>JABCJZ010000114.1:0-356758 GCA_013184445.1 Fusarium sp. NRRL 53497
TATTTAGTATGATAATTATATATTATAAGTGCATTTAAAGGAAAATCCGAATGTTGACCGGTTAGTAAAACCTTTTCACAATTATTGTTAGAAATTATTATTTCAGTATGCTTGTGTTTAACATTTAGAGCATCACAACCACTGTGCGCGGAAATATCAACCTAAAGAGATCGATCCAGCCAGTCTCGCACTCAGGATCACATTTCTTGCATTAGATTTATTCGATAAGTCTGCAAAATATAAGTTTATATAGTAGGTATTACCGCAGTTCTCTTAATTCCTAATGAGTAGTAAGCTTTTGAGTTTTTTCTGCTAACCGAGACGCATGCATGCATCCTCAGACAGATGATGCCGGTAGGCCAGGTCCATCGGGCATTTGATGGAACCCCATTTCCAGGAGGGCGCCGTGTATTCAGTTGTTTGTATTACTCTGAAACCTCCCACTCCCCAGCATAGAGCCTGCGGTAGATGCGAGCGCCAAAGTCTGCAGATATACTCATCATATGTTCCCTGAGATTCTCTAAATGCTTGCGCTATACCGGCAAATATAATAGTCGATCTGATTCATATGCCAAGTGTGTCTGAAGGTACTGTTTAACGTATCGCTCCCAAAGTCTGAAGGTCTTTTCATCCTATTTTACTCTAGTTTTACTGTCTTTGAGTGAGGATAAAGCCTTCTTTTTTGGATATCCATCTAGGTATCGATCGCAAGCTACGTGGTGCTGACAGTGCCACCAGAGTTGACTATCAGCCAGGATAAGAGACCGAGGCGGAAGGTACCACTCTTGGAAAATCCAAGCTCACTGCCTTAAAGGACAATTTTCTAGGTCGTCAAATAGAACATTGTACTCGAAGTAGAAAGTCTCTTCTACTTCATCCTCTCAGATCGAAGTTACCAGCACAGGCTTTATTATGGCTAGATCCTTCAGGACCAGACTCGAGTCGAAGAGTCACAAACCACGAGTGAAGACAATAGTGTGGAATAGGTCACAGCAAGCAAGCAATGTCTACAACATAACGATGCTGCCGTAATGACTCAGGAAATTAGCTACAACCTGTGTGTCCTCTAAAACTAGGTTCAAGTTAGCTAATAGGCCAGTAAAATAGGTAATAGCTTTAGACAATTTTAGATTACGATTTGACTTATAAAGCCAGCTTAGGTCTAATTCTTCTAACTATATAGCTAGAAAACCAAGTCTTAGACCTATAGGTCGTGGCTAATTTCTTAAGTCATTACGGTAATTGAGCTGCGGCTGAGCTTGTCTCAGACTACGTGCAAGACGACAGCATTCCTAGTTAATTTGAGGTTAAGACCATAGTCGAAAATCACATTAGCCCCTTCACTTTCCCAATATTTACACGGCCAATGGGAGATAGAGCCGCGAGTTTAACTTCGGGGTCTGATCTAGCGTGCTTGTGGATCAAAAAAGCTAATCAGATGTTAACGTTCCAGATGTTTTTAGTCATCCTTTTAGCAGTATACATACTTGTCATTCACATCCTGGTACATTTTGAGCCTATATGATCTGATGCAGTTGAACTCTGATCATTTGTCTAATTGGTATTTAAATGAGTAACAGATTCTTGTTCAAGTTACGGATCGTCGGTGCGACAGCCCGTGCCGTCCCTCATGCATAGGCGCGAAGGTGGGTATGTCTCAGAATCTCCTGACCGGACCTGTCTAGAATACCAACGATGACCATCAAAGTGGTGCACCCCGCTGCAGATCCTCTAGCGGAGCTCCCGCCAGAGGTATAAAATAGGAAGGTCAGAGAGATTGTGCATCAGAGCTGAAAATGTAATGCAACATCGAACACGACAATGCATACCATATGTGGCTTCTCGTATTTCACTCAAAGGAAATGACAAACCTATTTCTGCTTACAGCTAGTTAATGCAAGGAAAACATATAAACAGGCTCCATTGACGCTGCAAGAGGCCAATAGCATGAATAAACGAGCGGTGGCGATATGCGATATGAGTTGAAGCAGAAAAGAGGCGTAGCAGAGTCTATACTCCAGAGGCCAAGCTCAAGTGCTCAAAGAATGGGTTATATGCACGTGCTTAAGCTTCTCTGCGAAGTATAAGAGGACGAAGATCTCCCGAACAATCAGTATTGCTCACAATAGACACAACCCAAGACAAGACATCCTACCCATTACACCTTACGCCATCTACTCTTCTTGTGAGTATGGCTGTCTAGCTTCGAACACTTATATCAAGTCTTACTGACATTCATACTAAAGGATCAATCGACATGGTCAACCCACTCTACGTAATCTATACCCTCACTGCCATCGCTGGCGTGCAGGCTTGCAAGCAGACTTGCTCTGTCGCTGGAGCTAGCAGCACGACTTGTACATATACCTGTACCCACGTTTGCTCCGATATTTCCGCCAAGCAGGCACGAGATACCTATCTTGCAGCTCTACAGAACGCAGGCTATTCGTGTTCTGGGACCGGGACAAGCGGTGTCTCATGCAAAAAGACGAAGAGCTTTGGAAGCTGTTATGATCATCATTGGTCCTGTGGCAGGGACTGTTAGATGGTCTTCGAAAGTACACGATCCGACTTGGAGTGAAAGGGAAAGGTTATTCGTCGATAATCCTAACAGAATGTGGCTTCACGAAGAGCAAAGAGACAAGTCTTGATCAAGTCATGATGGTAGAGAGTAGTATATTTAGTATTATTATCTATAATGGAGTTTCAAGCTGAAATTCGTTCAATGCGCTGTCTGAGAAATCTTCAAGCCATAAATGCGGAAAGTTGTCAAGGTTAAAGAAAGGATTTGTGCTCACAGTCGCGTTGGGGTTGGCCTCATCACCTCGATCCACCCTGCTCTTGACGTGAGGTTAACCTAGGGGATATCGTTTTTGGAAGCTTGAATGGAGTTATTTGCATACCAAAAGAGATTCTCTCCAAGATAATTAGCATTCTCCCTAGTCAGGTGCAAGCTGACGATAACATGGCTCGAGATATCACACTGGGGAAGACATTTTCGGCTGCAAGGGATGAGTATCGCTGAGCAATCAGAACTTCCAAGCAACAGTATAAATGTAATCAAAGTAATAATTAATGTTCAGGATACCAACTATCATAACCACATTCCATCATATCAGCCCTCTGTCTCTCCATCTCTCTTCGCATTGCATGTGCGCCCCAGAATAGCGAGGAATATCCCCCATTTGGCAATTCCGCCAGTAAGTTCGTAAATTCTTGCATTGTGCATTAGTGGTTGCTCTCATACCTGCCAGGTAGGCAGGCGTAGCCATATGTATGTAAAATCTGGACTTTGGACAAGCAGACTCAACAATATGGCATATCCTATCCACAGCGAGTTCCAATGTAGTTTCAGAAGAAGCTGGTAAAGTCTCGTTACCAACAGCGAGTGAATTGTGCCCGGTGAAGACAGCAATCACGGCAGCACAGCGATAGATGTCAACACATTTCCCTTGCTCTGTTTTGTCCATTCCCAGCTTGAGGAGCTGTGACATGGCTTGAGATAATCTCTCAGATAAGTCGGTAGACCCATTGCCCTTTACCAAGGAGACAAACAGCCAAAATGTCTCAGGGTGACATCCAACCCTGTCGAAGAAGTTTTGCCCCAATGAACTTCGATGCCAGTCGTCGAAGATGAGTCCGTTATTTGTGTCGATAGAGCTGCTCGTGGACTGTCGAACGAGAGCTCCTATGGTATCCCACCATGCAAAATAGGCAACAATCTCTTCAAGGCCAGTGAAGCGATGTGAAAGTTGCTGGAATTCTTCACTATTGCTGCAATGGCAATCGAGGAGCGAGCGAGCGCCACGCAAGTGACAGTCCCACTCACCAAAAACCCCATCAGAAACGACTTCGAAAAAGGCGAAAACGGCGATGCCAAGGAAGGCGGCAGGGTCGGCCGTATTCAATGCCTCGCTCAAGCTCTTGAGAGCAGCGAGTCGGTGCGACATGAGTGTATCTTCGTCTTGTGTAGGGATGCATTCCTCCGGCGATAAGGATGATATTGAAGGTGGCGAGATGGACTCGATAGTTGATCCTCTGCGGTTGCTGATCCGAGCTTGGAGAAAGTTATCCACCTGGTCAATGAGTCCCAAACCCTTGTCTGTGTATGGGTCGTTGAAGCTGTTGGTTGCGAGTCTGGCGGATCTCAAACTGCAGCCGAAGGCCAGAAGATGCTCCACAATATCATGTTGGTCTGTCGCCAGGGACTTTTCAATAACGGCGCTTCTATTCTCTGCCCTGGTTGGTGTTGGTCTAGTTAAGTCAGGAGCCGGGTTCGCTGCCCAAACAACTCTCTGCGGGTAGTCTCCGCATGCATGTCCTGACTCCACGCACGGGAGACATCGTGGTCTGTTGAGATCGCACTTGACTCCACGAAGTTTGCAAGTCCGACAATCCCGATCTCGGCGTATTCCACGTGGTTTACCCCGGGGGTTGTTACTCGTCTTTGATCTCGGCATTCTTCAAAAGGGACAAACAAAACTTGTGATTAATAGATTGCCTTCCGAATACAGTGGATTATGGGGCGGAAACAGGATTAAATATATAACGCAATAATGCAAGTTTAAAGTTCCATTACTTATCAGGTAATCCGTACTTGGACCGATAATGGCTTTTGAGTCATGACGACGACGCGGAATTTGATTGCTTTCCCTGTTTGGTCTGGTGCAGAATTAATTGAGCGCTGGTGGCTTGCGGGGGCATCTCTCCCTTATCTGCTAACCAATCTCACCAAAAATCTTATCGTTATCACGAGACAGACACAGCGGCCGGATATAGTAATGGAAATAACAGTGCTTATCAGCTGCGAGATATATCCTACCCTGGATAAACAGATAGTATCTACTACAGGAGACAAAAAAGAATATTAAACCCTTTAGATAGTAACTAATAATGGCTATCAAGATTCAATTCAAGTATGATTCTCTGGTATACCTTTGCTATTTTTGCGTCGAGATTACGCGACATTCATATCAATGTTAAAATGCGAAGTTTGATTTGTATATCATCTGTCTCAATATTTTAAGGAGTTAACTTCATTCATAACAAAGCATTACTGCACACATATCGGGGTCAAATAAATATAGGAGGGCATCTGAGCGAAAAGAACTAGCTTAACATGCAATTAATATGCAATTAATATATCTGAGGCTCTTTCTATCGACCTTGTTAAAGTTAACAGGCGAGTTATAAATAGAAATAACATCCACAGTTGTGATTGGACAAGAATTGTTAGTGCACACTAGTTTAAAACGGCTTCGGGCAATACCAACCAGGAGACTTATTCTCAGTTAAATATAGATAAAACGAGAAAAGTATAGCAAGAGGCTGTTTCTATCTACCGAGACAACAATCGAGAATCAAACAACCTAGTACTGTCCTTCGATTGTCATTGTTCCGGTCTTGGTAATCAGGAACTCATCAATCGCTACATCTTTCCCACTCTCTTTTCCATGCCCGCTGTCCTTAATTCCTCCAAAGGGCGCTTCAGCTGAAGAGCTGTTACCAGAATTCTGTGATAAAGATCAGTACATACCCACATTGCTTGGGGAAAGGGTCTTACAAGTCCAATCATTCCAGCGTCAAGGTTCTCAAACATCCTCCATAACCTATCCACGTTCTTGGTAAACACGTAACTTGCTAGTCCGAAGGGTGTGTTGTTGGCTCTCTGAACAACCTCCTCTTCAGTATCAAAACGGCATATACCAAGCAAAGGGGCAAAGATCTCCTCATGGGCCATAAGCATGTCGTCTTTCATATCGACTAAGATGGTAGGCTCCATGAAATAGCCCTCTCCATCAAATCGTTTTCCCGTGCCAAGGACGGTCTTGGCCCCCTTGCTCATAGCATCTTGGTACAATTCTTCTGCTTTTTCGAGACCTCGTAGAGTTGTCAGTGGACCCAATGTGGCGCCATTCATAAGACCGTGACCCAACTCTAGCTTTCGAGTTTCGGTGACAAGCCTTTCGATAAAGGAATCATAGATATTGCTCTGAACAAAAACCCTATTTGAGGTGACGCAAGCCTGGCCAGCATGCCTCCATTTGAGAGCCATAAGTTGGTTCATCGCCTGATCGATGTTGGCGTCATCAAACACAATGAATGGGCAGTTTCCACCTAGCTCAAAGGTTGTCTTCTTGAGAGATTGGGCGCACAAGCTGGCAATGATCTTACCAACTCTCGTGCTTCCCGTAAAGCTAACCTTTTTGACAAGTGGATGTAGACAAAGAGCTTCGGCCACTGATGGTGTATTGGCGAGCGATGTTGTGACAACATTAAGTGCGCCTGGAGGAAAACCGGCCTTCAATGCAAGATAGGCGACTGAGACAGCCGACAGAGGTGTTTCGGGCGATGGCTTAATGACCATGGTACAGCCAGCAGCGAGAGCAGCAGCAGCCTTGCGCAGTGATAGGGCAATTGGAAAGTTCCACGGGACAAGGGCCGCAGCCACTCCAATGGGTTGTTTAATGGTCATGGCACGTCGACCAGGAATGGCACAGGTAATGGAAGAGCCATGAGCCCGATCAGCTTCTCCCGAGAACCACCAGACAAAAGTGAGGGCATAGTCAATCTCCCCACGAGCTTCTTCTAGAGGCTTGCCTGTCTCATGAACCAGTATAAGTGCCAGATCCTCTCTTGCGGCAAGCATAAGATTATGCCATTTCATAATGGCCTGAGCTCGAAATCGTGGAGTTGTCTTTGAGTAGCTCTTGAAAGCCTGATATGATGACTCTACTGCGGAGTCCACGTCAGATGCTGCGCAGTCTGGGCATGATGCCCAAGTCTTGTCGGTTCCAGGATCGACAACATTGAATGTCTTTCCATTTTTGGCTGGTACAAACTCTCCGTTGATGAGAGAACTGTATTGCAAAAGGGATTCGTCTGCCAGCTTGAAAGGTAGTCGTTCCATTTTGTGTTATTTGTTAGTAGGACAATCGAGTTGAGGTACTCTGTACTGTCAGGGGAAAAATGGAAACAATTTATATTGTTCTCGGAGAGAGACATGAACACTAGTTGAAAATATTGGACTTGATTAGATGGACATGGGAACAACATCCGGCCCCTCGATTCCCCGACGACATGACATGGTTATGGCTCCCGGGCCGGGTCCCGACCACTCACGGGAACTGTCAAAAGACCCGTTTTTACCCCGCGTTTATACGATCGGCGAATGCTGCTATATCCCAATTAGGAAGGGAATCTAATAACCTGCCGTGACATGATACAAGTTTACGAACCAATGATTTGGAAACCACTATTTGGTCGGAAGCATTCTATTTGCGCATACGGCTGTGAGTATGGCGTGGCCGTTGAAATGAAATATAGAATTATTTTTCTTTCTTTGTTAAACGTGAAAAGGTTGAGCTGTTGTGATTTGAATGAGATTCTTCGTTGTGAACTAACTACTAACTAACTAAATCTAGTTAATTTCAGGATACAGCTCTTCACAAACAACCTATAGTCCCAATTACATGAATCCACTATCTGACTTTTATACACATCGGCCTCCATCCACCTGAAAGAAGGGACATATTAGCATCATATAAAAGTGAAAGTATTTCGTTAATAGGATAAAGACATACCTCCAGGTCAACACCAGTAATGAAAGCGGCTTCGTCACTAGCCAAGTAGCAGCAGGCATTGGCAATATCGCTAGGAGTTGATGGTCTCCCCATTGGGATTGTTGAAACGAAGCCCTGTCTGTTCTCTTCTGTGTCTGGCTTGCCGATGAAAAGATGCGTCCTATCATGTCAATGAGAAAGTCTGGCGAACAAGAGAGAGGAGAGACTCACATGCCAGTGCTGCCAACAACTGGAGAAACTGTATTGAAGCGGATTCCCTTGGGCCCATATTCAACCGCCATTGTTTTTGAAGCATTGATAACAGCCGCCTTGGATGCGTTGTACCATGTCAACTCTGGGCGTGGACGGATTCCAGCTGTTGAGGCAACTTGAATAAAGCATCCTGGCCTGTTGTCCTTGAGGAAGTATGGCAGTAAGACGTTGGTTGAGTGGTAGACACTCTTGACATTGACATTCATGACAAGGTCAAAGTCAGCTGCCGTAACCTGCTCAGTAGGCTTCTTTGAGTATGCGGCACCAGCATTGTTGACGACAATGTCGAGTTGCCTAAACTTGTCGAGCGTGAACTCAAGAACACGACGCCAATCATCGGGGTTTGTGACATCGGCGCGTGAGAAGACACAGCTCAATTCCTCAGCGACTGCTTGGCCTTGTTGCTCGTTGAGATCAGTGATGATGACATTGGCGCCTTCGGCAATGAACTTGGTTGCGATTCCTTTGCCAAAGCCTGATGCACCACCAGTAACAATAGCAGTTTTTCCTTGGAGACGTCCCGACATTGTGATTGTGAGAATGAGATAGACTTGTGATAGAGAATGAGATTGATTGATGCCTGGGACTGATGTCGAGCGGGAGATTGTACTTTATGCCTGCAGTGTTTATGCAGTTGGGTTAGGTTGCTTTCCCCACGCTTCAGTGGTCCAGTGGCTAATCAATCCCCGCCTATTCCTAGTTATTAACGCCCTTCCGTATGGGGAAGTCAACCAAACGCCGTGTCTAATGTTAGTGAGCATGAGCGGGGTAATGAGCAGTCACAGGAATAACAAAGTCTTGGCTGCAGGCCCGCTATCAAATAACAACTTCACCACTACCGGGCATAATTTTGCATTCCGAGATCGGGCTGTGTTAAAGCTCCATTCTTATTGACTTGGTTGGAACCTTTTGCCCTGCTTCTCAACTCACATCACCTCATCATTCACCTTCAATTCTTCACTTTACAATGGCTGAAAGCAAAGCATTCCGCATCCTCATTCTCCCTGGAGACCATGTCGGTCCTGAAATCATGGCCGAGGCCCTCAAAGTCTTGGACGTGATCGAGACGAGCCGTCCTGATGTTTGCTTTGAGAGAGACACAGACATTGTCGGCGGATGCAGTATCGACAAGCATGGTGTTCCCGTCACTGAATCTGTTCTTGAGAAAGCCTTGGCCAGTGATGCTGTCCTCTTTGGGAGCATTGGTGGCCCTGAATGGGCAGGCGTAGAACCTACACCAGAGTCTGGGCTGCTCAAATTGCGCCAGCGACTCGACGCCTTCGCCAACCTCAGACCATGCGAGATCCTCGTCCCATCTCTCGTTAGTGCATCGCCAATCAAGCCTGAGCTTGTTGCGGGGACCAAGTTCATTGTGGTTCGAGAGAACTGCGGTGGTGCTTACTTTGGCAAGAAAGAAGAGCAGGAAGACGAAGCGTCTGATCTTTGGATCTATTCACGACCCGAGGTTGAAAGACTGGCTCGTGTGAGTGCAGCTGTTGCACGAATCTTACACGCCAGCAGTGACAAGGCCAAAGATGGCAGTAAGCCAGTTGTTTGGAGCGCGGACAAAGCAAATGTTCTTGCTAGTGGTCGACTCTGGCGACGCGCAACTACAGACATCTTCAACAAGGAACTTGGCGACATTGACCTTCGACATCAACTCGCCGATAGTCTGGCAATGCTCATGGTCCTCGACCCCAAGCGCTTCAATAACAGTGTCATACACACAGATAACACATTTGGAGATGTACTTTCCGATATTTCCGGTGGCATCACGGGAACTCTTGGTGTACTTCCTAGCGCAAGTCTTGCTGGAGTTCCAGGTGAAGGATCATGTAAAGGCATATATGAGCCGGTTCATGGCAGTGCCCCAGATATCTCGGGCAAGAACCTCGCCAATCCGGTGGCGCAGATCTTGAGCTTGGCCATGATGCTCCGATACTCGTTCTTGCTTGAGAAGGAAGCTGATTTTATCGAGCAGTCAGTTGCTAAAGTCTTGGATACTAAGGAAGGTGGCGGCTTGGGGATTAGGACTAAAGATCTTGGAGGAAGCGCAACGTGTAGTGAAGTGGGAGATGCGGTTTGCGAGGTACTCAAGGGTCTGTTGACAAGATAGGTGTGGCTAACACTACCATAGCCAGTATCTCGTTGTTTGAGCCTAATTGAAGCTAGAATTGCCCGCCCTCTTAAACTGTAGATCTCACCTTGCTTTTCCCTAACGTAGGACATGTCGTTGTGCGATCTAAGGCAATATGAGAGAGGAGGGTATGTGGGAGGTCAACCATTCCCAGCATACCTGATGCTTTAACTATTTGTACTCTGATTGGTAACGCTGGCGTTGCAGAGTACTGTGGGCTTCGGCGCGCAAGGAGAAGTGATGCACCATCAGCTAGCATGCTGTAAAACCTGTATTCATTCGGCTACAGGTCGAGGGGCCTTGGCGAGTAGCAACTCAAGATGCGTTATTTGGAGACGGACCTTGCGGCGAAAGCTAGTCTTCCCACCTAAACTTGATGAATAGTAACAGGGAACTTGTAATAAGGAAAGCCCTCTTGGAGGATTGTAACAACACTAACTAAGAGATAGAAAAGTCCCCTGTAAGAGGCACTATATTATCTGCCGAGATATATAATACCTGGTAATAAGAGTTATTAGCATGAACTTTAAAGTCAGATTTAAAATTGCAGAGATATAAAGAGAGTTTCGGATTATTCTTATTCCTTCTCAGATACCTTGCCAGAAGTCAATTTTAGGGAATATTTCTCACTCTGTATTCCAAACCTTTGTTTATATTTCTTCAAAACTCTCAGGTCTCAAGACCCTGCATCAATTCATCCAGACCAAACATTTATCATGCGTGCCGGTACATCTATTTACACAAGCACAATTCTTCTTGCAGTTGCAACTTTAGCAAGCTGCCACGCATGTCCAACAGATATAAATGCATGCATCTACAGGCCGTCAATTAACGCCACGGCCAACAACTATCCAGGCTCCGCATCGGTACATGAGACTACCGAGTACCCGTACAACGTCAGTAGTCTTGTTGGTATCCCAGTCTCAGGATCAGCTTGCAGATCCGACGATCCCGCCGTAGCTCTGGCCTGCGCACGCAAATACATTGATGCTATCGATGAACAACTCGGCTTCTTGTACGCGCGGCGCCTAGGCTATGCGGCAATTGCAGGAGCCGCTAAATTCAACAACGGCACGTCTCTGGATGATCCAACCAGGAATCAGGCTATCTCTGCCGGGATGGCAGCCAGGGTGGCCAAGTACGGGGGGAGTGAGGATGCCGGCAGGATTATGGGTGGCGAGGGATGCCAGATCTATACTAGTCTGGAGTATGAAGCCCAGCAGATCCGGAAATGCGGTGGGAAGTTGAATGAGACCTTTGAGAGGGTTTGCAACTAAGATAAGGGAAGACATAACCAAGGCTGAGCACTTGTACTTAAGTAACAACCGACCAAGTCCCCTAATCACTTTTAATTGCAGCTTGATCCAGTATTTATCGCCAAGTAATCCTCTGATCTTCGCAATTCCTAAAATGCTCGTCAATCCTCTGTTAACTCTGAACTGTGCTACTTTGCCATTGACCCAATCTCGTCCCGGGCCAGTCCCAGTCCTGCCCAAACATGGTGGTGGTGAGTTACTTTTTGCAGCTCTTGACATCAACGCTAGTTACTGACGGGCATGAAAACAATAGGCAAAGACCTTCCTCCCCCTCCAAAGCGTGTGGCTCTGAAGCACATCGCTCTCGGTTTCGGAGTCCAGAACTACTCCTGCTCCAGTGGCTCACCTGTCTCTACTGGTGCTACGGCTATGCTCTACGACATTACTCACCTTCACCCGAGTCGTCGAACCCCAAAGGTCCTTTCTGTGGACGATTTCAATGGGGTTGCCGCCACAGTCCTGAAGACTCTCCCAGTCCCTCTTCATCTTGAACCGAATGGCAGCCCTGATCCCCTTGAGCCCTTTACTAAACCTATTCCACTGGAGTTTTCTGGCCACTCTATCCCTTACCTTGGTCACCATTTCTTTGATACTGCCGGAGCCCCCATATTCGATCTCGGCAGCCGGGTTCTCCGAGCTACCGAGATTGACTCTATTTGCGCTCCTAAGTATGCTGATCCAGGTCCCGATGGAACTGGAGCTGTCCCCTGGATGTACCTAGGTGGTGCGGGCAAGAGCGTCGGGCTTTCATATGTCTACTGTGTACTGACCGCTGGTGGTGAATCTCATGGCTACCCTAAGTCTGACGATGGCAGCGACAGTACCTCTTATGCTGCCCAGTACTGGTTCTACGGATAAAAAGCAACTTGCTGTTACTTCTTGATTATCTCTTCCTTTTAGCTCTGAATTTAATAGTTTATGGAGACATAATTAGAATAGATATCAATTGTGCTATTTCCCAAAACTAATGCTTGAAACCCGTCCTGCCGAGGTCTGGTTTGATATTACTTGTGAGTACGACTTGATTCTCATACTACTTAGATATCAAGTGGGGCTATTACTACAAATCTGGGAAAAGCTTTATTAATAGAGCTTTTCCCGTATTGGCCCTATAATCATTGTGACCCGGGCGCTTAATGACGTTGCATATGTACCAATGCAACTATACCTATGGGTCAAGCGGGCGTTCAAGCGGGCGCGTCAATAGTTGGAGCATTCACCAACCGCACCAACGAGCACGAGCAGTCGAGTTGCCGTGTACAATATGGCCAAAATAATTCGCTCCTATAGTCGCTGACATTAGTAGGTGTCCGGAGGGGTGACATTAATCAACTCTCTCCCAGTTCCTGTAATATGGAATAAGGCTGCCAATTCATAGACTTACATTAGCTTGCTTTAGTTCAGCATTAGTGTTGAAGATCCCTTCAAGGTTTCAGTTTGCCGGCAGCAAAGCCTTTCTAGGTTTAGCGTCAATCTGTAAGAAAGGTGTGGAATTTGACATACCCAGAAGTTTGTTGAGAATTGCAATCCAGCATGAAAAAGAAATTAATATGTAGATATTAGTACATAAATAATAATTCTTAGGCTATAAGCTATGCGAAGCTATACTCATAGAGCAAATCATTTTAATAGAGATATTATATATAATATCAAGTTAACCTTGCATTATATTTATTATACTATTTAAGTTTCTTTTTTCTGCGTCTTGCTGTGGCCAAAGCCAACCTTAATTCCTTATACCTAAACTATCTTTCCATTGACTCATATTCAAGGCAGCTCGAGGGCATAGGATCATTAATATACAGCATGACACCCGATTGCTGAAAGAAGTGAAGAGCGTGATCAATAGACAGAGTCTCTGTAGAGGCTTCGAAAAGAAAAGCTGATGACGGTAGGCACATATCCATGGCATCCATTCCCCGAAGAGGAGTGGGAGAGCTCATTTCATGAACAATGTTTTGTGACAAATAACTCATGGTATTGGTACCGCTGTTATTCTCAACGAGTGCTTCTGAGGGGCCGTCAAGGTCATATGAACACTCTTCTTGTGACCGTACATGGCTGACGTCACATGAGATGGGCGGTTCAGCATTTGCCAGGTCCTCCTGTTTGATCTTCTGATGCTCTTTCTGGTCTTTTGGTTTGAGGATAACCGCTTTCATGTCCTCGAGTAGCCTGGAAGGGCTTGGTGGGTTGCTGTCGCTGTACGGTTGAATGTAACCAAGTTTCCGAACAATATCGTGAACTATGAGATGGCCTTCATCGTCCAATTCCGGTTCATCAAGGTCCCAGCGATCGCCGTTGCGCAACATGGAGTACAGTCTGTCAATGGTGCTCAGAAGCGCCGAGTGCGTTTTCTCGAACAACTCGGCATATCTGCTTTTGGCTTGAGTAACAAGCCGGTAATTGGTGTCATAGTGAAAAACATACCCTGATGGGAGTTGCCTGGGCTCTCTTTTCGAGTCTGGCTCAGTGGTGCAGACAAAGCCGTCACGCTTGCATCGCTTACACGGGGGAAATCCACCGTTGCACTTTTACTTTATTAATAAGAAATAGTCTTACTTAGGAAATTCGACACAGACCTTTGTCTTTTTTAATCGACATCTGTCACAAGCCCGTGGAACTCTCTTACGTCGACTGTTCACGACATTGGCGTGGTTGCATTGGCTGTCGCCATGAAGAGAAGCAGCCTGTGAGACGACTTGCTCGGATGACTTCCCAGTGGGAATTGTTGATTCAATGCTTGATATAGCGTCTTGGCTAGTGGGTTTGGTGAGGTGATCTTCCATTGGAGGGGAAAGCAAGTTGCCTGAGCGCATCGTGGCAATATACTACTTCAACACTGGTGGCCCAGATAGTCAAGGCAAGTATAGAGGCCCAGGATATATAAGAAACTAATTATATAACAATTCAGGATGGAGATAAAATGAGAAGGACGTATAACGACAACAGATGATGGAATGACAGAATATGTTGGTAAAGTAATGGAGGAGGCATATTTGCAAACAGAAGGCTGATATGATATCATGTAGGGGACTTTTAATAACTCGTGTTTGAAATCGTTTTACATGCTTAGATAACAAGGTTTATGGTTTTCAATCAAGCAAGCTTTGGCTGCATATAACTGCTTATTAGTGCAAGGAGTGTGCTGAAAGCCGCTAGCGATTATGTGCTGATTATCTTACCGAACATGGCGAATATGATGCTGGCAGGAAGGCACTGACATTAGGCATCCAATTCCACGACCCCAACTCACAAGTCGTCAATAAATGTCTCCCAGTTACGGAGTCAAAATGTTCATGGTTACATCACGGCGCTTATGGATTTCACATGCTGCACATGCTGTAGCTGTATCACTAACCCTGGCTTAAAGGATCGCTTGCTTGGATAGCTCGGTAGACGGCACTGTAGGAGGAAGATCCTAGCTGCATGTTGTATTGAAATCTTGGCGGCAGCTGCGCTAGCAGAAGTACATGACGTATCAGTGGTATTATCATACCAATGTCCTATGCGTAAACTTCGCTGCTTGGGTACTTATGCATACACTACTGTGCCTCTTTAGCTGCGCCCGCTAGCTACTATGCATCAACCGATTGAGTGCATAGGCATATTCCAAATCTTTGTGGGATTGACTTTTGCGATCAGATCACCGTGCCACATTTTTAACTGCCGAAGTCTTTAGTACATGCAGTAACTAGAAAGAGTCAAGTGAGTTTTCTTTGACCCTCTATGGGTGCTTATTTTCTGGGACTTGATAGCCAAGTCACCAAGACATGCCTTGCGTTACTGAGCGAGACGGGATTGAAAGGATTGCCGGCTGACTACCGGGCAACTGCAAAATAAACGTTACATTACAAGACAGGGATAATCTCAACAAGATTGGTCATCGATCATGCCATGCTAATCACACCCCATTCTCGCTGCTTCACAACAGAAGACCTTCTCGCACACTAGCAGAACATGCTCATTGATTAGTGGTACGTCCTAGCCGATATGCTTGCCGAACCATCTCAAAGCTTGTTCTTCGGCCTCCTTGCTTTGTTGAAATTGATTCTTGTTGTTGGGATCTGCACGCACACAGAACCCATGACCAGCTCCTGGGTATACAACCACTTCAGTTGGAACATCTTCCAAGGTCTGCCAGATATCCTTCATGACGTTAGTCTGGGACATGGGAGTTACTTGATCTTTGTCTCCGATAGCGACTGAGACAGGCTTGATAACCTTCTCTGCGTCTCCGGGGAGTGACAACGCGCTAGGGTGGCCAGTGAAAACAGCGTCGACTAGTGGCGTACCATCCGCGGTTTTCGCGTCTGTGTGTGCGAGAGCCAGCACCGGTCTACCGCCCCAACAGAATCCAGCAGCTCCTATGCGTCTTCCAGGATCTTCGTGCAGACGGACTGCCTCAAAAAAGGACCGAATTCTTGGCCATGCACGCCCAAAGGTGTTATGAGCGAAGAAAGGGGCAACCCCATATACGACCTGCATGGCGTACCATCTGCAAGAAGTCAGCCAGTTAAGCCCCTATATTTGCAGTTATCAGATTCACCCACGGTTTCCATATCCAGTTCCAACTTGGAGTGGTGTCAGTTAATTGACCTATAACACCCTATGTTCGCCAGCGAGTTAGAGCGGATTGTCAAATGCCGCACAGGTACTAACATACAAGAAGCCACAAAGGAGCTGATACGCCATCCATAAAATCTGGAAGATAAACCAGGAAGTTGCCACGGAGGGCATACTGGTCAGCAAGAAGCCTGTTGTTGACGAACCCCCATCCATATGCGTCAGGGATGATGACAACAATGCCCTTAATCAGCGCATCACCAGCTGGGGCAGTAACATAGGTTGGTCGGCCAAAGACATCGCGCACTTCTCCAGTCGGCTTGTCGCCATGTTCGTGGCCTTGAAAACATTCGGAGCAGGACATTGTATTTAGTCAAATTGGTCGCAGGTAGAAATGCTAGAAAGCAGATTTGCGTCTCGTATACTGACCATACGAGATAAAGCATTAAGTAATTGGGGGTTTGCTGAACACATTTGATAGACATTTACAGTGATACTTATAGTAGGGATTAGTGTGAGAAGTAGAC
The DNA here is from genome assembly GCA_013184445.1 of Fusarium sp. NRRL 53497. Taxonomy (NCBI): domain Eukaryota; kingdom Fungi; phylum Ascomycota; class Sordariomycetes; order Hypocreales; family Nectriaceae; genus Fusarium; species Fusarium sp. NRRL 53497. Next base: position 16,382 of record JABCJZ010000114.1, read on the forward strand.
GGCGCCACTATTGCCGATCGAGACGGGTGGGTGTCTCCTTAGCCAGCTTGCGTTACATCATTTTTGAAGTACACTATTGAGGTACTATACGCGATGATTCAACCCAAGAGTCCGTTGCATGCAACATGCCCACAAGCACAGCATTTTCGTCATAACTATCGAGTCACCAACACATCCGGTGGCTCCGGTGGCTCCGTCATCACCTTTCGGCCAGCGCTTCGCGATCGGCGTGTAGGACTCCGATATGCCGAGTGAAGAAAACCTGCAGCACCCTTTCTTTGGAGGGCTTAGTCGATCCAACAACAGCTATTTATACTCCGCCATAGCCGCGGCTTTATTGAGAAGGATGCGCATCCTATCTCGAAAAACTACTATTGTAAACTTTCACTTTGTTTTCAATCTAGACTTCTAAGCCAAAACGCTTGTGCATCTTCCAATGCCTCAAGTCATTGTAATTGGTGGCGGCCTCGGGGTACGTCTTGACAGCTAATTGTTATACCAACTATCCAGTGTTAATAAATTCCAGGGTCCAGTGTTGGCTTTAGCCTTGCACAAGCACGGCATTTCTTGTGCTATCTATGAACTGCGATCCTCTGGGTACAGGTCAGGAGGCAATATTGCCATAGCACCCAATGCAGCTCGAGTTCTGGATCACATTGGCGTGTATGGCCGACTGCGCACCCAAGGATTCAGCTATGAAGAAATCTCGTTTGAAAACGGCTCTGGAACCGTACTTGGAAAGTTTTTAAACGGTAGCCAAAAGCAGTATAACTTTCATGCTCTCCGGATCAAACGATCTATTGTGCATGATGAGCTCTTGTCTGCCTGCAAGGAACGTGACATTCCTATCCATTACGAGAAGAAATTCAAGAGCGTGGTAGCAGAAACGGATCGAAATGTGACGGTGCTATTTGAGGATGGGGAGACTGTCACCGCCGAGTTTGTTGTTGGATGCGATGGTATTCACTCGAAAGTGAGAAACCACGTCCAAGTTGTTGAGCCGGAATTCAGCGGCTTGATGGGAATTATGGGCTCGGTGATGGAAACAGAACTGACCTCGATGCATGTAGCATCACGCCCCCCTCTCCCTTCCATGATGTTCAGCGCCAATGGCTCATTCGCCATCATGCCGTGCACCTTTGATGGCCAAGAAGTCGGATACTTTTCTACTCTGGAAGCCAAAGATCGCAGTCGGGAGGAATGGTCTCAGTTATACGAGAATAAGGCCGAGCTCCATCAAATGCTCACAGATCGCTTCACATGTCCCGATTCACATTGGCCTGCTATAGTCCAAGAGCTTTGCAAGAAAACTCCAGAGGATACCTTGACAAGCTGGCCGTAAGTAATCGTCCAAGGTAATATCTCCATAGAGTAACCATTGACTTACTTATGTGCGCAGATTCTTTTCAGTTCCAGAACTACACAGTTGGAAATCCAATAGTGGGCGAGTAATAATTATCGGTGATGCAGCACATGCCATCCCACCAACAGGCGGCCAAGGAGCGGCCATGGCATTCGAGGACGCCGAAACACTTGCCTACGTATTGGGTCGCATTCACGATGTCCGTCTCGCCCATCCTGGGGACGATCATAAATCACTCGTGAACAACACTCTCGACAAGTGGCAGCGCCACCGCCAGGACCGCATCGTCAGGGTCATGGACTTTACCTCAAAGAACGGGACGTTACGCAAGAGTAGCCCACATGTATATGAGCAGGCAGCCAAGGAGTGGATTATCTGGGCTGCATTCAAGTTCATGGGCGCTGAGGCTGGTGCAAAATGGTTGTATACGTACAATGCAGAGGACGTGCTTGGTGTAATCGCTTAGCCATACAAGCCGGGGGAACAGTTGCTTATGGCGCAGGTAACATACATATATTGAAACTTGATAGCAAATTGCCCGATGTACAACTAGACAACCTGAATTCCGGAACCTTGATCAGGGTGAGTGGGTAATCTGTTATGTTAAGTAAGGGATCCATGTGCAGGGAATGTAGCAATGAAACGGACAGACTTTCCGTCTTGGTGAAACGTAGCACTCCGTTAATTCGGATTCGCCTAGCTATCAGTCGAGATTTATCTAGTCCTAGGTAAATAAGTATGTGGGCTAAGAGAACAAACCCACTCTCACAACCAGAGATCTATCTACAAAAAAAGGTGAACCACGGTAGTATCTAACTGATTTTCAAATATTTTCTCTTCTCAGTAAGCTCTTATGTATTCTTTTAAAACCGTCACGATATCTATCCTGCCTCTCATATTCCTCAACCATGCAGTTCAACTTGCACATTATCCTCGCTGCCCTGGCTATGACCTCAGCCGTTGTAGCCCAGCAGGGACTGTGCATCAGCAGAGGAGAATTTGACATCTGCTCTGGCACTTACCTAAAGCCCTGCGATATTACCAGCGGAACAGGTAGCCGCTTCTTTAGCTGCTGCCTGCCCAGGGTTGAGTGCTATCACCCTTAAGTGGTCTGAATAGATATTGTAGGTATGGTAATATCTAATACATAATATTTTAATATTAATAACTAATAAATTAATTCAGGTTAGCTACTTCTTAGTAGAATATCATTATATAGAGCACTAACTAGGTAGTTTGATGCCATTAATACTAACGCATCGAAAACTCTAGCTGTCGATTTTTACAGGGCGCTTCTAGACAGACGTAAGCTTACTAGTGCATTAAGCCTCGTGCCGTTACTGCCGTTGTTACTAACGTCCTATTTATATTCACGTGGCTTACTGCATTCTTCCTATAATAGTAGACTTGTGTAATCTTACTATAAGGAGAAGAAGATATAAGCTCTAGGTATATTGAAGCTTTAGTAAATAATTTCTTAGAAATACTAAACAGCCGAGACTCAACAGTCGGCCACATAGCCTTTTCAGGGTTCTCTTCTTTAAACTCTGGAAGCTCTGAAGCGAGTGTTTTGGTGAGGTCGAGAGAAGGAAATCGTCCATTGCTCTTGTATCTACCTGTCCAGATGTGCTCTTCTTTCTGCAGCCAGTTCGCTATGTCAGTTTGGTTATAGATAGCATCGCGCGAACTGCCTAGACTGGAGACAAATAAAATCCGATATTGTATCGCTGATTGATCAATTGCAAGCTTCTGGAGAGCACCTTTACTATGAGTTGTATGGATGTCTTGGATTTAGGACATAAAAATAACTCAGATTATTGCCGATAGTGCGAGAATCTAAATCTGTTTATCCGAAACCGACATGTACGGCAGGAGTATATCAATTGTAGGAATGAGAAGTCTCTAGTAATTCTTTAAGAGGGTCTAATAATGATACTTAAATTATTAAAGAGTTAGAAGAGTTATAGTCTGACTTATAATGCCTATCTAAAGAGTATTATCCTTATCCTCTTTAGCTCTATATTACTCAACCAGGCCAAAAAGACCCTCTTGAAGAATTACTGGAGACTTCTTTATTTCCATAGTAGATATAGTCTCCCGCTTCTGCCTGAAGTTAACAGAACCCCATCTCAGCAAATCGCCAAATGTACCTGGCTCGCAGTCTTTGCCATCATTTTCATCCCAGAGAAGTCCCAAATGTGGAGAGTGAGTAAGGCCCTTTCCATGTGTGACCTTTTGCCAGCTGCTGCTAGTCAAGAGCTTCCACACCAGCTTATGCGCCTCTTTAAAGTCTTCCGACTCAGGATCAGCGTCAAGTCGTAAGTTGAAGAGGTCATAAGCCCGTGGTCCTGAAGCGAACCCGAGAACATCTTCGGCGCCCCAGGTCTCGGTTCGTGGATTGATACCAAGGATGTGCTCCTGCCAATACTTAGACGCGTTGAAACCATCGCCCGTGTCCTCGAGCATCGTCAATCGTCGCCAAGCCATGACCTGTGTGATATACTCCATGACCTGTCGCGCTTCGAGTTTGAAGTCCCAAGTCCAGCCTTCAGCTTCACTGAAGTCTATATCCTTGACGAAGGCGAGGGCAGGGCTTTCACTCATTCCGAGGTAGTTGCTACGAGTTCCCCACAGATGAAGAAATAATTTGTGCCTGTTACTGTCAGTACATATGTGAGATACGAAGAAAACGACTTACCATCTTTCAATAAACGGGTTGCCTTTGCGGGCAGCAGTGAAATGGTTGGCGATGGTCTGGCCGTACATGACTGGCACAGCAACTTCATATGGCGAGTTGGGATCTGCGAGTTGATTCCAGCAGACACGGTCTAGACCCCGCATGAGGATACAGCCAACATCAATGGCAACTCCACCTTGCCCAATTAGTAGAGCACCTCTCAAGAAGTCCATAGAGTGCGGTCCAACATATGGTCCATCCATGGTCCCCTTGACAAATGCCTCTGGAAGCAAATCCGGGTTGGCGAACTTCAATGCATGGTTCGGCGAACCGGGGACCGTGTCAAGCACACGAACTGTCCATGATGGACCGCAGATGCGCACCCAGTCAGCCACGTTGCGTTGACACCAGCCTGGCATGGCGTCAAGGCCAGCGTGCCAGTAGGCCCAAATGTTCTTCTCTGAAGTGACTGGGACATGGGTATTCAGTGCGGCGAGGATTTCTTTAGTAGAGCGGGTATCTGGATTCTCGATGATTTCGAGCTCAGAGGTGAACTCTTCGGGGATTGAGTAGGGCGCCATAGTGTAGATTTAGAGGAAGGCTAGTGTAGAGTGATGGGAGTTTCTTTTCTCTCGATAGTAGGATGATCATAGAGTTCTTTATAATTTCGTCTGACAGCCAAGCCACTTCCTTCATCCTTCATTTACTAAGCATAACGGGAGCTTTTACGTGCAACAGGCTCAGTACACGTAACAGAACCCTTATCGATGCTTGTGATGAGGTCAGCACTAATCCAGAAGTGGACGACTAGGAGTCTGCACGCATCTTTGTGCGGTATACCAAGTTCTGTATATTGACTTGGTTGGGTGAAAGAGACTTTGACATGTTTTAAATAAAATGGTGAGAATTGCATAAATGATCTCTTATGTTATCATGACTTTGGATTTCCGTCTACGACATTCCTTAAAAGGGACCATCAAGCCCTCAGAAGCCTTGCGCCGTCCATAGAGATTGGAAACATTCCCGATCCTCCGCCGTTATTTGGAGGGGCTAGAGGCCGGAATTCCGGGGAATAACGCGGGCCAAGCACTTGGCTGTTACCGATTTTATTTATAGTTCCCTGGAGATAGATAGAGTCCACCTGCTCGTAATAACCCATAACGTTACGGCTTACTTATTCTTCTTCTCTAGCCTCTTTCGCTCATCCGTATTATGAAGCCAATCCAACCAGGGCATACCCCCAAAATGAACATTAAAGCGCTCATGATGGCGGTCATGGCGATATGCTGCGCCCCCAAAGAAGTCAAAGCCGCTGTGAACTATCGCCGTTTCGATGAGTTGCCAAGCAACAAATGCCCACATTGTCAAGATGTGAGTTCTGAGTAAGATCGGTGAAAGGACGATGGGGATCGTGTTGGCTACAATATGCTCGATGGGATGGGCATATTGCGAGGCGAATGAGACTGGGGCCGTAAACTTGTGGTGAATTTTGTGGATTCGGCGGTATAAGTAGGGGATATGAAATAACCGGTGCGAATAGTAGAAGAGGACTTCTCGGGCTACCAGACAGATTGCGAAGTCGGTGACAAATGCCTTGGTAGACGGCAATGATGCTGTGATCTGGAAAGTGGATGGTTGCTTGAGTTGAGCTGACAGGATCGCTAAAGAAATTTGCAGTGCAATGACGATGATCTGGTTTCTCAAAGATATAAGGATTGCGTCGAGGATTTCAGAAGAACTGGGCTGTTTGGGTGCGGGTTGAATCTTGTGCTTTGCCGCAAAGGATGGGGCGAGTTGGTCAAGGAGGACAAAGAGAGCTGATGGAATCCACCAGAAGACTATCTGAACAACGAGGGTGCCAACAAACTCAATCGTAAAGGGGTCATACTGATGAACAATTGTTGCCCAAAGCTCAGACATTTTGAGTTGTAACTGGGTACAGTATTGAATGAATGATGAGCTGAAGAATCATGAGATCGAACTGGATAGATATACTTTATGGGGGCACTAACTCGATCGAGGAGGAGCTAAAATACCCCGCAGTCTCTCAATGCCTAAGACTTGTTAGGGCAGTTGCTGAAGAAGAGCCTCTAGTCTTGCTTTGCCATTTCAGGTTAAAGCTTGAGTGGCAAAGTCAATTTCACGGGCAGCCTCGGCTATCTCAGTAACGATCTGATCTCAGGTGAAATCCACATGAATTATCATGATATTGTCCGAGGTTCTCAATATGGAAGCTACAAGTTTAACAATAGATTTTTTGTGGTACGAGCCTAATTAGAGGAAGCACAGTGTTATCTGTACGTCCCATTGTTTATGCAATCCACTCTGGCTTCGATCGCCCCCTTCGCCCAGTTGGCACTTTATACCCAATGCTTGACTTCTCAAACTTGAACGCAGGGGCCAATATCTTGAAATCCTCATCAATTCCATACTCTTTTCCGCTCATATGCCAGAAATACTCAGGGTGCTTGAACATTTCTGGGCGTGTTCTCATCATCGACTCGTGTGTTTGGCGGATAAGTTCACTCATGTCATCGTAGTGACGAGGCTTGAACTGCAGATCTCGGCTCCGGAGTGTCTGCTGCTGCTGCTCGGAGTATAAACCCAAGCGATAATACCAGATGTTATACTGCGTCAGGCTAATGTCGATGTCGAAGGTGGCGTCATCTTTAGTACGGGCTAACAACGCTTGAATGGCTGCAGCTGCACCAACCAATCCAGTCTGATAATCCGAGTTCGCTGAGGATACGTTAGACATGAGTGATAACTGCAGACTTTAGATGTTTACTTACGGAGAAGTGGAACAACGGCCTCGTCCAGACCGAGGAACTTGCCTTGCAGATGCGACAAGCCGACCAAGCAGTCACTGATCTGCTGCCAGCCCGAGCGATACGCAAGTGGACCCTTGAAGCCATAGCAACTCTCTTGCATGTAGATCAAACTAGGGTTCAGCTTACGTAAAGACTTGGAGGTAAAGCCAAGTTTAGCCAAGGCACCAGGACGATATCCATTAACAAGAATATCAGCCCCCTTCACAAGCTCAGCAAAGCATTTTCGTCCCTCTTCTGTCTTGAGATCGATATTAGTATCTCTTTTTCCAGTCTGGAGATCTGGCACGGTCGCAGCCATCTCGGGTAATCTGTTGCATGAGACGCGGAGAACGTCAGCGCCAAGAACGCTTAGGAGCTTGGAGACAGCTGGGGCGGCGATGACGCGAGATAGGTCAAGGACCTTGATCCCATCGAGAGGGCTGCAGCTCTTGGGGTCCATTGCTTCCGGCCACGGCTTCCTTGGCGCTGGTAGCCGAGTTGTTGTCCACAAGGGCTCCTCCGACATGACCTTGCCATGATCGCTGGAAAAGAACTCATCTGGAGTATAGCAAACCACGCCAGCTTGTTTGTACTCATCGTTTGCGACCTTTTCAATTTCCTGGGAATTCCACTGGGCGACCTTTTCGGCATAGATCTTGATTGCCTCGTCAGACTCCACCTCGTCATCCTCAACACCCATCATCTCCATAGTCGGCTTGGCGTTCATAGACCCATGCAGATGATACCATCGGCCATCCTTTGTGCGATATACGTTGGTTGAGTACCGCCTGATTAGCTTGGATACCTTATGAATGTCCATTTTGGCAAGCTCTGCAAGCATCTTTTCGTTCTGCATAAAAGGCTTGCCGCTAATAGTCGGGAGCAGCACTGACTCAAGAAACAAAGTAGCAGCGTCTGTGTTGACTTGGACATCCTGGTAACCAATTCCATAGCGTTCTGCAGCGACGACGTTGGCAGCAGTGGCTACAAGGGCGTTTAGAGCGGCGCTTGACTCGGTGATTTTCAGAGGTGTAAGAATAAAGGGTTGGTCATCGTCTCCGACAAACTTGATCTTTTCAGCGGCTTCTTTGAACGAATCTGGAAGTTGAAGTTTAGGATCTCGAAGGAGAACTTCTTTGAGAATCCGGTTGGCTTCCTTGAAGATAGTATAGTTGGCCATATTGATGTGCAATGAGTATTACGAGTTGATAAGAGAGAGGAATGGTGCAACAATCTGGTCGGAACCAAGAGCAATATTTATGTTAAGATTCTTCCAAGGTCCGTATCCACCGCTTTCGTTCATCATAATGTCCGTTCTATCATCCGGGTCTAAGTCGGAGTTTTGGAACGGGATTCTGCCCCGGAGTTCTGCGTCCGGAGTTCTGCATACACTAAACCGAGACTACGATGCCACCAGAGACAGGAATATTAATTGATTGGCTTGAATCATTGTGAAGGCGTTTCTTTCATCGAGGCTCTCGTATTCGCAGTGCGATATAAAAGAGCCCACATGATCATCCATGGTTGGCACGCTACCAATCCATTGTCCTTCAATATACTCTCAATCCAACCCTTTTTACCCATCATGTCTACAAACAGCAGCTGGCGCACTGGAGCATTCGGCATCAGACCCGTGCGCATCGCCAATTGTTCCGGCTATCACGGTACATCGAGTCACGTATCCTCATCAGCCAACTGTTACTGACAAGTGACTCCACAGGTGATTCGGCGAATGAAATGTATAAACAGGCTACCCTGGGAGATGTCGACTTTATAACCGGCGACTATCTTGCTGGTAAGTCTCCAGGTTCGCACTTCTATATCTCAGCCCTGCTCACAAAGTCCAGAGGTTAACATGGCCAACAATGCTGAGGCATACTCAAAGGGGGAACACCCGGGCTATGAGGAAACGGCTTGGAGCGGAATTGAACAGGCCCTGGACGTTATTGCAGAAAAACGCATCAAGGTTGCCATCAATGGTGGTGCTCTCAACCCTGAGGGTCTTGCTGTGAAAGTTGCATCATTAGTCAGTATCCAGCTGGCCCATTTTATAAATGACTCCTACTAATCTCCCCACATATCAGCGCGAAAGGATATAACTTGAAGGTCGCCTACGTATCCGGTGACAACGTTCTTTCCAAGCTCGGCAAGTATATGCCACAGCAAAAGGATAACGTATTGCCTCATCTGGATTCGCTGAATCCTCATGTTACACTGGCTCCCGAGACTTTCACCTTTACCAAGGGTGGCAAAGATCCTCGAGAGATCGTATCGGCAAACGCCTATCTCGGTGCACACGCCATATACGACGCCTTCCAACACGGTGCTGACATCATCATATGTGGCCGAGTCTCAGATGCTAGCCCCGTCATTGCCTGCGCATGGTACTGGTGGTCTTGGACTAGCACTGATTACAATGAACTGGCTGGTGCCTTGATAGCTGGGCACCTGATTGAGTGCTCAGCATATGTTACTGGAGGCAATTTTGCAGGCTTCGACGCTTTCGACGTTGAGCGCTTTGTGGATCCTGGTTTTCCCATCGCTGAGGTTGCAAAGGATGGAACTTGCATTATCACAAAGCATCAGGGCACAGGTGGCATGGTCACCGTAGATACTTGCAAGTCTCAACTTCTATACGAGCTTCAAGGCAATGTGTACCTCAACAGTGATGTGAAAGCCTACTTGGATAATGTGGAAATGGAACAGGTTGGAGAAGATAGGTATGTTTATCGCAACTCTGTATGAATAATGCTGACAATAGAGTCAAGAGTTCTTGTGTATGGAGTGCGTGGGGCGCCGCCACCAGACACCACTAAGCTTGCTGTCTTCTACAAAGGAGGCTACGAAGTCCAAGTATTACTTAATGCCACGGGACATAACTTTCAACTGAAACTCGCTCTTTTCGAGAAGCAACTTCGTTTCTTTCTTGGGGCCGAGGCTCTCAACGATCTGGACCTTCTCGAGTTCCAGACGATTGGCGTTCCAGCTACAAACCCAACTTGCCAAAATAGTGGCACCGTCTATCTCCGCATCTTCGCCCAGTCAACCAAAGCGGAAGCTCTCATAGCGATTATGAAAGCTTTGGGCGACATCTCGTTGAAACACTTCTCCGGTATACTATTCCAAGTGGTTACATTAGAAACCAGACTTACTCACATGTGCTGCAGGGTTTCACAGCTCGTTGGACTTTCGCTCTGCCATGCCCCGTCCATACCTAGCCTACTATCCAGCACTGTGGCGTCAGTCCGAACTAGACGAGAAGTTCCAATTTGTCAATGGAAGTGGCACGACAGAGTCATTCCAAGCAGGCCACCCTCCCAAATTTGAGATTCTCGCGGAGAGAGAATCTTACGATACTGCGGAGCCTGTAACCCTCGGGGGCGAGCTGCGCAAAGTTCGCTTGGGTGACATCGCTCTAGGTCGATCTGGTGACAAAGGAGCCAATTTGAACTTTGGTCTTTTTGTCGACACGCCTGCAAAATGGGATTGGCTGCGCTCATACATGTCTCGTACTAAGGTGCAGGAGCTCTTGGGAGAGGATTGGCGGTCTGAGTTCTTTATTGAACGAGTCGAGTTTCCCGGAATATTTGCTATTCATTTTGTTGTGTATGGTATACTTGGTCGTGGTGTTAGCAGCTCGAAGCGTCTGGATGGGTTTGGAAAGGGATTTGTGGATTATTTCAGAGATAAGCTTGTTGAGGTCCCGATCTCTATCTTGTAGAGATAAATATTAGCATCTGCACATTGAATAATATTATTTCATTCTCCTGAATGACTTAAGTCGAAAACCCCAAGTTCGATACACAATCATTAACTCTGTCAGTCACGCTTGTCGGTGTTTTGGCAGGGGTTGGTTCCGGGGGATGGAGATCTCGGAGTTTAGCGCACTAGGGCAGCCTCCTAGCACTCCATTAACACACTACCGAGCTGCCGAGGCACAGAAAGCCCAAAGCTAGCGGTGAGTAGTGTCGTCATATGTTCTTAACAATCCCGATCTTGCCGGAGTTCTGGTTCTCCCTCTCAAAATTGTTAACAACAAATCAACCATGACAAACAGACGCGGAGATCGTCGACGTCGCCTCGCCAAGGTAAGCAGCATGATGAGAATCCGCCGTCTCTCTTCTGGTCGAGAGCTAAAACCACAGGCGTGCAATGCTTGTCGAAAAAGCAAAGTCCGGTGCGACGGTACTCGGCCAGTTTGCGGGCGTTGTCGGAGTTCTGACAACGAGTGCTATTATGCCGATGTTAACAAGCCCGATATACGTCAGCGTCGGTCTAACAGGCCATCTCAGAACTCATCGGGGATTGCATCTAGTCAAGAGGACCTAGCTGGAATTGACACCATATTGGCTTCGCCCTTGAATTCGAATGCTTCACCGACAGAAGCACGACCCGAGGCAATTTCAACCAACAATGAGCCAAGTCCAGTCAGAACCTTGGCTACATCAGATGTCAGCCCTCGGGATACAATAGTGGGTGGAAATGGAGATATGCGGTACTTTGGTATGTTCTATGATCCCAAGTCAAGGTGAGGAATACTAACATGTCGGCAGGCCCGCCTTCTGGAATATCTCTTTTCTCTATGGCCTCGCAACGAAAGCCAGAACAGAAATCTTCAGAATCATGGTCTAAATGGACTCACCCGTCAATCGAGGCCATCTTTGAGAAACGGATCATTACGCCTCTCCCGTCTTGGACTCAGGCATTCTCCCTTGTTAGTGAATTCTTCAGCCACGAACACCCAGCATTCCCCTGTTTCAACCCACCGGCATTCATGTCCCTTCTGGGACAGCAATACTCAGGTAACGTTCCCGCTACAGAAAGTCCGGCCTGGTGGGTTTCGCTCAATGCCGTGCTTGCAATTGCTCAGCGTCGTCGTGCCGAAACAACCGAATCACCAGAAGCTGAGGATCTTGCTTGGGGCTACGCTGCGAATTCACTCAACGCAACTTGGGATATTCTCATGCGTAGTACAACATTCTCCTCCGTCCAGGCCCTTCTAAGCATTGCCTGGTTTTTCCTCGGAACACCAAACCCCCAGCCCAGCTTCATGTTGATAGGGTGTGCTATGCGTCTAGCTCATTCCATTGGCCTTCATACCAATAATCATGATCCCTCGTGGAGTCCCGCCGATATATACACGAGGAAAAAGGTCTTGTGGGTTGCGATATGCCTAGACCGTGAACTCTGTCTTCGAACAGGAAGACCGCCCTGTCACGATCTACATGGTTTTTATGTCGGTCCACCGATGAACTCGCTTGATGAAACGGAAATCATTAGAACTGCATCAGGCTTCAGAGTAAATCGCTTCAAAGCTCAAATGCAGCTGGCAGCGATCCAAAGCTCCATCTACCAAGAACTTCACTCAAGCGAATCACCACTGGCCGGCATTCCAGGCTCTATATCAACTCTAGTAGAGAGATTGAAGAAATGGTGTACTGAGTTTGCACCATCACTTCTCGATGACTCTGTCCCGAGTGGTGAGCATCATGGTTTGATGCGCTTATACTTTTCCTACTACAACGCCGTCATCATCACAAACCGTTCATACAGCTTCAGCTACTGGGTTTCGTCCAATGACTCCAATCAGCCAAGTCCGTCAGGTCTATCTACGAGTATGAAAAGTTCCATCTCGGACTGTTTGAAGGCGTCTCGATCTACAATAGGACTGAGCCGACTCATACCAGAAAAGTGTAAGAGCTTACAATGGTAAGTTTCCCTCCCACTTCAGACATGAAAATGAATTAACTGGGCCAAAGGGCTGTTATTCCGATGGTGGTGGGTGCTGCTATCATTCTTTGCATCAATACGCTCCGCGATCCTATCTCCAACGTTGCAGAAGAGGACATACATTCCGTTCGCGACATTCTCCAGATCTTTGGCAGTCTAGAAGAAGCCTACGGTAATACCTACTTGACTCAGGTTCAAAAGGTATGTCAGGAGCTTTACAGACAAGCTCGACAAGCCATACAGTCATCCAAAGGTCAATCAGACGACACCTTGCAAGAAGGCATTCGAGAATGCCAAGATTCCTTTGGTGAGAGTCAGCATCAAATGGATTCGACACTTCAAGGAAATGGTACTACTAACATTTTCGAGGTTGATCTGGATAATGTAGAGCAGGCAATGCCCAACTCAGTTCCTCTGTTTTGGGACTTGGATATACCTCTCTGGGCTTCGTTTAGCTAATTGAATAGAAACATACAGCTTAATGTCTAGTTTTCATTATTGAAGTTGTGTAACCTATGTCACTCATTATGGCATTAGCTAAGCATTGAATTGTAAGTCCTGTCTGTGTTTAGTTTAACATCCTAGTAACCCATTCCAGTCCAGGATCCACCTACCGCAATAGCGTCTAATCGACCATTTCAGGACTTATCTATCGCCATAGCTACTAATTAGCTTCCGGCATAACTTACTTCCGCCGCTATCTCCAGCAAGGATGCAAATCCTCCCTGGATATTTATCGGCGGTGAAAAGCGCTCTCCACAAATCTCACGCATTACCTCAAAGCTCTCAACAAAACTTTGGCAGCATCTCACCCTAAACAATAGCCAAGATGGTAAAGAAATCTCCCGTTAAGTACACGTTAGTAAAAGGAACAGGTACGACCTTGGGACGACTTGTCAATTCGGATGCACTAACTCCTATCATAGGTTCCCTGCAGCGCATATGGTATCTTTACCATCGCCTGGGCATCTGGTCCAACATCCTTACTTCAGCGCGTTATACCTGCGCCAATGGGCAAGCATTGAGCAAGAGTGCTATCATTGAAGCACTACGCCATGTTGTACAAGTTCATCCCGCCCTGTGGCATATCTTTGTTCAGCGACCATCTCCTAATCGAGGTAATCATGAGCTGCACACAGCCATACTGCATACTATCGACCTCGAAAAGCGTATTGAGTATTTGGATTGCGACGAGAATAATCCCATCATCACTTCTAATGACCTCGAAAGAGCCCATAATGAGTGGTTGTGGACTGCTGATGAACCGGATCAGCCATTATGGAAGCTCTTTGTCAAAGGAAACAACATCACCTTTGTTTATCACCATTCTTTAGGTGACGGAATAGCTGGCATGGTCTTTCACCGTGAGTTTTTAGCTGCGCTCAATTCACCCTCGATCGCAAAAAGGGAGAAGATGACTCAATCTGATACTATTATCCATGCGGACGAGACAGTTCAATCTCCAGTTGAGCCGGAAGACGCATGGGAAGGAAAGGACAGCGTCTTTGAGTCAATACTGATGCAGATCTTGTGGTTTTTTCTAAAAATGTTCTACGGTAACGATCGCATCTATGGCGACCTTCCCCCGTCAAAGCCTCATCTCAAGTCGGCAACAGCAGTGGCAGAGCCAGAACAGAGAACAGTCACACGCATTTCGTCGTACCGGATCCCAGCTGATGACATGTCGCTCATACTCGACGCATGCCGTAAACATCAAACCACCTTTACGCCTCTTCTCATTACCATGTTAACCATCGTGCTTGCCAACGACTTCTACCCCAACGCGAGGATAGGAGCAACACGCTATAACGTTGACTTGAGACCTATGCTTCCTATGTCTCAGATTGGTGGAGGGACGACAAATGGTACCTTTGTCAATGCAGCCAGCAGCTGGCAGCGCTGGCATAAGCTTGAGCCGTTTCGCCGGGTGCTCGTCACAAATGGTGATGAAAAGAACCCATCACTCGACTCCCAAGCTGTATGGGGCCTTGTCAAGGACTACAAAAAGGAAATGACACGTGTGGTTTCTGGCCCAGTTATGAGAAACTGGATCGGGGTGAAGCGGATAGGAACTGACCTAGAGCATGTTATCAGCAGAGGTTTCCCGTCTATTTCTCTCCTCCTCAAGCCTACCTTCAGCGTATCCAACATTGGCGTCTTCTCTCGTGTTCAGGTAGGAGATGAGAAGGAAGACCGAGGACCTTGGCAGATTGACGACTTTCAGTTCTCAGCTGGAGCGGTGAATGGCACGCAGGGCACGCATGGTGCTATCTTCCATGTGGCTGGCGTCGGAGGGGGGGACACAATTATTAATGCAACTTATGAAGATGGAATTGTTTCGCGGGAGATGGCTGATATGATTCTAGAGCGTACTGTAGCTAGGATCCGCGAACTAGTCTAGGATCATGCATTTACGTCGTGGGACTGAAGAGACCGTCGAGGGGTCTGCTGTCCTGAAATATCATGTGGCCACTGTGGTTTCAAAAATATAACTCTCACTACCAGCCTGAAACATTCTTTGCCCCTTTGCTAATTCTACCTGAATTTCTCTGTCTGATTGTTATAGCTGCTTGTTAATGTCACCGTTCCGCAGCCCCGCAGAGTACTTGAACCGAATATCACTTGTTAACAACAGCTCAGCAAGACACTTAGGGATGCCCGGAAGCCTTGCAAAATAATGTAGGTATTTAGTCCTAATCTACATGTCCCTTATAGAATTTCCCCCATAATCTAGGGATTATGATTAGCTGTAATATTAGTAGCAGTGCGTGCCATATTTGCAAGCTTACTAAGATATATCCAGAAAGTATAGTTGAGAATGACATCTCGGAATTGAGGGCGGGTCCGTGTTCAAGTGGGGACCGGCTTGCGGGTGGTGGGCGCTGACGCGCGGGCAAATGCCCGGTTTCTGTACGTATGTATTATAAGACAGGCTGCAGAACACAACCTTAGAACCTCTACGTAGTCAGAATACACCAAACCGCAAAAGCATGAATCAACCCAAAGTTGCGCTGGTCACGGCTGCTAGCAATGGACTCGGCGCCGCCATTGCTCGCATGCTGGCCGTCGAACTGGGCATGAACGTGGTGATCAACTTCAACAACAAGATATCTCGGGCACAAGAATTGGTAAACAGCATACAAGCGGAGTGCGATTACAGACACCCAGGGTCCTCCGTCTTGATACAGGCTGTGCGAGCAGATACGTGCGACAAGACACAGATACAATCGCTTGTCGATGAGGCAGCATCGAGATTTGGAGGTCGCCTGGACGTTGTTATATCCAACTTCGGCTGGACGCGGGTCCGTCAATTCTCGGATATACACGACAACGTTGAAGAGGACGACTGGGATTGCCGCTACACAGCTAACGTCCAGAGTCACTTGTGGCTCTTTCACGCGGCCAAGACGTACCTTGAGGAGAGTAACAAGCGAGAAGCTGGAGCTGCTATGTTTGTGAGCACAGCTAGCCTGGCAGGGGTAATACCCAGTGCAATCGGCATAGTACGTTATCCCTGGTCCCGCCAGAATCAACTCATGTTACTTACAATTGCCAATGTAGCCGTATGCAGTCACAATGGCTGCCCAGATCCACCTTCGCAGATGTCTTGCCGCCATAGCAGCCCCGTCAATCAGGGTGAACACCGTCTCTCCCGATGTTTTACTCACGGTAAGCAAAAATCTTGATGTCCTTCATAGCCGAAATATTGTCTCACTTTCACGCAGGAATGGGGCCTTTCTTTTCCCGCTGAACGACTCGAGATGGCTCGCAATACAAATAAGTTGGGACGGTTTGCCACTGTTGAAGACGTTGCTGAGCAAGTCAAGACTTTTGTTGCGTCCAAATCGGCGACTGGACAGAATGGAGTTGTTGATGAAGGGTTTGGTCTCTAAAGAGAAATGCTTGTCTATGTCTGACGGCTGACATCAGCTTACTCTGTGGCAGTATACTGTGGCCCTCAATTTACCCACTAGATGCCAACTCTTCACCATCATTCTACTCGCCAACTTCACGGTCCTTTTTCCAGTGCACCAAGTTCTCAATGAATCCCCACTTCCAAGTAGCTTGTCGAATTCGTCGACCCCAGATATAGACAGGAACCCAGAGCAGTATAACTGCACCTGAAATCGCAGCCATAGCAACAAAAGCATTGGCATAACCATTGCGTTGAATCCATGGATTAGTGTAGAAGGAGAGGAGGAATCCGAAGGCAGCTGAGACGCGTTAGTATATTGACACTGCTCTGTGTTAGGCAATGGAAGGCGGCTTACATTTGAAGGCAAGCTGAGTAACTGCTAGTTCCCCGGCTAGGGGGCGGTAACTATCGATGGAGTAGACCAAGCTAATATTTGTAGCTTGAACAATTGAGAAGTTTACTGTCATTGCCTATTAGCGTCTGTACAAAATTTCAAAAGCTCTTGGCCAACTCACAAAGACCTAGGCCAATGGTGGGCACAATCCAGTGCCAAGCTTGGTCGATGCCCACGCCATATAGGATCAGGGCAAGGGGTGCAGTGACAAGTGAAATGGCAATAGCAGGTAGCCTCATCTCCGGCTGTCGGATACCGCCATTAGCACGAGTCAGCCTATCCGCCACTTTATCGCTGAGATAGCCCCCAAAGAAGGCTCCAGAGATAGCTCCAACAGGGCAGGAAGCAAAGCATAAACCAGACTGCCATGGTTCAAACTCATAAGTATCATCAAAAGCAACGGCGAAATTAGAACTAATAGCGACGAGGAACCCAATCGTAACAGACATGACAAGAGTGGACCAGAGTACTGTAGGAAGTGTGAGAAGGACAACCGGGCGGAAGAAGAGCTTGAAGAAGGATTCCTCGGTGTGTACGCCACTGTAAATAGATAGGCCTTGGATACAGGTGCGCTTGGGGAATGGAGAACAAGACAAGCGTCGACGTGCTGACGTGTCTTCAGTTAGAACAACCTTGGGGTCCATATTCTCATTTTTGGGATATTGTATATCGGTCGTACGCATCTCGTTGTGAATGCTCTGGCGGTCAAATACGGTCTCTGGGAAAGTGAAGACGATCAAGACAGTACACGCTCCAATTAGAGCCACAGTGATCCAGTAGATATATCGCCACTGCAGGCCGAGAGTGATAAGTCCGGAGATAATGATTCCAAATCCCACGCCAGTGGATAGAGCAGAGGTGTAAATGCTATTTACACTATGTTAATAAAGCTGAGATTGGTGATCAGCTAAGGCTAAGACTACTCACGCCATAATTGCACCTCTCTCGTGCAAGAAGAATAAGTCAGAGATAGTCAATGGAGCCAAGCATTCGGCAGCGCCAGAAGCAACACCCATAACAATACGCGCTGCCAGGGCACTGCCGTACGTGGTCGCACCACCAGCCCAGGCAGAGGAAGCGGTATAAAGTGCGAAAGAAAAGACATAGATAGGTCGGCGGCCGAACTTTAGGACGAGCGGCATCCACATTAGGTTGGACATGCCTTGGAGAAGAGCAGTGGTGGTGAAGAGGTAAGCGGTATTATTGAGATCGGCATCAGAGTCGGGGCCCGATGGACCGAAATAGGACTCAGTGATGCTGATGATAGCGACAGACGGCCCAGCAGCCAGAAAGTTGCTGAAGAAGATGGCGATAGAGACGAGGACAGCAATGTAGACGCGGTACGGCTTGGACCTGCGCTGTGCTTAGCCACCCCTTTTCATGCATGGCAGATGGAGACGTTAGAAAAGGACATACCAGTTTAGTGGATCATTGGGATGATCAGTCGGAGTTGGAATGAGAATAATCTCGTGAGTCACTGCGTTGCGGAGACGAAGCTCTCCCAGAGTATTGTTCTGGCCATCAGACGAGCCCGTGGCGTCCGTGAGAGCAGCACTCGACATGGTGTCGATGGCGAAACGATTTGACAGTTGTATTTGAAACCTTCAAGGGAGAGGAAGTGAAAACGTAGTAAACCCCCCACAGTTGGCAAAGACATGACTGGACCTACTTTCCAACGTCGAGTGAGTGCAAGCTAGTACCTGATCTCGAGTGTATTGGAGTTTCTGCACTCAGGCAGTGGTGTGCATAAGAAAAAGAAATACTGGTTGCTCGGATGAGGGGCTCCTCCTGGGGTTTGTTACAGTACAGTCTAGCCAGATTCAGGCGCCCCGAGAGCCTCTGTTTCGTTACTGTAGCAGATAGTGAATACCCTGCACAGGCCACCTACTAGTGCGTTTTGGGTTTGTGATTTGAAAATCGTAATAATAAACTAAATCTGAGGCTCTTAAAATCTTCCCAATTTTATTTCTCATCACTGCCCATATCTGCCGTTCTACTCAACTTGTAATGCTGTACTGAGGGAATCTAATATTCCGAGGCCTTTTCCCATATTATCACGATTTCTCTGGCTCTAAAGAATAAGATGGAGTATGTACCCTCCCAATTCCAATGGCTATGACCATAGTCCATCGTTCCGCGTAACTTGACGTTTTACACGAACCAAGCTTGCAAATTGTAGCTGATACATCCGCCATCATCATCATGTCTCGCTCAGAGCCCGTTTTCGACGCTAATAATGACTCAGTTTACCTCCAATGGCTCCAATGTTGACAAGGGGCCGCGTGGACTCCACGTAGCCATCATCAGGGCTGAAATAAGTGGGCTTACAACTACCATCTTCCTTCGCAAGCAGGGCTATCGCGTTATCTCATTGGAGCAATCCCGCTTTGCTAACGAAGTGGGTGCGGCACTACATTTGGCACCAAACGCTAATTGACTACTACGACGGATTGGTATTTTGGCCGAGATTTTTGGTGCAAATCCCTTTGAACGAGTCAGTGGCCTCGAATCACTTCATGCCACCCTTATATTGCTATCAAAGATATTGATCAAAGGCCGTCTGCTTCTGCAGATTACTGAATCTGACCTAAACAACAACATTATACAAGATGCCGATATCACAGAGGCGAACAAGCAGTGGCAGCATCCGTGGCACCTCATCCACCGCATGCGCCTACATCAAGGGCTGAAGCGGGCTGCCCGTAGTGCTTAGAACATTCAGCCATGTTACTAATGTAAACCCATCAACAGCTACCGTCATTCTATAAGACAGCAGTCAACTTCGAGTAGACTTAGTCATCGGTGCCGATGGAGTCCACGTAAGTCACAGAGTTTCCGAGCTTCAACCTCGTGCCGTTTGTCAGGTCTCATACTTACAACGGATCTTACACGTGGATAGTCCAGATTTCGCAGCAGAGTTGTCGAGAAAGATATTCCAAATTATAGCTCGGGCAGAAGCGCTTTCCGATTTCTCGTCCTTCCAAGAAGCTCTTAACGACCCAAACCTGCTCAGTTTGTAAAGATCAACGGTCAACTCATTATATGGTACGGCTCGAACAGACATATTTTGAGGTGCCCTTGTGATGATAACAAGGCATTGAACTTTGTCTGCATTCGCCTGAGACAAGAAGGCGATTCGAGACGTACAGAACTGCGATCTGGGGTGATGAGCTCGCGAAGTTTGCTAATAGCGGCTCGAAAGATTGGAGTGCCGATGTGAACATGCCCATGCTACTCAACGTATACAAAGACTTCAGCCCCGCTTTGTTGAATCTCCTAGCTAAGGCAAACCCAGACTCCCTCAAGGCTCGGGAGCTGCTGGATATGGAGGCTCTTCTAACATGGACAAAGGAGAAGCTGGATCTTCTCGGTGATGCTGCTCATTCTTTTCTTCCTCATAAGTGCCTCTTCTACATCCCCTCCTTCATTCGACTTATCTTTCATAGATCAGGGCCAAGGAGCTGTTGTTGCCATCCAGGACGCCGCTGCCCTCGCAGTCGTTCTTCCACTTGGCACCTCCGCTGAGCAAGTCCCTAAGCGGCTGCAGCTTTACCAAGACTTCCTCTGCGAATGTGCGCACAAGATCCAAGAATACTCCCGTCAAACAGGAAAGTATATCAAGGATCAAAACTTTGACAGTTGATAGCCCAACTTTCTAGAGCCCATGCGCGCTTCGCAGGCTGTAACTGACCACCATTTCTACCTAGTGATAGAGTATAGCAACCACAATATGGGCCATGACGAGTGGGATTATTTCACAGACCGTTTCCGAAAATGGGACTGGGCTCAGAAGCCTCATCTCTATTGGCGGATGCCCATCTCACTCGGTCCCTTCCTTGGTCCGCGTCAGACATCCACAGGGGGACCGAGGAGCGCTACCGAGTCAACATTTACTACCGCTTCCATTAAGTTCAAAACATCACGAACTCTTTTACAAAATCTGCTTCCCAGTGCCTCGTTCCGCTTCAAGAACCCAGGTACTGTTGCGTACGCCAGCTTCTCGCAGATAACGCTTAAAAAGTGGAGTGGCTCGGCGGCTCGGGCTATCGAGACATTAGCATGTGCATTCACGGTGTCCAGTAGGTGCAGAAGGATGGTAATGTGCTTGACGGGACGTTTTTGCCCATCTTGTTCGAAAGTCTCGCCGATCCCATTACCAGTGGCCGCGAAGAGCTCGGAATGCCAAAGCTCTATTGTTCAGTTGACATCTGGAAGCTCAAAAGCAGTTGCCGCATTCAGACTGGATGGCAAGGCGTCCAGTTTAGCTCATTCGCCTTCCAAGGCCTGAAAGAGACCGACCCAAATGAGTCAAAGGGCACGACTGGAGGTAAAGACGATTATGGGATCTTTGCCTACAAGTATGTTCCTAAGGTTGAAGATCGTGGCCAAGCCGACGTGCAGCATGCTACATTCCTACCTTATGCGGAGGAGTTCAAGGTTGTTCCAAGCAAGGTGTTGAAGGTCTCGACCGCCGAGAAAGCCACTTTAAGTTCAATCCACATGATTGGGTGTCACTTCCAACACTCCACCACGTCATCTCAAGCTTAGCGCAAATCCCAAATTATCAAGTTTTGGGTGTAAAGGTCATTAAGGGACTTAGTGTACCAGACGTGTCCAGTGCTAGGCGGATCGACTGAGCAGAGGATGTGTGGATTGACTAATGTATGTAACGAGAAGTCTTAGTCCAGCCATATTGTAAGTAATATTTTTGCAGGCCAGCATTCTACTCTATTAGCTTAATACCCTCTTCTTAGCCATGACGGCTCCTTTCTATATCATAGCTTAGGTGGCTTTGCTACAATCGGCTAGGGAACTAGAGACATGACCCTCAGCTGAGGCCAAGACAGCCCGTGCATATAATCCAAAGGAAAAGATGTGCATTAACTCTGGGGTAAGCCACTGCCAGATTAAATATCTGGTGGTTCAATTATTTATAGATTTTCTTTTTCAATTGGCTATGATGACGCGCATTTCTCAAAGGTATTTTCTTACTCTGCTGTATTTTCGGATATTACGGCCGGAAGTTCTGTGCCGTCACTAGTCTCGGCACCATATTCCGGATTTAGTTGGAATTATTCCTTGGCAGGGGCTTAGTAGACACATCTTGTCATACAGCCAAGAGGGTGCATTGAAAGGGACTAGGTGCCACTTAATCAGGCATTTTGCCCACACTACGTAAGCCTAGATAATATTTCCTCCGCTAACCAGGGAATAGCGGAAACTTAGCTTGGAGGAGTGTGCAACCTCGACGGAATGACGTTTTGCTAACGCACTTGACATATAATACTTTTCCACCAATGTTGCTTTTAGATATGGCTGTGAATTTATCAGCAAACTTCCAAGTTATCAACAGTGAACATGGTTTCGCAACACGTATTCGATCTTTGCCAAGCAAGTGAGACTGTTAGCTCGGTCTTAGCAACAGACCCAACTCAGGCGCCGGGAGATATCATTAAGAAATTATACGGACACCACGAACACGGATTACATCACCGCAATTCCACCGCCAAAGAAGAGACAAACGCCAATGTCGATGCTGTTGAAGCTGCTCTCCGTTGCGGCCGTTGGGGCTCAACAACTCCAAGCCCGTTATTCCTTCATGCATTTGCTGATTCTCTGGAATGTCTCAAAGAAGACCCCATGGCAGGAGTCGTCTCACCTCCACTGATGGGTTCTCACGGAACTATGCCTCTCACGGTCATTGCACCCTTGGCGGATGTCATGCGCCACATTTCAAATCTCATTGTGCGTGCTGAGGAGGAAGTTTTCTTCGCCACATGCTCATGGGCACCATCAGTAGCCCAAGCTCTCATCAAAAATGCCTTGATAGAGCTTTCGAGACGTGCTGGGAAGAAGGGGAGACGCATCATAGCCAAGATTATGTACGATAAGCCAGGGCCATCCAACGCGATAACTCCCCATCAGTATGTCAAGCCAAAATCGTACACCTCAAAGTCAATCGACCTTCCCTCACCAGAACAAATCCCAAACGTCGATCTTGAGGTAGTCAGTCTGCATCGACTGTTTTTAGGCACCTTGCATGCCAAGTTCTGCGTTGTGGATCGCAAGATTGCCGCAGTCATGAGCAACAATACAGAAGACAACGATAACCTTGAGATGATGGTTCACGTCGAAGGGCCCATTGTCGAGAGTATATACGACACTGCCTTGATCACCTGGCAGAACGCGCTGCACCCAAAACTCCCTTCTCTTCAAGAGCCGACAGTCGATTCAGGGTATGAAGACAATTCCGCGTCCTCCGACCATGGGCCAGAGCATACACCAAACTGCATCTCTACGCATGCAGATGACGAGGATCCACTCCCAGAACACTTTCCAAATAGTCCTCACTACGACCATGACATTGAAGGAGAGGTCAGACGCATGCAGTCGTGCTACGCTCTGAAAGAGGGAGAAACTCGGCTCCAGGCTGCAAACCGTCAACTTAACATTGCAGTTGAACATCCCATTAAACCCACAGGCCCCGAGATCGATGCAGGAGAAGAAATGACGCCCTATATATCTACCATCAATGATGGAAAGCCAGTTCCTATGGCTCTCGTATCTCGGCCTCCGTATGGCGCCATCGACTCAAAAAGCATTCATGTTCCTCAGAACGAGGCTTGGTTATCGCTGATACGAAACGCACAGCACAACATATTCATCCAAACGCCCGATCTCAATGCCGCTCCCCTCATTCCTGCTCTTTTGGATGCGCTGAAGAGGGGAATTGAAGTTACCTACTACATCTGTTTTGGATACAATGATCCTGGAGAAATGATTCCTGGCCAAGGTGGCACGAACGATCAGATTGCACAAACCCTCACCTCGTCTCTTCCCAAGGGCAGCCCGGAGCGTGAGCTTTTGCACATATACAATTATGTCGGAAAGGACCAAGATCATCCAATTCATCAATCCTTCAAGGCCCGCTCTTGTCATATCAAGCTTTTAATCGTTGATAGCACTGTCGGAATTCAGGGTAGTGGTAATCAAGACACCCAATCTTGGTTTCACAGTCAAGAGATCAACCTCATGATTGATAGTCCAGAGATTTGTCAAAAGTGGAGGGACGGTATTGACAGAAACCAGAACACGAAGAAGTTCGGCAAGGTCGCTGAGGACGGTCTCTGGAGAGATGCAAAAGGTCATACTGGGAAAGGGTATATGGGAAATCCCGGGACTGTAATGAGTCTTGTCAAAGGTGTCCATGGGATGATATCGAAGATGAAGGGTGCGGGTGGCTTTTAATACGTTGAAACGAGCTGTTTCTTCGAAACGGAATAATATCCGCATACGGGATTTGGGTTTCTATATATACCATTATTTCTCTTTTCATCATAGTAAATGTCTTATTTTTCTATCGCGGATATAGAGAGTATGCTTTGAGTGATGTTAGCCTTTCATTTTGAGGCCGTTTCAACAGATCTAACAAACATCTATCTAGCAGGGGAAAACTCCTTGTCTAACACCAGGTACTTGATCAATAACCCTAAAATCGAATGTCGCCGTTGCATACACATGGCTACCAGACTGTAGCTGTCTGCCTAATCATCCTTGAGAGATTTATCCATCTCTGCAGCCTTCCTTTCGGCAGCGACTCTCTGCATCTTAGCAAGTGTGTTGAAGAAGGTGCTGATGCATAAGCTGAAAAGATTCATGAATAAAGGCCGATAAAGTGGCGGAACAACATTCTCCGCCACGTACGTGACGACAGGAGATACGGCCCAGGTAACTTTCATCATTGGCAAAAGTTTAGCGCGAACTACCGCTCGCACTTGTTGCAGTGTGTTCGCACCAGAAATGACGGCCATTGAAGATAGGTAGACGGCATTTTGAACGGGTAGAACCTGCTCACGTTAGTTTGAGTACAAGCCAGTTGGTTGCAGTGTGACTTACCAATAGATACATCAGCACAGCTTGCAAAAGCTTCGCAGACAAGCCCGTTCGACCATTGAGAATCTTTTGCACAGTGGTCAAGAAGAAATGACTCAAGGGCGCACTGATACAGCCACCGTAGAAGGCCATCTTGGGAACCCGGGATGTGACAACTGGGCCATAGCCGGAACGGCCATATGCGACGTATGACGACAAAAGCTCGACCAGTGTTAAAATAGACGCTGAGGTCATCATCTTAGTCCGGAGCGGCCTAAGCTGGAGTTGTTTGATATATGCCTAGGTAAAAGAGATGAGCGGTGTCAAATAATTCCAAAATAAAGGCCATCATACCGTTAGGAGCTCTTTGAGCCCGCGATGCAAGATTGCATCATTCTTGGTGAGCATCGTAGGTGATGCAGGCATGTGGCTTTTTTCAGACATCGCAGCTGTAAATGCGGAGAGGGACGTGTTCTGGGGAACTTATGGGGACATATGAAGAGGAAAGCAGATGGAGCGCGTTGTAAAAATATCAGAGGCCAGTTTAAAATAACAGCTTACCCCCTAACTAACGAGGGGTTAACCATTGTTTTACCGAGCCGAGGTCTATTATAGCCTGTTTAGGAATGGTAGTGTTTCGGCTAATTAGGGCGGCATTTCCAGGTTTGGCTACCCCATACTCTTTAGTATTAATATTAATATCTATTTAACTACAGATACTACTACAACTATTACACTTTTCCTAGCAATTTTAAACTTCTTTATTATTGCCCTTACCTAACCCAACTGTACCTCTACTAGGCCCCTGATTGCAATACCTTGGGCTCGTTCTTTCGTCCTTGAGCATTAATGTCAGCATCCAAAGTCTGCTGTATCCTTTGGCTGGGCAACCACTTCTCGGCTGGAGTAAACCACCAAGTCAGCAGACCAAGGATCGTAGTGCCAGCCATAATAATGGGTGCGTAGTTAAGTGATTCTGCAGTGACGGGGAAGATGTAGGGCGAATATAACACAGCGACAACCCATCCATTCCAAAAGACTGCAATAACCTGAAAAGGCTTGCTGAGTCGTCCTAGACTCCAGGCTGGCTTGGGGAAGTTGTTGGGTGTCAGGAAGAGTCGAGCAAGGCAGATAAGTCCGTATGCAGCAGCTGAGGGCACAGCAGCCGCAGATACCAGAGAGGTAAAAGCTACCGCTGATGGGAGTATGGTGCAAGTTATGATAGCAGATACTCCCCAGACAACTAGAACAGCGTTGCGAGGCTGACCTGCTACTACCTTGGAAACCCAGGAAGACCAGGGGAGGACTCCGTCTCGTGCCACGGCGAATACCAGACGAGAAGCTGCGAGAACAGCAATTGCCGTGTTCTGAGGTCATGTGTAAGCTCTCGGGAACCTAAAGAGGTTGTTAAGGATATAGACTTACAAACCATAGTGCCATTACACACACAACATTCATCACAATATGCCCACCGTCTCCCAGGATAGCAGCATAGACTGAGACGAATGGCTGTGGGCCGCCGTAAGAGAAGAGTGTCTCAGCATCGGGCTGTTAACTTGTTAGGTGATTGGGCCATACGTTTTGGATGAGAGAGAAAGATACCACACAGAATAGGAAGAGGATGACAACGGCAAAACCACCGATGCCGCTGACAACTGTACTCCAAAAGATGCCTCTAGCCGCTGCAACCGAAGCGTTCTTGGTCTCTTCGGCTACATGCCCTGATGCATCAAACCCAATTAAGACTCCAGCTGTGGCTAGGTAGGAAAGGCACCAGTTCCATCCAGGAGGAGCCCCGGTACCGTTATAGGTCGTCATGAACGCATCGTGCGTCGATCGAAAGCCAACAGTCTTGCTTGTGGCAATGGGGAGCCAAATCAGGTTGAGGACAAAGTCAAGAACCACAACACTGCTAGATAGGGTGAAGATCCACTTAAAGTACCGGGCTGTTGATGTTAGACAAGCGGCATAGAGTCGATGTGGGGAGGCTCACGAGGAAGCAAATTCCAGATACAGGCTAGGGCCAGCATAATTTCGGTGAGGATCCATTGTACGGCGCGGAATTTGATGCTGGATGAGTCCGAGGGAAAGTCTGTGCCGAACACAACTATTTCCTAGTAAATGTTAGCCCAAGTCAAGCCTCGTATCTCTAAGGGTAGTACGTACTGAGAGCATGTAGTTGACGGCAGCTTGTGTGTTGCCTTGATATCAAAAAGCGGTTAAGATTTCGGAATTCATCAAATTCATGAGATGAAGGTTGAACTCACTGGCACAGAAGGTAGTCCAAGCAGTGGTAGACCACCAAGCAACAATAAAACCGAAGAGTCGACCAAAGCGAGGGCCACCGGCTTCAGCTGCCCAGAGGTAGATTGAACCAGCCAAAGGCAAAGAGGAGCAAACCTCGGCGATGACAGCAGCGGTTATGAACGTGAAGACACAGGTAATGATATAGCTCGTCCTTTTATCAAAAGCTATTAGCTGAGTTAATCTTTAGGCTTGATGCAGGACTCACCAATATGCCAAGTTACCACCAGCGGCAATACCAGTTGAAAAGGTGACTCTGACGCCACCAATGAAATAAAGTGCAGCTAAATAGTCTACTGGTTAGCAGCTGTAGCTTAGGTTCGTTTGAGGGAAAGATCTGACCGAATGTGGTGGCAAAGTTGTGGAATTGATTGAAGCTACGTTGTAGCACCTGTGATGGGTCAGCCTTCAAAGACTTTAGAGAAGCATAGCTCTGATTATTACAGGTTTGTATCCTAGATTTTCCTTGGAGCTTTGCGTCAGCTTCTATTTTTCGTGTATGGGGTCATATTGAGAGGACAAACCAGGACGACATTGTCAGACGCGTTATCAGTCGTATCTTCAGTAGCGACCTCGTCGTTTCTGCCCTCCTGTGTTATCGGCATTGTGAGTTTTACTTTGCTGTTTGCCAAGGCTTCAGTCCTGTCTCAGGGATAGTGATGGAAGAATAAGGATAGGGGAATGACCCAAGCGATCAGAAAATTGCGTTGTGCTTTATATCTGGGGCCCAATCAGGTGCATAGACTGGTCCTAGCTTCTGAGGGACTAATCGAGACAGTAGCGGAGCGTTCCCCACCGAATTTTGCACCCATGTCATGTCGATGCAATAGCAACGCCAAGCACGTCATCAGCTTTATAATTGTGTGATAACAGTCGAGACAAATATTGTCAAATAATGACCAGAATGGAGTTAAGTACCCGACACCGCAATGATTAAATCCACCCTGACGGCTTAAACTCCGTTTGTAGACAATTCTAGCGTTCCTGGTCTAGAATGACGTGATTGTTATATGTATTGCTCAATCCCGAACTTGAGCAGAAGTTGATACGATCCCTGGCACCCATTCAACAACACTATAACGCATTCTAGTCATGACTCTACCATTCCTCGAGCTGGGTACAGCTTTTGTTATCGCATTTATTATATATGTATGAATACTTCCTCATTTCTTTGTTATACAAACTGACCAATGTTATAGCGTGTGATCTCAGTGTATACGTCGCCTCTATCCAAGATCCCGAATGCGGGCTTTGGTGCAGCATTTTCAAGGCTTGCATGGGCATTTCCAGAAGAATACAATGGCACAATTACCCTCAGTCTACCCAAATTACATGAAAGACTAGGTGGGTAATTTCTAATAATCTGCCAGTTCTCAAGAACAGACCCTAACGCTACCAGGCCCCTTGATCCGTATCGGCCCAAATGAAGTGTCCTTCTACTCTCGAGACTCATATGAAACGGTGCACAAAGTTGGAAGCAAGTTCAAGAAAGACCCAAGAGTCTATGGCGAATTTGTGCAAGGCGGCCATCCAGCTCTGTTTTCCATAACGCAAGTTTCATGCTTATCCGGGCGGTTTTGATCGTTTGACTGATGCATAACAGAGATCCGGTAGAGCATGCGAAGCGTAGGAGAATCATGGCTCAGCTGTTTAGTCGAAGTAAGGTGCCGCAGCTGGAGAAACTGATCTCACACCATGTTGAGAGGTTTGTCCACAAGATTCGAAATGGCGATTCTACCGTGGATTTAGGCGTGGCATCACGAGCTCTTGAAGCAGACATAATGTGTAAGACACTTGTTGGCTTCTTTCACTCCGTTTATCTATGGCCTTTTACTAATCTCCAATATAGCTGACTTCTCTTTCGGCACACCTATTAACGCCGTTGACTCTTGGGCTGGTGGGGAACAGCTGGCTATGGTTGAGAAGAATGACGAAAAGGCTACATGGATGCCTGTTGTGAGTTTGTTTCCACTGGATATATCCCCTACAGCTACTGATACTCCCCATCTTTGCTTAGCTCACCAACTTCCCTCTCTTATGTGAATTCTGGGAGCAGATCGAGCAGAGCCTCTATAGCTTGACGGGTTTCAGAACTCAATACTCTAAAGGTCTTATTGACTTCCAAAACGTAAGTTCAATATGCCAATTTTCTAGCATCAGTCAAAGTTAATCAGATGAATGCATCTAGTGGTCTCGGAATTCATGGCAAGCCACTCTCTCGGCTGACTCTGAATTTGACAAGCCTAGCATCAGCTCTCCGAATCTCATACAAACTTTGTGCAATGCTGGCCTACCCGCCGAAACTGCTTTGTCCGAGGCAGGCGAGAACCTTGGTCCAGGGACAGATACCACTTCTGCAACGCTTGCCCATATCATATGGGCTCTGGCACACAACCCCAGTTACCAAGATGCTTTGTATCAAGACCTGGCCAGTGTCTCCTTTGCAACAGACATGACTACGCTCGAGAGTATTCCTCGCCTGCAGGCCTGCGTTAAAGAGGGCATTCGGTGGGCCGGTGCCGCATCAGCGATGCTTCCTAGGATCGTACCCCCTGGAGGAATTGAGCTGCATGATACCTTTATCCCAGAGGGGGTCAGTATTACCAATTCCTGGTTAAATACATGGACAATCTACTAACCAAGGCCTTTGTAGACGGTGCTCACATCTTCACCTATCTGGTATCTACACGACACGAAGGCATATCCGAGTCCTAAGCTTTATAACCCGTATCGGTGGTTGTCTAGGGACGGAAAAGATTTGACCCAAGATAGCCTTCGTGATCGCTTTTACATACCATTTTCACGAGGCGCAAACATCTGCTTAGGAGCCCAGTAAGTCAAGCCCCAAAACCCTGTGCCAGATCGATTGTCCTAGTATTAACGAAATTTAGTTTTTCGCACCTGGAATTATACGTTTCTGTATCTCAATTTGTGCGCAACTTTCGTTTTGAGCCACGAAACCCGTCACAGTCTATTGTCGATAACCAAACCTGGAACCCAGTTCTTCTACCGGAACGCAAAGAGTGGGTTGCAGCAGTAACGGTAGAAAGTCTCCAAGTTGTTACGCATGAAAGAGCCTGATGGCGGGGTCTTTACAAGTCTTGGTAAACTATAAAGTTGACATGATGTTGTTGGTCAATCGAAAGCTGGCCTGGAAGAATTAGTCGAGGTACATGCAACTTTCTATAAGTAATTACACTCACGACCAACAATCTCATTAAGAAACATAAGAAGATAAAATGAAAAAAGAGATAATCAAACCTGCTCTTAAAAAACTCTATAATCCGTGTGAGATAGCTGTGGCTTCTGGCACAGTAGCCAACCACGCTGAGGCCACGCCCGATCGAAAGTTCACCGTGGATGGCCCTCGGTTTTCCATCCCCGAGCAAGATATCCTGTCTTAATATCCGTCCCCGGGAACAATCGAGGAAAACAACGTGTTGCTTTATATAACGCTACGGGAACCATCTTTGCCTTTGGAGCGATTTGTTCAAAAGGCACCTCGAGGTTTTATGTTGGCCAGAGACATGGTTGACGACGCGTATATGGCCAAAGAATTGAACATGACATGAAGAATTATTTGGACGACGCAGGAATATGGATCCACAGAAAAAGAGCTTTTTGGATCACATCAAAAAACTCTATCTCCTGTTTACTATCATTGACGTTGACTGGTGGTACCAGGCCTCGTTGCCGTCGCTGCGTTCCGGAAGAATTGATGCCTCCTGGCAGCATGTCACACCCGCTTGATGCAAGCAATGTATCACATATTTGATTGAGGATTTTCCAGCAATGCCATGGGCTGGTGGTAACATCTGTGCAGAACCGAACCGTCTCTCTCCGTGGCGAGTCGCATGGCTTGACTGGGATCGTAGAGTCAAAGTGAACATGGGACTATATGCGCTCCAGCAGCCACTGGCCCGAGAAAGACACCAGTGGAGACCAAGAATGTATAAGCGCCGTTCATGATGGCGTGGTGACGAACAAAGAAGAGGTCTGCGATGGTAATTTGCACCATCGCCTCACTGGTAGGTTAATGGTTAGGGAACAGTGCTCTGATATACTATAGATGCTATGAGTCCTACTCGAAATTTTGGGGTGGGTTAAAACCCTCTCTATCCAACTCTTATTGAAGGTAAAAGTTTTTGCATATAGTTCGAAATGAGCTCCGAGTACTTTTCAGAATCCTTCAGCGTCATCACAGCAATAGAACCCAAGCCAAGGCTCACCAGTGTGCTCATAAAGATCCTGGAAAGCGAAGATTTCGGGCTCTCGATCCTTCGGACTTGGAAGTCGGACCAGCGTGGGAAGATGGTTCGCAGCCAGTAGAGGAACATGGGATCCGGGTAGATGAATGTGTTCTTCTTGGTCTTGGGGTCCATCCACCAGCTCTGACAGCCACTGTTGAAGACAAGATTCCGGAGTTTGTCATGTACCCAAGCGAGGTCACGGCGCTGAGCTTCAGGTTTGACCATGATTGAGGCTACAGGGTCACTGCCGGTGAGAACTGGGCGAAGCAGACGACAGGTATAATTGATCTGGCACTCAGAGTGGAAGATGACCGAGTGCTGACCCGTGGCAGCGTTAGGGCCATACAGGATAAAGAAGTTAGGAAATCCTGTGACAACAGTGCCTTTGTAGGCTTCAGCACCACCCGTGGCATCCCAAATTTGATGCAAATCCAGACCGTTCTCGCCCTTGATCTCCATGGGATAAAGCCACTTCTGAGTCTCAAAACCAGTGGCGTAGATGATGGCATCTGCCGGGTAGGTGGCACCGCTTGCAGTCTCAACATGGCGTGGGCCAATCCTGGTGACATTGTCCTTGGCCAAGTGCATGTTTGGTGAATGTAAAGCGGCGAGATAAGTGGCTGTGTTCACTCTTCGCTTGCAGCCAGGCTCATAGTCTGGCCTCAAGACTTGTCGGTACTCGGGTGGAGCATCATTCTCGATGTACGAGTAGGTAGTATCACGGATCTTTTGTCTCATTCGCGCTCCATCCTTGGTCATGAGGAAAGAATAAAACACCTTCTCAAGTTCCCAAGCAAGCAGGATGCGGTACATGCGAGCTGCTAGTGGGACATACTTCATTGAGAACTTGAATGCAGATGAGTAGGTTGGGTTGCCCTGAAGATGTCAGTCAGTTCCATCAATGCAGAGAGGTTGATAAGCAGCTTACTCTCTTAGTCCACCAGTGAGCGCTCCTCACCAGTTGAGTCACCATTCCTCTAGGACCAGCTTGTTTCACCAGTTCAGGGACGAATTGCGTTGCCGATGCACCATTGCCCAAGACGACAATGTTCTTGTTCTTGACCTCGATGGAGTCGTCCCACCGAGCACTATGGAACATTTTCCCTTGGAAAGAATCGCTACCCTCAATTTTGGGAATAGAAGGGCGATCCAGAGTACCAATTGCGCTGATGACGATTGGCGCTTCACGGACGAATTGCTCTCCCGTCTGCGTGTTCTCAAAAGTACAAGTCCAAAGCATGCGGGTCGAGTCCCAGCTCATAGCCAAACACATGGTATTGAACTGACAGTGAGGAAAGATATTAAACTTTTCAGCGACAGACATAAAGTACCGATGAAGCTCGTCACGGCCAGGGTACATGGACGTCCAGTCAGGGTTCAGAGCAAAACTGTAAGAGTAGAAATGACTCGGAATGTCGCAAGCACATGCGGGATATCGGTTATGCCACCATGTACCACCGATGTTGTCCGATTTTTCGTAGATGGTGAAGTTCTCATGTCCGAGAAGACGCTTCAATTGGATGGTCATGCCAAGGCCCGAGATGCCTCCGCCAATGATAATAACTTGCTTTGAGTCAGGCATCTTTGGAAGACTTGGTTCGGAGCTGAAGAAAAGAAGAAAAAGGAAGAAAAGACAAGGCAAGCTCCAGTACTTTGAAACTGAGTCTGTCGATGAGTTTAATTGTGTTTACCTGAGGTGTGGCCGTGGCTCTTTTATGAAGATCTGACAAGCCTCTGATTGCCAGTTGATACATGTTGATCTAGAATTGCACCCAAGAGTGCAAAGAGACGCTAAGAAACGAGGCCTTGATGGGGAATGTCTTAGGGGATGGGTAGCGCTTCGAGTAACATGCTTTTGCGACTGGAGGCGCATACACTTGCCCTAGATCATTCGACTCTCTAATCGACGTGGATCGGCGGCAAAAATTCCTAACTCGGTTAAAGCTGCGGGGTTTCTCGTAGCCAATGTAATTCTAGCCACTGAGGTCTGTGGTTGGCATGTTAGACTAGCCGAGTTCATATCACTGCAAACACATTTAACGTCAGGTCTACCCCTTGCAAGATTTTCAGGTGTCTATTCCAACCGCTCCCCTTAGCCCGGTCTCATGTTGCGCACCCATAGTGACGATGCCTATCGTATCAAAAGAGCCGAGACAAAAGAAACACTGCCGCTCTCGGTCGGGATGGTACTTACTGACAATCTTAAAACAATCAACCTTTGACACTTGCTGACTCGCAGGAACAGCCTCCCTTGTCGCCGGCGGAGGCGGAAATGTGGGTAGCCAAACCATTCTAGATCTTCAATCCTTTCCTCTTGGTAATTGTAGGCTCTAACTGGACGGTGTTAGGCGATGGACATCATCCTATCTGTCGAGAATGCAAGAGGCGCGGTGTTGAATGTGCCTGGGGATTGAAGGTCTCCTTTCACCCATCAAGAACCCTGCAGCTCTCCTCTGAGCACACTGCTATCCTATCCCGTCTAGATAAGCAGAGGAAAGAGACCCGAACTGATGGACCTGAATTTGCTCGGCAGAGAGCAGCACCTCTTGTCGTAAGTATTATTCTTTCCTCCCCTTGTCTTATCTTAGCAATGACTATCTGACACTTCCACTTTAAGATCATCGATGATACCCAAGAAATTGTCCGCTCCTTTTATAAAGATGATGAAGAATCTTTGGCGGAAGGGTCCGGCAGCGATATTTCCAGCCGGCCCTCGCCAGCAGAGCGCGACGAGTGCGATTCAATCATTATCTCTGACGACGTGATACCATACCGGGTTACTTTCAGATCTGGTAGGGGAGGAGGAGGACAAACGGGGGATATCAGCCCTGTGAGTCTTAATAGCGGCGTTGCTGCTCCGGAGGCTCGGGACAGGACCTTTGAACTTTTCAATACTCTACCTCCACCTTCTAACCTGCCACCTCCGCACATTGCAACACCGCCATGGATTCCCGACTTCTGGACTAACGAGTTACCTGCCACTCCTTTCTTTCTGGGGCAAGCCATCTCTAGGGGGGCTTCTCCAGAACCCGAGCCTAGGTTTCCTGTCTCTCAGGCAATCAAGATCGATCTCATGTCTGCTTACATCAAAGAGACTGCGACGTGGTGCGAGACCACAGACTCAGACATGCACTTTTCCACGAGGAGTGTCCATGAGATGATGAATTCGAAGCCTTTTGTCGCTGCAGCAATGTCCCTCGCTTCTCGCCAACGAGATGCTGTACAAGGTCGTCGCCGACATCTCACGCTCGAGCTTTATCAGTACACTATTCGTCTTTTGCTGGGACAGGACCCTACGAAACCGGATGCGTCAATTTTGGCGACATGCACCATTCTTTGTGCCTACGAAATGATGGCATCAAGCGTTTCCGAGTGGAGGCGTCATCTAAGAGTATGCCAATCTATGTTCCTGTAGCTTGCTTGTGTGTGTTGACCGGTCCGAATGGTAGCTGACCCTTTCCCGTGATTATAGGGTTGCGCAGAGCTATTAAGAATGTGTAAGTGGAACGGGGACAGCGAGGGTATCGTCAAGTCTTGCTTCTGGGCTTTCGCAAGAATAGGTTCGCCATGCTCCCGACCGGCAACACGTAACAATTGCTAAGCTATGTCAGATGTGTGGGCAGCCTTCATCCTTGGCCAGACCACGTTGATCCCTACAGACTCGTGGGTGGATCAAGACTCAGTTGTCTTGACTGCTGCGAAAGGAGACACTGACGATTACTGCAACTTGGCCATCTTGATCTTTGCGAGGATCATTAACGTTCTCAATGACAAAGATGGCGCTAAACGTCAATCTCAGACCAAGCCAAGAGACAATGTCCAGGATTTGTGGGAGGAGCTCCAGCTATGGCGACGCTGGCGCCTCGAAAGTGTGAAGCCATTACTGAGAATAGATGAATCGGAAAAGAGCCCTTTTCCAACAATCATGTTTGCTTTATCTGCATCGAGTAAGTCAACGACATGTAGTATGCCAACTACAGGTTAACGCTGATCCGGTACCAGTATGTGGCAATACCTTCTATCACGCCGGTTCAATACTGCTCCTACAGAGCGGATTGGTCAATCCTGATTCTTATCCGGAGACGGCAAAAGTAGTGAGTGCTCCTTTTAGCCAAGTCCTCGCGTGCGGTTGTATTGACATGATTTAATAGCTCAGTCCACATTGGCATGCCCGGGAACTAGGAGGAATCTCGATTAGCAATCCGTCTCAGTAAGTCGAGCCTCGATCGACTTTATCTTTTGGTCTGGTCTCAATCGTTTTAACCTCGATCCGAAATACAGTGCAAATTGGGTCAATCACCTCCAACCCTTGTATATCGCCGGTAGAGTATTAGGTGTATCGTATAAAAACAGCACGGTTGGTTCAAATGCAGAGCAGGGGCAATTGCGGCAAGTTGATGTCGGGTTGGCAGGGAGCCGGGTATCTGGAGCCAGCACTTCGTCTATAATGAACACTGCTGAGGATACCAGCGATCCTGTAGATATGGACGACTTTGCTGTCGAAAAGATTGCTCTCTTGCGGCATTTAGCCAAGATTGAACGCGAAACGGGCTGGAAAACAGTGGAACGAGCAAAAGATTTAAGAGTTCTTTGGGGATTGGAGAATTAATCTAGGTTCCACATTATACTGTATTCAATGGCTATAATGGCGTTTTCAGCCCGTTTCATCACATGTATTGGACTTTTGAAGAGACAAATAAAGTGTCGGCATCTTTCTCTTCTCTGTCCGCAGTTAGGTGAGCAGTGCGCTGCGCCCTAACATAGGCAGCTAAGTCCACGGCACGTTAGACAATTGACAGAAGACGTGAACAGAGCTCAACAAGGGTAGATTTACATCGTTCTCCACATTATTTCTCCGCTTTTGCCTTTGCTCCCACATTCCCAGTCCCGTCGCATCCAGATTCCAGATACGGAGCATCTGTGACAAGATTCAGTTCAGGATTTCAATTGGCTTGCCATAGATCTCAGCGCTTCGGCTTTCTGTCACGGCTGGAGGCAAGTACATGTACTATCTACTCTAGAGAAAAAGCAAGCACTCGCGCGAGAGAGATGGGGACTTTTGTACACAACCAACTCAAGTCTAAGCACTGGCCCGACTCTCACGCTACCTTTAAGTAGCCTCATCCTGTCTTCGGTCTGTGGCACCACAGCAAACCCTGATTACTCTTACTCCACGTTTATCCCAAACAGTGCCAGCGACGTGCAGCATTTCAGAAGAATGGCAGACCAAATGCATCCCAATAACACAGCCGTCCAAGCTAATCAACCGAACCCGTGCCTCGTTGTAACCAAGGACCACACAATCAAAATGGAGGAGGCGCCAATTTTCGAGCCAGGTGTTGGTGAGGTATTGCTCCACGTCAGGGCCACAGGGATTTGCGGAAGCGACTTGCATTTCTGGAAGCATGGCGCCATCGGAAGCCTTACAGTTGATGGAGATTGTATTCTGGGACACGAAGCCGCTGGTGTGGTTCTTGCAAGAGGACCCGGCGTTGATCACTTGGAAATTGGTATGCATGCGGATTGTCTCGTCTTTGAGTACCTAATAAGATGAGCCGTAGCTAACATGAACGAAAGGTGACCGTGTTGCTATCGAGCCAGGTGTGCCTTGTGGGAAATGCTTTCTCTGTTCCGAGGGTCGTCCAAATCTCTGCGAACAGGTTCACTTCTCTGGAGTGTACCCTCATCACGGAACGATCCAGCGATACAAAGTTCACCAGGCGAGGTTCGTGCATAAGTTACCGGATAGCCTATCATTTGCCTCAGCTGCCCTTTTGGAGCCTCTCTCCGTTGCGCTCCATGCGTTGAAGACTACACCAGTGAACATCGGCACCCCTGTTGCGGTCTTTGGTGCTGGCCCCATTGGCCTTCTTACCATGGCGGCTGCCAGGGCGTCTGGAGCACACCCTATCGTCATCACAGATATCGATTCAGGTCGACTGTCGTTTGCAAAGAGGTTTGAGCCAAACTGCCTGACGTTCAGGGTAGACCCAAAGGTTACACCTGAGGAGACGGCAAACCACATCCGAGACCTCTTTGAGCGTGAGGGACGCAAGGTTGCTGCACCGAGAATGGAGCACGACATGCCGCAATTGGTGTTGGAATGCACTGGTTTTGAGACGTCTATTGCTACGGCTGCTTATGCTGTCAGAAGAGGAGGTCGCATCAATGTAGTCGGCGTTTCATCCAAGCCACTGGTCAACAATGTCCCATTCATGCACATATCCCTGGCCGAGATCCAGCTTCGATTTATCAACAGGTATCATGACACATGGCCGGCTGCTATAAGAGCTATCCAGGGTGGTCTGATTGAATGTGCAAAGTTGGAAAGTTTGGTTACTGATCAGTTCAGTCTGGAGAACGCTGTGCAGGCGCTTGAGTTTGCTGTCAACTCTAATAAACGTGAGGATGGTCGCATCACTGTCAAAATCCAGATAGTAGATCCGCCGCCTAACTGACTTGCACTTGTTGCTTAGATCTTGATAAGATGGGGGAAAAAGAAAACGTCGCCAAATCAATTCAGAGTCTATTTCTATACTCTTTTGAAAATACTTTTCGTCTTTTTCCGTAATATACTCTTTGCAGATGTTGATGTTATATTTTGAGGAGTGACTAGACTTTAAGCTTAGCTTCAGGTAGTCGACTCCTTCGCAGTTAAGTCTGGGAGGACAGCGATTGGGCTCGGTGCCTCACAAAGAATCGCTCACTACCATCATCAACAAATGGATGCTTCCATCATCAGACATACAACTTGGCACGCAAAAGAGAAAAGATTACGAACAGGGATGCCGCTTATGTTTTACTACTTAATAATCCGATATTGTTTGAGTATATCTTGATTTGTCGATGATTCTGATGGCTAATTGTAGTAACTACCTACGGTACCTTTGCCACATTCTTGATCGACATCTTTACAGAGTCCGAAGAAAAGAACGCCCTCATATCTTGAATAAACACTTCCGGACACTCAAGGGATGAGAAATGACCTCCAATGCCGTACTCTCTCCAGTACTGGATGTTGGCGGCTTGCTGAGCCCAATCCTTGGGACACTGGTAGAAAGAAACATAAAATGTCAGTATGCCATTGTTAAACAGACCATTATGGGGGCTTGCTTACATGTAACTGTTCCTTGGCATACATGCTGACTCCAGTGGGGCAGTTGACATATGTCTCAAAAGTCTTTTCCGCTTCGCGCTGGGTGCCAAAAGCTTCACGATAGAACCTCAAGGCAGGAGTTGCCCCTTGGATCCAATGCATAACAACTAGGGTTATCACAAGTTCGGGATCAAAAGCCTCATCAACATGACCCCAGTCGTGGAACTTTTCAACGAACCAGGCCAGCAGACCAACAGGGGAGTCACCCAACGCGAAACCAAGGGTCTGAGGCCTCGTCTTTTGTTGCTCCAGATAACCGCTCTGGTCTATTTCGAAATTGCGCCTGAAACGAACCGCTTCTCGCTCGAAATCCGAGTACAGAACCCCAGAGAGGCACCAGCGAAGGTAGGCCAAGGGGGCAGAGAACATTGTTGGAGGTGGTACAGGAAACATGTTCAGGTGCTGAGCACGAACGACCTGAGGGAACTGAATGGCGATGGATCTGGTGATGAAAGACCCAAAGTCACCACCTTGAGTCACGAACCACTTATATCCAAGTACGTCGGTCATGAGAATCTTGAATGCTCGAGCCGTGACCTCCGGGCCCAGTCCTGACTTTGTTGGAGCGGGAGAGAAGCCAAATCCCGGAATAGAGGGCGCGACGACGTGAAAGGATGGGTCGGTCAGATTCCTGGGATTACTGAGCTGTTTGACGACCTTGGAAGCTTCCACAAAAGAGCCTGGCCATCCATGTGAGAATAGCAGCGGGGTGGCACTTGGGTTAGACGATTTTGCATGCGTAAAATGCAACACAAGAGGTCCATAACCAGGTACTTGAAGCTTCACCGCGTAATGGTTAAACGTATCGTTGAGAAATTTCTGCCAGTCGTCATGTTAGGCTCTTCCCCTTTGATCATCAATCAGTTCAAGACCAACCTCTTGCTTTTCCCAGTCGTATTCATCACGCCAGTATTCAACCAGCTTTCTCACCTCGTCGACCTTTGCGCCTTGCGACCAGTCTTGTGGCCCAAAATCACTCTGTTCGAACGGATAGCGTGCAAGGTCGAGCTTCTGCTTGGTGAGTTGGATAAGATCTGGGCTGAAGCGAACGGTGAAGGGAGCGGGTTGATTGAGCTTTAGCTCCGCCTCTGGTGGGAGGCATAGATACTGGAAGCTCATGGGTAGATTTATCGCAATAGGCCAGAGAAGATTTTGAAGAAATCAAGAGACAGCAGATCTTGATTCATTGCACAGACACAAGCACCATGCATGAGAAAAGAAATGCCTGGTCCATGATGTAGTAATAGCTAAATGGCGCGCTATGCTGTAGTCGCATTCGCCCTCTTGAGCGGCGTTTCCACATGCCATTTTCACTCCATCTTAGCTGTTCCGTCTTTCGACTGTGGGGCTGTGGCTTAATTCCAACACTTAGTACCTATGGCCCGCAACATCTCCCCCCCTACCGGCGCTTCCACCTACTTCTCTTTTTAATGGTTGAGGTTCGGTGCCACTAGAACCCACTACAGCTAAGTCAAGCGGCCGAACCCACTATTGCACAACAGATATTTGGGCAAGTAGATGCACCCTGTAAATCTTTACTGCACAATCAATGACTGCCAACAGCACATGGCTCAAGTCCAGTGGGGAAGTGCCAGCATCATAGCCCAATAGCGCCTGGATGTTTTTGAATGAGCCTGGACGATTGTGACAAATCCAAGCCAAGACCAACGTTAAAGATGACGTTGTCGATTTCGTTACATGACGTGTATATAAGTGTCCGGCCTTAGCAAAGCTGGCGTTTGTGACAGCTGTATTCTCTCACAGCATTTGCGTATACCCGCGACTACAAACCGATCACAATGTCAATCCCAGCCACTTCCCAAGCCCTGGTTGTCAGGCTTGACAGCAACAGAACTCCAAAGCTCGCTAAGGAACTAGTGCCCATGCCTAAACCTAGAAGCCACCAGCTTTTAGTTAAGGTGTCTCACGTTGCTCAGAACCCCACAGATAGTAAGCCCATTCTTCCCTAAACTAGGCACTGCTGACTAGGTTCCTGTAGTCCAATCCTTTGATGGCAACGCTTTCGGTGATGGTGCCGTTCTCGGCTGCGACTTTGTTGGTGTCGTCGAGGAAACCGGATCCGAAGCTACAAGGATCAGAAAAGGAACAACCATCGCTGGTCTGATCTGGGGAGGTAGGATCTCTACTCTCCGCAATCGTTTATGAGTATAAGAACACGTTCTGACTAGTGACAAGGTGAGACGGAGGGCATTGGTGGATATAGCAAGTATACTCTTGCCGACGAGCGCATCTGCTTCCCAGTTCCCCCAGAACTGAGCCGAGAAGCAGCATCTACTATTCCCCTTGCGTCATGCACGGCCCTGCTCAGTTTGTTCTCCCAGGGCAGTCTGGCTATTGATGTAAGCGGGCCCGAAGAGCCCACAGTTCTTGTCTGGGGTGGCAGCTGTATGTTCTACCCGCCTTGAAAGAAAGAATACCTGACGGCTAACGACACTTGAAGCAAGCGTAGGACTTTATGCGGTTCAAATTGCAAGTCTGTATGGACTACAAGTCATCTCAACCTGCAGCCCAAAGCACCATGATCTTGTCAAATCCTACGGAGCAAAACAAGTATTCGACTATCGGGACCCGCAGGTAGTCGAAAAGATCCGAGAGGTTGCTCCGGGCCTTCGATATGTGTTTGATACTATTGGAAACGAAAGTTCATCCAAGACTGCTTCCAGCGCCATTACTCACAGTGATGGCGTCTTATGCACTGTCCGCCCTGGCAAAGCCAACACTGAAGGCGTGGCTAAGGGCGTCAAAGTCACTGACGTACTTGTCTGGACAGCTTTCCTGAAAGATCATCGTTACAGGGAGTTTTTCTGGCCGGTAAGTACTTGAATCATTGCAATACGTATAGCCCGGACACTTACATTGATGGTAGAAAAACCAAGCGGACCATGAGCTCGCCACCAAATTCTTCCAAGAGCTGCCTGATCTACTTTCGTCAGGCAAGATTAAACCCAACACATGTCAGTTAGACGAAAGAGGCCTAGATAGTGTGTTGCAAAGGTTCCAAGAATATCGTGATGCCAAGATCTCCAACTATAAGATCGTTTACCAGCTCTAAAGGCGTACACAGAGCGTGTAGGTTATTTAAAGGTCAATGAAAATATTTATTCAATCTCTCAAATCTAGGTTTAAAATAGGAAGTAGTTAAATCCTATCTAAGTATCGCACGAGTGGTTACCGACTGGCGATATGAGAGAGAAGCTTTTGATTAGTCTCCCATGATAATTGTGCAAAATCCAATGGTTTCATCTCATTCCTTTACACGCTGAGTAATCTGGACTTGTCCCTAAAGTCAGCTCAGCGCAACCTATTGATCCAATTGGCGACCGTGCACAGGATGTTATTTATGGGCGTGAAGACTAAGCCTGTTCCACCACAAAACTCTCTTCCTTATCAGTACCAGCTGGGATTCCACTGTCGCTGAGAACGGTAATCGTCATATCTTTTGGCATCTGTCGCGCAACAGAGACCGGATTTCCTCCTCGAGAAAAGACAAGGTCGATGTCCTCCAATCTGAAGTTGCTCGTCTCTGGATAGAAGAAGTAGAAAGTCGGCACGAAGAGAAAGTTGGTGACCATAAAAATCAGATATGCCTTCCATTGCAAGCGGTTGATGATGACTGGTGTGATCATAACCACAGTGAAATTCCAGAGCCAATTGGAACTGACACCAATAGCTGTTCCTCGTGTGCGGGCCTCAAGAGGAAGAATCTCCGGGACATAGACCCAAGGAACGCAATTGACGCTCATTCCGAAGATTAACATGTATAAGAAGAAAAAGGCTACTGCAGCAGACGCACAAGCATGGCCGTTGGGGTGGCCGACTTGTGATAGGAGTGCCGCAACCATCAGCATACAGACACCCAGGCCCGTGCAACCCCACAACATTGTCTTGCGGCGGCCCATCCTATCGAGAGCGAATGAAGGCAAGATGGAACCAAACATGAACATCATGTTGATACAACCGCCGAGGATCTGAGCCGTCCGCTTTTCCATCCCGACATTCTGAACCAGGACAGAAGGAATGTAATAGACGACGAGGTTGATACCTCCACCCTGGT
Organism: Fusarium sp. NRRL 53497; assembly: GCA_013184445.1. Taxonomy (NCBI): domain Eukaryota; kingdom Fungi; phylum Ascomycota; class Sordariomycetes; order Hypocreales; family Nectriaceae; genus Fusarium; species Fusarium sp. NRRL 53497. The sequence continues at coordinate 58,929 of JABCJZ010000114.1, forward strand.
TCATGAACTGGACACCCCAAGCAAGCAGTATACGATATCTGGTACCAATGCTGTCTTTCTTGAAGATGCTGAAGAATGAGTCACCCTTGTTGGATGAAAGTTCGAGTTCGATGGCCTTTTGGATAGAAGAGGTTTCTGCGAGGATAGAAGGGTCTGAGGTGTCCTTGTCGTGGAACTGACACAAGACATCGATAGCTTCTTGGTCGCGACCCTTCATCAACAACCAACGGGGGGACTCTGGGAGTGCAAAGACCAGGATAATAACGCCGATGGCAAAGACAAGTTGGAAAGCAATCGGGAGCCGCCAAGCTATCTCACCGCCGACAAATGACATACCAAAATCAAACCAATAAGCAATCGTGATACCGACTCCAACGAAGAGTACTTCAGTAGAAACCAGGCGACCACGAGCTCCAGGGTCGCAGAGCTCAGCTTGATACCTTTGTGTGAATCAGCCATTGGTGTCTCGGAAAATTGAAGAGTCACGGCAACTTACATGGGCACCGTGGAAGTCTTGATTCCTGTACCGAAACCAGTGATAACGCGTCCAATGACTAGATGAGCGACCGTATATGCGCTAGCCTGGAGAGTCGCACCAACGAGAACAAAGCTCATAGCGAGCCAGATATTTCTGCGACGACCAAGTTTGTCTCCGAGGAAGAAGTTGACTGATGAAAATGGTTAGCACATGGGGGATATCTCTATGATTAATGCGTACGTACTGACACAACCTGTAAGACAACCCAGATTGTAACAAGATACTATGATTCCAGTCTCTGTGTCATTCGGGTGGCCAAACTGGCTCTGCCAATCTTCATTCTCAAGAATGCCACCCAAAACGCCTTGGTCATAGCCAAAGAGTACGAATGCGACGAGACAGCAGATGGTCACGCCGACTTGGACGCTTTTGCCTCGTCCGAGTGAGAATAAAGCCATGGCTCGTGAGGAAGATAGATAAGCGAGGCTTCGAAGTTGCAATGAAGGAACAAACAAGATGACAATAATTTAAAGTCGATAAATCGTGTGTTCTGATACATCTGAGAAATATTGGACAAAGAAGGTTATTAAATACTCACGATTGATGAACTTCCCAAACGTTTCCCCAGATCGTCCGAGAGTCAAAAGCTGGGGTGGAGGAAATGATGTGGGGTCAAACGAGGGGGAAACCATCTCGTCCAGGTTGGATCAACGCTAATTCTCTTAGTAAAGCCGCTTACCATGCCTGCCAGCGCTTGCGCTTATAGTGACTAGATCCATCATTCGTTATAGAGCTCAACGGCAGATCATGGACGAGTTCATTTCGTAGCATCAGCCCGAGCTGCTTTTGAACCCCGTGGTATGATTATGCAAATGGCCATCGCTCAACAGGATTCTTAGGGATGCGACTCTTCATTGGCTTATCCCCTGTGCAGTAACACTGATGCAGTCTTTCCAAGAATCAGACTCCAGAGGTATTGACTGCTACAGTCTCCATCTCTGTTGTACAACGTCGGGCTCCCCGCGCTGAACCCTCCCCCCTGGGCATTTGTACACTTTTGCGCTGCATTACACTCTCCCGACTAATAATAATCATATAGTCAGGGACCTTCTCTTGATGGTTTCTGAGGCATCTGGAAGCGCCGCCCCTGGAACTAATATTGATGAGTTAAAATTGTGGCTTTGAGCTTGGGGGAGCCAATGAGGTGCCACATAACATGTAAAGTTTTCTTGGGGATCAACCATTTGAGTCATGTTGGTTTGGACAAGGGTTCTCATGCAAGGACTATGATTCATTCTGTTGGTGAGACTTGAATCAGAATGCAAAGTATCTTGAAGCTATCCCGATATGCGCTGGAATTTGCAGTCCCAATAACAACTACTTCCAAGTACTTAAGGCATAGAATTTGAGAATAAATCAACATTGAGGGTTGATCTCGAAACATAACCCAAATAAATAATCTACTCAGGGGAGATAAGGAGATAGAGATAGATGCAGAGGCGGATTTTAGTCGGGATATCCAAGAAAGACACTTTTGGGGCGGGCCAAGTTGAGATAGATGGATCAGACGAACGAAAGCGCGCCGGAGACGCTAGTGAGCCATTGTGGTTTCCAAGACGTGACTGATTGTTGTACTTTCTAAGGTAGTATCTCTTGCGGTAGCTATCGGATTGCAATGTGGATATCGGGCATAACCTCACAAAGACAGTAGAGATATCGTCGAGGTCTGACTTTACCAATTCTCTAGAGACTTTTTTGGGTCGGTATTGATTGAAATTTAAATAGGATCTCGATCTCTAAATATCCGTTCTGAAAAGTCAGATAAGATTGCTGCAGTCGGCTTTCAGCAAAGATTTAAATTGAGATTTAAAGAAGAGGTTAGCTTGCCGCCTAATTATAGAGGGATTAACCTCAGTTTTGCCGAGCCAAGGTCTTTTAGGAATGGTAGTGTTTCGGCTAATTGGGCCGGCATTTCCAGGTTTCGCTACCCTATACCCCCTAATAATTCTCCTTTATAACATACCAGATACGGCAGTAGTGCTTTTAGAGGAGTATCAGATATTAAAACATGTTTACAGCCTATGACAACCCTTAGGTAATATCGACAAATAGATTGTACTACAAGCGTGTCTCTTTGAAACGCCTTTTCCTATGTTATAGTTAAGAGTTGAGAATGTTGGCCGTCACGCGACAATAATTAAACTTTCTCACACGCTCAGTCAATTGCTAGATGGGTCAGGAGTTAATAACAAGCAAGTAGGATTAATATGTCTTGAGTTTCTGAAAGCTCTTACCGACTTTCCCTTTGTCTGATTAATTACTGCACCGCGTGTGCTTTCAAGCGACCTAAACTAAACCGGAAAACTACCCGTCGCCGTTGTTGCCAAAGCTGCCGCAAGGGCCATTGCTCCAGTGTGATATTTGGCTTGCTGCAAAAGGACGCCCAAAGGACCTGAACGTGTGCGTCGAAAGCTACAGATTGCCGTGAGGGAAATAACTCATGTGGATATAAGTAGACAAGTACGTAAATGTAATGAAGAAAGCTAAGCCTCGGGACAGGAAAACAAGCTTTTTAGCGCCTAGTCCAAGCGTTGACGTCTCGCCCCCACTCGTCATACAAGGTTTTTCTTCCAGGTGTCATCTCGTATTTCGCCCTGTAATTGGTCATATTCCGAGGCCCACTGTGCATATTGGCTGCCGGGTTGGTTACCCCCGCGTGGCTCATGCATGAGACAAGAGAAAACTCTACGAGACAGGGTCCAAGCTGAGATTGTCTCGTCTGATGCTCATTTCGTGTGGCTCTCCGCTATGTATGAAATGGGTAATCCGCTGCAGGTAAGAAAGAGGGGAACTGAACTGAGTGCTGCGCCAGGTGACGAGGGATTTGTTGCTAGCTCTGGGAACGGCTGCTGCGTATTGGCACCTGAACCTACTCTGTCGGCTAGAGCAAGTTTATTCACATGCCTCAGCCCCAATCTATGAGTCAATTCGTTTACGATCAACACCAGAACCAGAGGCCTCCTTTTGAACCAATCCCCACTGCTAATTTCTCTCTTGTTTCCGGCCCGGAGGTGATGATTGATCTAGCAGTACGTACAGTACAGACAGCATCACACAGTTTACGAGAGGCATTTATGTTATCCAATCCTTTGCCTTTCAGCTGCTAACCCGTATTATCAATGTCTGTCCAGGATGGACGCCCTTTCGGGGCCGAGTCTGCGGGCGTTGCAAGATAAATTACAATTTATGGTTGGTGGTGACAGCTATGCCCGGGTACAAATATTGAAGCGCCCATCAGTGCCTGCTCTAAAACTCTTGCTACAATTGAATCGCTCTTTGTGTATTCAACGTACTCCCTTATTTTGCTTATCCTCAGCTTCTCTTGTTCCATTTCTCTCGCCTTTTTGTTATGGCTGAAGACGAGAAAAAGGACGCCGCCGTATATGGCGAGCGCATTCACTTCAATGACGACGAGGAAGATCAACGAATCTCTCGTCATCCTGTGCGGCGCTCTCGTACTCGTTCCCGCGGTCGCTCTCGTTCTGGTGATTCCCTGAGAATCCATAGAGCGGGCTCAAGAAGTCGCCCTGATCCATCTCTTGTTCTGCCTGTTACCTATCGCACTGTGTAAGTTGTAGCACCTCCGTGTAGCTATTATCTGCTCATAATCTCTGTAGTTCTTTCAACATCGAGGAATCCAAGGGCAAAGAGCAGCTTGAGATAGCCAAGGCAAAGGATGTTGCAACAAAAGGTGAGTCTTGACAACCCTACCCATGTTCACTTAACAGCTACTAATAATCGTCTGAAAATAGCCTTGTCCGATCTCGAATGGCATACCATCTCCCCTCTCGACGTTGAGAAGCGACTCACAACATCATCGACCGCCGGCCTTTCCACCGAACAGGCCACGAGAAGACAACAGGAATACGGCAGAAATGCACCCTCACCAGCCAAGACTCACTGGTTCAGGACCATCTTTCTCTACTTCTTTGGTGGTTTTGGAAGCATTCTTCTCACGGGATCCATACTTGTCTTTATCTCGTGGAAGCCATTGGGCCAACCGCCTGCTGTCGCCAACCTGGTATGTTCCACCCCTAGTCTTCTGCTTGTTGTGTTGTGTTACTAACATTGTGACTTCACAAGGCACTTGCGATTGTATTGCTCGCAGTTTTCTTCATTCAAGCTGTATTCAACATGTTTCAAGATTGGTCTACATCACGAACCATGTCATCTATCAAGGAAATGCTTCCTGAAGAAGGCGACGTTATTCGGGACGGTCAGCTCGTCCATCTCAACGCTGTCGATATTGTTCCAGGCGATGTCATCAAAGTGAAGGCTGGCAACAAACTTCCTGCTGATCTACGTCTGATCGAGGTCTCTTCTGATGTCAAGTTCGATCGCGCGGTCCTCACGGGCGAGTCTCGACCGGTGGCGGGTGCTGTGGACCATACCGACACTAATTATCTAGAGACGCACAACATTGGTCTTCAGGGCACACACTGCATCCTTGGTTCGTGTACTGGTATTGTGGTTGCCACAGGAGACAAGACCGTGTTTGGTCGCATCGCGACATTGACCAACGAACCCAAGGTCAAGATGACGACTCTCGAGAAGGAAGTCTTATACTTTGTCCTTATCATTGCTTCTATCATGATTGCAATGATTGCTGTTGTATGCATTATTTGGTACGTTCTATTGCAGTTCACCATGTTAACTTACTGACGATTTTAGGGGCGCGTTCTTGAAAAAGAAACATCCCGACTTCATCAACGTTCCAACACTTATTGTCAATTGTGTCAGCATCGCCATCGCATTCATTCCCGAAGGCCTTCCTATCGCTATCACAGCGGGTCTTACCATTACCGCGAACTTGATGAAAAAGAACAAGATTCTCTGCAAGTCCCTCAAGACTGTCGAAACACTCGGGTCGGTCTCAGTCATCTGTTCGGACAAGACCGGCACCCTGACTACTGTAAGCCTCCTACTCAACCCTGTTTTTCAGCCATAATTAATATGTCCTTCAAGGGTAAAATGACTGTCTCGGATTGTGCTATCGGAGGTCTCAACATGACTATCGAGAACGCACGTGGCAAATTTGGCCAATCCAGCAAGACTAACCATCCCGTCGTCCAACTTGGAGCCATGGCTTCCCTTTGCAACGCATCCGAATTCGACGCTGCCACCAAGGATGCCCCCTTGGCAGAGAGGAAGATCTTTGGCGATGCAACTGACCAAGCCGTTCTGCGTTTCGCTGAGTTTGTTGAACCCAGCAGTGTCGACTATCTTCGGGCTTGTTGGCGAAAGATCTACGATTTGGCTTTCAACAGCAAGAACAAGTTTATGATCCGTTGCTTTTCTTGTGCGAAGCCAGAGGCCATAACTGCTACTTTTGGCAGGGCTTCGGCTTTTGACTCAGATGATATGTGAGTCGACACTTATTTCATACCACAATGATAGTTCTAATACCTGTCTTCAGACTCCTGACAATCAAGGGTGCTCCCGACGTCTTGATCAGCCGATGTTCTCACTATGTTTCTGAGCATGGAGAAACTGTTCCCCTCAATGCTGCGATGCTAGCAATGGTTGAGCAGCTCAAGAACGCCTACTCGTCACAGGGAAAGCGATGTCTTTTGCTTGCCCGCAAAATCGTCAAAAAGAATGAATTGCCCCAGGATCATGAAACGAGTGAGTTTGAACAAGCAGTCACAAATGAGTCCAAGGCCCGCCTCACTCTTGTTGGTTTACTGGCCATCGTTGATCCCCTGAGACACGATATCCCTCATGTTGTTAGTACACTCCGAGGTGCGGAGGTTCGAATTGCAATGGTGAGTATATCATCTTCCTATCAGGCTGTCGAACAATGCTGATTGGCTCACAGGTTACTGGTGACTTTGCTCTTACTGCCCTGGCTATTGCTCGCGAGGCTGGTATCGTTACCGCCCTCAATGTCGACGACATCACAGCCCTCCAACGCTTCGCTGGCGGCGATAGCTCTGAAGGGTCTACTAATGGCAAAGGCACCGTATCATTTCATCCCGGTGCCATCGTCATCAGCGGTCCCGAGCTCATGGCTCTCAACGAGTATCAGTGGAACACACTCACTCATTACGAAGAAATTGTCTTTGCCCGCACAACACCAGAGCAGAAGCTACGCATTGTACGCGAGTTTCAGCGGAATAGCGTTGTTGCTATGACTGGTGACGGTGTTAATGATGCACCTTCGCTTAGGGCTGCTGATGTCGGTATATCCATGGGAAGTGGCTCTGATATTGCCATGGAGGCAGCTGATATGGTTTTGTTGGACACTTTCTCTTCTATCATCATGGCTGTTCAATATGGCCGAGTTGTTTTCGACAACCTCAAGAAGGTATGCCGTCTGGCCATTCTCCCGCCAATTATGAATCTAGACTTAACAAATATGTCAGGTTATCTCATACCTCTTGCCTGCAGGATCCTTCTCTGAGTTCTGGCCCGTTATGGCTTTTGTCGCCTTTGGTCTACCGCAAGCCCTCTCATCCTTCCTCATGATTATTATCTGGTTCGTACCATTGCTGCCATATCAGCAAACTCCCTGTCACTAAATACTAATCATAAACTAGCTGCTTCACTGACTGCGCCGCCGCCACTATGCTCTCCTACGAGAAGCCCGAAGCTGATGTTCTTACACGCCCTCCTCGCAATGTCAAGAAGGATCGTTTGGTCAACTGGCAGCTTATTCTGTACTCCTATGGATTTGTCGGTGTCCTCCAGACAGTTGCCTCCTTTGCTATGGCATTCTGGTACCTTCAACGTCAAGGCATCCCATTCAGTGAGCTGTGGTTCAGCTTTGGAGTCATACCTGCTGGCATCGACCCAGACTACTATCTCGCCAAGACTAATGAGGCCTCTTCTATTTACTTTGTTAACCTGGTTGTTATGCAATGGTTCAACTTGATGGCGACGAGAACGCGACGACTCAGCATCTTCCAGCATCCTCCTCTGTTTAACCGTGAGACACAGAACTGGTATCTCTTTCCGGCAATTCTCTTCTCTCTCGCCATGGCTATCCTTTGGTTATATATTCCCCCACTACAGCCCGTCCTTGGAACAACCCACGTTCCTGTTCAGCATTGGTTCCTTCCTTTTGCTTTTGGTATATTCCAGCTTCTTCTGGATGAAGGTCGAAAGTATTGTGTTAGGAAGTGGCCTCGTGGACTGTTGGCTAAGTTAGCCTGGTGACCAAGTTATAAAGCTTGCATATTTTGTAATCTTAGATAAGAGTGTCTTAGATAGGAGGAGAGCGTGAAGGGGCAGTGATAGTTTTGAAAGCTACCTTTGAGTACTGGCGGTTTCTATTTTAGTCTTAATATTTGTAATAGATCGACCTCAAGTCTCAGTTTGCGTGTCTATAAAAATAGTATTTTTAAACAATCCTGAGTTAGCCAACAGCGTGGAATGTCCTTACTAGTAACCTATTTTGTAGCTATCTTGATGCCAGGGTCAGCGGTAGATATTACTTATACATTACTTTCTCTCGTTCCATCGTGTTATGGAGGCCTTCTAGTGCATGTTGCATTGTGGGTGTTATAGGTAAGGCGTGGAGACTATCCTTTCTGTGTAACAAATATGTGTGTCCCGTGGTGTACTGCCAGAACAAAAATAATGGCAAATGGATAGAGGTCAATTATTTGGTAACATGCAGCAAGCTTGGGCTGTTTTTACATGCTCTTAATCAACTAAGGAGGTATTGGTATTACCTCTCTACTTGAGAATAGCACTAGGCCTGACCAAAGGTGACAGACAGACTGCGCTAATGGGTATGTCTAAATATGGCGATCGTGCACGTGTTATTAATTTGTCCACAGACCAATGGATCAACGTAAATACTTTACGCTGAATTCTTTCAGCTTTAGTAAGGGCTACTAAAGTAGGAGAGATAGTCAAAGATATCATAGCCACATCCTTCCATTGTTAACAAAGCCAACATATCCGTAAACTACTGTAACAAGTCGGTCTCGTCTCTTTGAACTCTATAACTCGTGTGGGATGGGAGTGATCTCTGGCGTGGTAGCTTTCTCTGTCGAAGGTATAGCAACGCCATTATCACCGACACCACTGTTACCGACATTGCCATTCTTTCGTAAACCAAAGCATCTGACGAGTGGTGTGAAGACGCCAAGGTTACCGTACCGCTCCATGTAAGTCATGGAGCAGAAGCAGATTATGACGGTCAGCCAATAGACGTTGTAGGAAACCACAGAGCCAATCGTGGCGGAATTTTGCCATCCTAGAATAGCGTTGAAGATACCCCAGCCGCCGCCACCATTCAGCTCGGCGTTGCAGCAGTTGACGTGCCACACACTTTGATGGATGTTGTAGGAGCCTGGCCCAGAACCAACTTCTGCCGCATCGCCACCAATGATATTATTCCAGGCGTGGATTTCCAAGGACCAAACGGCCTTGCTGAATAAACCGGCGGCGACTAGGTACAGAAATCCAGTAGATATAATAAGGAAGATCTGGAGTGACGTTGTGTTTCCTCCCCTGATTTGCAAATGTCAGTGGAAAGAACGTATCGAATAAGACAGAGGGATATCCACGCACCTGTAAATAATGTATCCAACAACGCAGCCCGCAGCGAGACCGCAAATAACAGCGAGGGGAAAGGAGGAAGCTGGGAGTCCCAGACTGACTCCTCCAATGTACACAACAGCCTCAAGACCTTCTCGAAGGACGGTAATAAAAGGCAGAATGAACATAACATGCTTTTCAGACCAGAGTTTGAAACGGCTCATCAGACCCGAGGTGGCGATATCATCTTTCTTATCCAACGCCTGCATCAGCTTGACTCGCCACTTTTCCTGTAGTTTGTTTACACGCAACAGAGCAGCTCCCATGAGGGAGATGATGATGGTCGCAACAAGACTAAAGGTTCCTTCCCAGATGTCCTCAGTTTTGCTGAAGACGTCCTTACCGAGGGAGTAGAAGGCACCAATCATACCGCAGCCTATGCAGAGACAGATAAAGAGGCCGAGAGCTACTCCAATCCACACCTAGGTCGAGTTGTTAAAATGGTAGGACTCTGATACTCAAGACCATTTAACATACCTGTTTCAGAAGGCGCTTGTAAGTTTCACGGTCGCCTTCGCCACCGACACTCTGCTTCAAGAATGCCAGTAGCACAGAGACGATAATGCTTGTCTCGAGACATTCTCGAAAGCAGATAAAGAAGACTGTTACGGTTAGGGACAGAAAAATGGAACAGTCTTTGGATATACCACGTAGACTGTAGTAAATGAACACTGCTACATACCAGGAACCGCAAAGACGTTGACTGTCATTGCTAATTTTACACCTTTGACGACTTAGAGCAGCGTCGTAGAAAAGAGGAAGAAATGGAGTTTCTGGTGTTTTGCAGACATGGGGAAATAGATGTAGGTAAGGGAGAGATGGAACGCCTCATATTATGTGCCTGCATCTGACAAGAATTGATGGGCTGAAGTAGATCCTTGACGTGGCTGCGGCAGCGGAGCTCGGTTAATGGTTCAGGTCACCCACTTTCCTCTATCCACTCGCACTACTGTACGACCATTAGCGTGGTAAGTAGGTGCCGACTTTCCGGTTCTGCAGTCCAGGGTCTTACGAGTGAAGATTGAGGGCATTGAAGAGTCTACCAGTGAACCTTTTGAGAAGATTGAAATATGTATGATAGTACTGGTTATTAGATATTCTTCTCTTGTTTCTATTCAATCTTCTCTATGAACATCAGCGATATTCCCTCCCCCGTGTTATGAACGTAGACAATTGCCCTGGTCTTGATCGAAATCACGCAGCTCATCATGACATCTAACGGCGTTTGCAGTGACATATGATTTGACGAGATTGATAAGATAACTTTTCTCGCCTCCCCATGAGGGTGCGCCACAATATGCTAGCGTACCGAATATCCGATCGTTCAGGAGGAAGATGCCAAAGGTGGGGTTAATTAGTCGCCGGTGGTTATCAATCTAACATTTTTCACAGCTGGTATTACGGCGTAGTCTATCCGAAGTGGGATGATTCTCATCTCTTAGGCCTGGTCCGCGTGCCGGTTATCCAGACAAGGTTATCAAAATGATCAGTTTGGATCATGATTGGGCCATCTGTGTCCCAACATCGGCAAAGACCTGCCGTGAGAGTGGTCCAGTGAAAAGATAACTGCAGCGAGCACTATTGATTGAATAACCTTATGAGATATCTCTGAACCCCGGCTTATCAATCCGATCTCTTCCTCTGCCAAAAGCTTGAGTGACCAAATTCAGCTCACAAAGAATTCATTGTTACACCTCGCACCCCCGTCTCTCACCTGTCTCCAAGACGAGCACCTAAAAACAAATAGGTGACAGGCGGGCTTAAGAAATTCAGAACGTCACCATGTTTTCGTTTCTGATCGTCTCGTTGCTGGCCATCCTCGTTGCTGGCCTACCAGCCGTCAGCGCAAAGGATGTGTATTTCGACTGGAATATCACTTGGACGACGGCAAATCCCGATGGCATGCACGAGAGGCCCGTTATTGGCATCAACAATCAGTGGCCTCTGCCTGTCATCAACGTCACAAAAGGCGACAGGATTATCGCCAAAGTGACCAATCTCTTGGGAAACCAATCTACCACTATCCACTGGCACGGTATGTACCAGAATGGAACAAACTTTATGGACGGACCTGCCATGGTCACCCAGTGTAATATCCCCACTGGTTCTTCCATGACATACAACTTCACGGTGAGCCTTGTATCCAGTAGTCCATACTTGGCGACTGCGCCAAGGGAGCATGAACAAACAAGTCTGACTCATGAAATGTCTTCGTAACCAGGTTGACCAAGTTGGGACATACTGGTACCATTCACACACACGAGGCCAGTATCCGGACGGCTTGCGGCAGGCCCTTATTGTCCAAGACCCTAAGAACCCCTATGCTGGTCAATATCACGAAGAACGACTGATCACCCTTTCAGATTGGTACCACGACCAGATGCCTGGTTTGATGGAACAATTCATCTCATACAAGAACCCCACTGGCGCTGAACCTGTTCCTAACTCAGCACTTATGAACGAAACACAGAACATGACTCTTCCTGTCCAGCCCGGCAAAACCTACCTTTTCCGCTTTGTTAATCTAGGCGCTTTTGCGTCTCAGTACTTCTGGATCGAAGGCCATACCATGAAGATTGTCGAGGTTGATGGTATCTGGACCAAGCCTGCCGAGACAGACATGTTTTACATAGGCAGTGCTCAACGCTACTCTGTGTTGGTCACCATGAAGAATGATACGAGTGCTAATTATCCTATGATGGCTAGCATGGATACCGTGCGTTACCTTATACGGAACTGTACTATCATATCAACTAATTGTTTACATTTCATAGACTCTCTTCGATTCAATCCCGCCTGGTCTGAATTGGAACGTCACTGGTTGGCTTCAATATGATTCTGATCAACACCACCCTTCAGCAACCATCTTAGACAGCTTCGAGCCTTACGATGACTTCAACCTAGTCCCTGTGGACGGCGAGAAGTTGCTGGAGGCGCCTGACTACACCGTCACTTTGGATTTGACTATGAACAATCTTGGAGATGGCGCTAACTAGTAAGCGACGTGTCTATTAAGAAAGACTGATCATAGCCACTGGCTCTTGTGAACAATACTGACATTCTACAAGCGCCTTCTTCAACGACATCTCCTATGTCTCTCCCAAGGTTCCCACATTGTATACCGTCCTGTCTGCAGGCGAAAATGCAATAAACTCTACGGTTTATGGGACTGACACGAATCCGTTTGTGCTTAAATACGGCGAGACCATTGAAATAGTTCTGAACAACGATGACACTGGGAGACATCCTTTTCATCTTCATGGTCAATCATTCCAGGTTGTTCACCGGAGTGCTGAACAAGCGGGCCATTATAATTCATCCTGGACTAATATCACCTATCCCTCAGTGCCAATGAGAAGGGATACCCTTCTAGTGTACCCACAAGGCAACTTTGTCATCCGCTTCCAGGCTTATAACCCTGGTAAGTCAAGTATTGAAAATGATAGTGCGTAAATGCTGAACAGAATTGCACAGGTGTTTGGCTCTTTCATTGCCATATTGAATGGCATATGGACAGTGGCTTGATTGCTACTTTAATTGAGGCCCCGATTGAGATGCAGAAAACCTTGACAATTCCCAAAGATCAGATGCATATCTGTGAAGCTCAGGGAGTCTCTACTATCGGCAACGCAGCTGGCAACACCAAAGACTATTTGGACTTGACTGGACAGAATATGGCGGTAGCTCCTTTACCGTCAGGTTTCACAGCGAAGGGCTACGTCGCCTTAGTTTTCAGCTGTGTGGCAGGAATAATCGGTCTCGCATCAATCGCTTTGTACGTCATCCCCGTCTCAAATAAGGAAAACTACTGACTTCGTCTTCTAGGTATGGGTCTGCGCCTATTCGGGTCTAGCCATAAGCGAACACTCTCCAGCCTACGGAGATGGTAGGTTCATTGTTTACACCCTGGATATCTGTTGCTGCGTGAGCTGACCAGGAAGCGGTAGAAAATAAGAACTGTTTTCAAGATATGTATGAGGAGAGCTGTCTTTATTCCAGACTGCCAAGATGATGAAGAGCAGGGATATAACTGAGCTTGAAAGCCTAGGCCCAGATCTCAATGTCCAGTCTATGGTAGTCTCCATTTGATATAAGACAAAATACTGATAATGGTTTATGGGATTGTAAAAGAGAGGCATAAAATCTAAAAGGAAGCGGAGATTTAAGTTGGTTATATATTCGCAAAGTAATGAATGCATCAGTTATTGGAGACCTGATAACAGATGAAAATCTCCCGCAAGCGAAAATATTTCCTCTGATCGCAAGCTTGCTTGTGCTTTTATTATAGCTTATCTCCAATATTAACTTACCATCAATCTATGGGCCGATTCATTCCACGCCTATCTCCTAGCTTCTCAGGCTCCCGAATGGATGAATGGAGCCCAGCAATGTGGATCCTTTCGATCATCTCGGACATTCCGTACAGCATTGTGCACTGCCTCTGCCACGAGTCGATTTGTGATTTCACCTGGCCTGTTGTCGTTCAAATACTGATAAAAGCTCTTGGCCAACTGGACAGAAAATTCTTCATCAACCATGGACAAAGATCCTACAACATGCCCAAATCCAGCCTGTTGCAAGGCACTGACTATATGTATTCCTTCATCAGTCAATCTTTCACACTTGATTTCTGCCGTGGAGCACGATGAGAGGTAAGCAATTTTTGCCTTGTCAAGGGTCCGATCGTTGGACATTTGCTCCACTGTTAGCTTTCCTTTGTTTGGACCTAGTGATGTCGGCTTTCGAAGCTGAATGTAGCTGTGTGATGGGTCGACTGGATCAGAAAATCCGGGACGGGCAAAATGAATAATTTGCGCCTCGCGCATACCTCCCAAAGTCTCTTCAAGTGATGGCTCTAAGAGTGTCTTCACCACGAAGCTCTCTCGAAAAGTTTCCTCCATTGCATTCACCTCTTTAGCGACGCCTGGGAGCTGGTCACGACCTAGATCCCCTGGCACCACGACTAAAATCGAAGTCTTTTCGTCATTGTTGCAACTAGATGTCATAACAGACCTCGCACGGATCAAGGATTTGATTGTTGGAGTGTAAGACGAGATGACACTATCCAGGGTGCTGCCCTCTGAGTGACCTCCTGCGTAGAACGGAAATGAACTGGCGATCCCTGCTCCAACCCACCAAAATCGAGGGGGCGGCGATGATGTTTGGGGCGGTGCGATTTCTTTAATGATCGGGTCAACACATGCCTCCCACAGCCAAGCTAAGAAATCTTCGTTGTATAGGTCATTGTAGTCCATCTCGCACTCCATAACACGATCCCTTTGAAGCTGGGGCTTTCTTATACGACTGAACGCTTGCACAGATTTATCAAGGAATTGGTTCCCAACGGAGGTTGCTTTTGGTAAAGTGATGGACGTGATTCGTTCTTCTCCAGATGGGGAGATGATAATAGCATCACTGCTCATGGGGGTGATATTTACTATCACGATTGGCCCGTCCATGGCCCCCTCAAGCAGGTCGTCCAACTTTGGCGGCTTGAGAAAGTCTTGAAAATCTGGTTGATGGCGGATCCGTTTAAGGCAAAAATCGAGTTCCCAAGTAAAATCTGGACCGTCTTGTTGAATTCGATCGTGTATGAACATGTGATCCACGGTATCGACAGGTTGGGCGACAACGGATCGCAACCTCTCGAACTCTGCTGCCAAGTCAGGGTGCTGTTGTTTCAGAAGGGCTAGGTCGCTTCGATGGTCGATCGAATGACTGAGGATAATTCCATGGCCAAATTCAATTTGACGAAGCGCCTCATCCTTGTTTCCAATCAATAGAGATAGAGAGCAAGCTTCAGCAGCGAACTTTCTCGTCTGTTGGACGGCGTGTTGCTGGTCCTCGCTTGCGAGATTTCGGTCGCAGATAAGGGGGAGTAACTCTATCATCTTTCGCGCAAGGTCGTTTGCTTCTTCTAGCTTTCCGTAAAAGTGAAAGATGCTGATAGCAGTTCTCGCCGCTTCAATCCGTAGTAGCGGGGGTGCAGTGTTGCTCAGTTGCAAAACTCGATCTATGTTGTCCTGAGGCGCCATACCCTCAGCCTGCTTCGTGGGATCATTCTCATCTCGGGTGCGCTCAAAGCGGCGAATTAACATAATTCCAAGGTTGGTCAGCAGCCTTGCTCGATCGGAATAGTTATCAATCAACAGACTAATGGCGAGTTCTGTGTTTTCAATTGCTGCTTCAAGATCATTTGCGTCTTCACATCTCTCGTAGTGTCGGAGGAGCCACGCCCCGAGGCTACCTAGCTGGGGAGGTCGCTCTCGATGATCTCGAGGTGTCGCAGAAAGAGCATCCCTCGACAGTGAAACTCCAACTCGGAGAACATCTGGATCACGGTACGCTTCATATTTCTCGAACAAGCACGTAGCAAAATCATTTAGAGGGTTTGCCCTGGCAAGATGATCCTCTGAAATGAAAGACAAAGCCTGCCTTGCATGTGAACCCGCCACTTCTATGTCGATTATATTTCCCGACTTCATGTATAAGTTCAAAGCCAAGGTACGTAGTACAAATGGTAGCTGAACTTTTGCAGGGTTGTCGCTGGGCTGTTCTATAAGGACCTGCCATGCAGCCACAATGGCTACCTAAGGTCTTCTAGATTATCGGTCTCTTCATATCGGCTTGAGATGTCGCCATGTAGAGTATCTAGGAGGGGCCACCAGACGGGGTCGTCATTGCGCAACTATCCCGCAATAATCACAGCATCGCTGTTAGACTTTGACACAAAGGCTCGAACATGTCGGATAACTTGGGCTCATTCATCCGAGAACAGGTGAGTAGCCTCTCCGTTACTGCCGTGAACAACGAGTCCTTTCACGCCAGCCTGGAGCAGTCTGCTGACATGCTGTGTTATGACGTCGTAATCGATACTTTCGTCATCGTTAAAGAAGGTCATAGCGGGGGCATAAACTCCAAAGGGCGGTAATCTTGTTGCAGAAGCCATGGAGATTTTATGAGTGTATTGCATTAGAATTGTCCGAATATACAAGGACATGGTGCTGCGGCTTCCCCTTGGGTCATTGCCATCAAAGTCGCTGGTATCGGCAGGCTCGAAAGCGTCATCAATGCCGGCATTACCATATCGGCATGGTCCTCGGGCAATTCCTATCTTTACATGCCAAACATTCAGGCCAATGAGGTATGGAAATACGCTAGTTTTGCCGCTACCCTCCAAAAATGGAACCATGTAGTTGAAGATGTAGCCTGGGTCCTGTGCCTGCTGCCAGCACTGGTTGCCTACAGCAATCAAAAGCCGTCGAAGGTTAGTTCCATAGAGATGATCTGACCAAGTTGATGTCTTGGAGCTGCCAAGTTCATTTGCAAAGGCGACTTCTAGTTCATTTACATACGCCTGTGCGCAAAAGCCATTTGTTTTGGACTTGAGTAATCGAGACAACTATAAGGGAGTCAACTATTATAACACGCACAGCAGAGGAGCATGTAAGAGGGGATTTAAGAGCGTTATCTTTCTAAATAAAAAGGGGCGGCTAGAGATATCTCTTTATATAAGCAACTATCCCTATATAGTAGGAAAAGCACACTAATTATAGCTAACACCCTTACAGTAACTATAACTCTCAGATATGAAAAGATATATTCTTTATCAATATTCAGGGCTTGAAGTCTCTTATGCCCACAAAACTCAATTATAAGAATAATCGAGAAGCAGAGTAAACTGCATCGTCATGTCTCCTGCAATCACACGGTCAGCCAAAAATAACTTGCATTGAGGATGCTAACCTGTTCCAAACAAGCCACCGAGGGCTTTCAGGAAGAAATGGTAACAGTAGAGCCATGACAATAGGTGCAAAGAGTTGAAGGCCAATCGGGATGTAGTAGGCGGCTGAGTCTACCCTGGGGTTTCGGGAATATGCTTACCCACGTGTGGAACAAGTATGCTAAGCCGCTTGGCATTCCTATTTATATTTACGAGGACGGCTATCCTGTTGAGAATGAGGCCTCAATGGATATAGAGGCCATCATAAAAGACACCGATCGTCAAGAGTTCTATGATCTCTACATTGGAGCTCTCCGCGATGTTGAACATGGCGCTAATATCCAAGGCTATCACTGCTGGAGCTTATTGGAGTAAGTAAACTACCTATTCCAAGCGACTACCTCAGCTGGTCATGTTCCAACTCAGTATCAACAGTAATCTTGAGTGGAATATGGGCTATAAGCCACGTTTTGGTGTAACCTACATCGACCGAGATGAGGACTTTAAGCGAGTTCCAAAAGAATCCTCAAAGTCTATTGCTGCAGGTTGGAAACACTTGGTAGCACAAGCCTCATGAGACACGGATATATATTCTTATCTTACTAGCTCACAGTTATCTCTACTATGGTTTCGTACTCATTGAAAGTTTATTATATCATTGGAAAACTCAAACTAAAATGATGTCCTCCTCTTGCTGTTGTAGATCGAAAGGAAAAGTGAATGGTTTACCACCTTGAACCGAATTATCAAAGATAAAGACACCTATCCGCTTCCAAGATTGTTTCCCTTCATTGTCTTTGTCTGCTGACTCAATGACAAGACCGGCATATTGCCAATGCGTGCTGATGTTTCGGGATAATCGTTTATCGGAAAGCTTAGAGGTGTCATAAGGGTATTGAACAGCACCTTCAGTCATCCGGATTTCCAGTATCATTAAGATCATAAAGGCTTCGTCTGGTGGGGTTGAGCCGGGACGTAACAAGACATCGTCGTGTATGTATTTCATCCCATTCTTTGGTTCAGGCTCATAACGCTCGGCTAGTTCAAACTGACCATGCGGAAGGAGGCGGAGGAGTTTGTCATCCCATTGTAGTTTGCATGGTATCTTGTGCGTTCTGAGCTGGATCTCTAGACCATCAAATTCATGGAGGGAACTACTCGGGCTGGGGTGTTGGTTGGGAGAATAGCTTGAAATGATGTTCGCTTTATAGGTGCACCACTTCGAGTTTAGATCCATTTGACTGCAGATATTGAACCCGATTGTGTCGTCGGACTTGGATCCCACGCAAGACCCCGAAGGTGTGGAAAACCACGACCATGTTGGAGCCTTTACCTTCAATCCCTCTTTTCCATGAACTCCTCTCAATAGTGGTGGTGAGGAAATACACCAAAGAAGGTCAAAAGCGGCCACCTCTCCCAAGATACCTGCCAGGTACGTGAACCTGGTATGGCTTTGAACGGCCTTTGCTATTCCAGCGAATGCCATTGCCCGATCCGTTTCATAAGTCAGATCTAATAGTCGATACGTTCGAATAGCCGAGTGCCACAACGAATAGAAAGTGCTGAACGAACGATTGTCGATAAAGCTTGTCAGACGGGAATACGAAGATTGTAGCAAGATCTTTGAGCTGGGCGTTCCAGAAAGCTCCCCACATAACTCATCTTGCAGCTTCTCGCGACACTCCCACATCAATCTGGATTGTCCATAGTAGACATTGCGCGGACAAAGGAGGCTTTCTTGAAACACCCATGCTCGGGAAAGAAGTGGCCAGGCGTCTTTGTATGAGCTTGGCGCCCAACCTCTCGACAAGAACCCGGCGACCTCTTGGACGACAAGGATCGTGGTATCGCTATCTGACGTACCACGCTTCAGTTGGCAAGGAACCTCAACTCGAGGATCTCGTAGGTGCTCTTTGTTTGGCTTATCCGAGGGCTGAAACACATAGGAGATATTACATGCCGTATTACCATAGACATCAGCCATCTTCGAAGCTTCCTTCTGCCAATCTTCGGGAGAATCTTGGATGATACAGAGCGAGTCAATCCACAGATAATCAACACCCAAAGCGCGCGAGATTCGGATTGCATCATGGTACTTATCCGGAAAGTTATCTTGAGGGATAGAATTTTCAAAGTCCTCCAGACATGCCGTGGTCAACTGCGGATATGCGCTTGGATTTGTACCCCACATGTGACTGAGCGTTGCATATTTTAATTCAGGTAGGCTCTCAACGTCGCATACAAGCTTGATCTTTTCTTCTCGCAAGTTCAGAAGTCTAGAAGGGACTTCATTGTTCGGTGCAGTTATTTGAGAAAACTTGGCGCATTCGGGATGAGACCTTTTGCACTTTTCATACCAGGCTCTGATGGTTGGCAGCTTCATCTCATGTTTGGACGAGATTGGTTCGGGGCCTGGTTGCAGTGTTCCTGGGTTGAAGTTTGGATCTATTCTACGGTCAGTAATAATTGAGATTGAGTCGGGAATAATTTTGAACGTCTGCTTACTTTCCGTCGAAAGAACGAAAATCTCACCCCTCTTGAGTCTTTCATGTGTCTCTGGGCTAGCTTGAGAGGTGTCGAGATCCCGTACGTCTTTGACCTCCATACTAATTACTCCCCGTTCTCCTCTGATATCGGTTAGTCATTGCCTATAAACTGGCAATAGGCCTAGTTACATACATTGTTTGTGGAACAAGGTCTCGCCAAAGCTTTGCCTTTCGTGAGCTGCGATATTCCTGGTCATATTCCAGCTGAAGATCCCTGGCCTTCAGCACAATGGCGATTTGTTGTTGCTTTTGAGTCGGCTCGTTCATATCAAATGAGATGCCACCGCCTCTAATCCATAGAAGGGCACAAAGATGACACCCGTCAAGATATCCATTCTTTAATCCTTCAACTTTAAGATGTCTGAATACCTCTGTTTCGCTGAGCCGGATGGACTTCTTTGAGAACAGGTGTTGCAATAGTCTCGATTCTTCCGTCAGATTGAGACACTTTCGGCACAGTTGATGGAGAGCAACTACTTGGCTCTCCGTGACCTGTTGTTCGTAGGGGATCATTTTGGTATTCAAATCCATAGTTTTAGAATTGCTGATTACTTCCAAGTTTTGCTTGATATGAGAACAGGTAAAGGTTACGGCATATGGAGAGTTGTCAGCACAATCTGATGAAAATATTCCACATAGCAGTCAGCGCAAGCCAGAAGCTGATTGGGCGCCATCTTCCCCGCCTCGAAAAGAGTTAAAATTGCAGTGAAATCCGATGAGACCGGGGATGCTCGTCTCTTGAAGGTGATTCTGGTAATGCAGCCAATGTCGGTGTCTATGGTAAATATGAAGTACAAGAACGGGATATCGGATGTGTCTACCGGAGTATGGTCACTGCTATGTATGCCATAACTGGAGCGACGCCATCGAAGCACTGCCACTGCGATGAAGCCAGTCGCGGGGCAAATCATATTCCTTGCTAGATCTGTAATTATATAACTGCTATGGCGATAGCTTAACTGCCAGTAACATCTCCAACCATGCGATTTATGGCCAAATAGCACGAAAAATAGCCCTAAAAATATATTTCGAGCTTGTGACTGTCTGTTCACCAACGCTTCGGAATAAGCCACATAATTATTAATTGAGCGCAAGCCCACCGTTGGTCAAAAATTATACTAAAAACTGTTGAGGGAGCGGAGGTTACACTCATTAAGACGTGACATGTCTGAATGATACGACAAAGGTTGGATCCAAGACCTATCGTCATATAAGTGGTTATTGTCTACAGGAACACACTTGCTCGTCTCTGGAAGGTAGTTCAGCCAATTGAGTCAATGCATTATTATCATCGTCTATCGTAAGCAAAATAACTTACCAATTCTCAGACGTACTACGGATGTGCAGATTGGCATCAATCTACGGAATCAACATTCAAGATAAAATATTATCTAGGACAAGACCCCGTTCTCCGCATCTAGGGTAACTCTGTTGAATTCACCAATTATCTTGTTTACATCTCTGACCCTGGACCCTGCTCAGAACCTGAACCTTGCTGACAGTTGAGTCTTTGATGCTATTCGTATAATAATATAGATGCGTGAACACGTACGCCAACATCGTGCAGGGACAAGTTTGCAAAGGGGGCGTAAGAAATATCAAGGTATAAATTAATGACTACTACATAAAAATGACTCTATTCAAATATTGATTGCTTCTCGAATCTGAGCACAGAGGGATGAAGCAATTGGCTCCCTCATCATAGTGAAATGGTTGGCATTCTCAATGGCTAGTGTGCTGATATTGTTCTTGCCAATGAACTCATCCCAGCCGTTGGGTCCAAAGTCACTTCTGTTATCCAGAAGCCAGTTCATGCCACGTGGATCGCCAGGCTGTGATTCGGGGCGAGGATCATCTGGACTTTTGCAAACACCGTCTGCAGCCCAGATGATGGTCGTCTTTGGCGCCAGGCCATGCTCGAATGGCTCAGGCACGTACCTGTCCAGAGCCTCAATGAAGACACAGAAGTGCTGGAAGAGCCAGTCTGGTGGCGCTTGAGCTTGAGCTTCCTCACCCATCTCGAAAGCACCAAAGATTCCCGACTTTTCCAAGAAGTCGTACATGCGTTTTGGTAGCTTTCCAAGACCAACGGGATTGGGAGAATCAATCAAAACGAGGCTCTCGACTACTTCTCCCTCGGCGACAAGCTGTCTAGCAGCGTCAAAGGCAGAAACGCCACCTGCTGACCAACCAGCGAGATGGTAAGGGCCATGGGGCTGGCGCCGACGTACTTCATTCAGGTAGGATCCCGTGATATCCTGAAGCGCGCAGTTAAACTCATGTGGCTTTGTGAGGTAGGGGCTGTTCAACCCAATGACTCTCAAGCTAGGTGAAATGGCCGGAAGCGTGACATAGGACGTTGCTGAGCCAGCTCCGTCAGGGAATAGAAAGAGTGTCTTGGGGCAGTGTTTGGTGCCTTGCAGTATCGTGGATGTTGAACGAGGTATATCATGCACAACAGGCTTGAATTCATCGTCCCCGTGGTCACTGGGAGATGTCGACTCAGTCGCAGAAGAGGAACTCTCAACCTCGGAAGCCGAGCTTGACAAGTCCTGTTCGTTGACTCCCGTAGAGACGGCGAGGAAGGACTTGAGATCCTTGACGGAAAGGAACTCATAAAACTGCGCAGCCGGGATATCCAGATCAAGCTCCTCGCGGAAGTTGCCAAGAATGGTCAACGACATCAGCGAGTCTACTCCCAGGTCAGCCAAGAGAGTAGAATCGGTGAGCTGAGAGACATTAACCCCAATCTCATCAGCAATGATCTCTAGCGCCTTCTGGATAAGATCAGAACCAGAACCAGTGGGTGGCTCTGCTTGTTCAGGTGGTGAAGCTGTGGCGACACTATGGCTGGTAGTGGATGGGGGAGTGAGGATCACATGGCTGGTTTGCTCAGCGGCCGCATGCTTAACCGTGGTGGACTTGGACTTGGACTTGGCTGTAGACGGTTTGGGAAGAAGCATCTCCAATACCTTGCGAGCGACCTTCTTGAAGGTCACGCCGCCACATATGCCAACGATCTTGCCATCACGGAGCACATGCACATCTCCACTGTAGGTTGAGTCGTCGGAACCAACAGCCTGCATCTTGACGTAGGTCTGATACTCCACATCACACTGGTAGGGCTCCATCAATCGCAGGGACCGCCAGCCATGGTTGATGTAGACATGGTCATCAAGGTCCAAACTGTCACTGCAGTTCATGATGAAGCCCGTGAGATGTCCCAAGCTATCGCAGCAATATGGGTTGAGAGCAAAAGTGTCCCTACCAGAGGGCATCAAGACCTTGGCAGTTCCCTCCAGGCCTTCACTGTCAAACCAGACCTGTTGAATGCCCTGGAAGGCAGATCCGTACTGCACCGAGTTGGAGAACATCTTGTATAGTAAGCCACGACGCATCATGTGAGCAGATCCGTCACCGGCCCCTTGGATAAGATGTTGGATGCCTCTCTGGATGAGGTAAACGTGGCTCTGCCAGCTTTGTCGGTGCGTTTGGGGGTTCTCAACCACCACATCACAGACGGCGTGAAGAGTCGTCTGCTTTCCACTGGCATTGACGCTAAAGATGCGTACTGAACCGTGCATAGCGGTCCAGTCCATCTCCAGAGATGCCCTGAATACCTGAGGACCAGTCTCCCCCACAATCAGAGCCTTCTCAACAGCCATGCTGTTAATAGAGGGCAGATAAGCCTCCATTTCGGCTCCGCGGTTCTGGATAAGATGCTTGGCCAGAGTAAAAGCAATATCAGCAAAAAGAGTCTATAAATCATATAGTTAGTATGGAAGTCATCTTTTAGAAGCATTGCAGAAGATGGAGACTAACTGAAGGAGCCATAGTCAAACTGTTGACACGGTGGTTTTGCGCAATCCTCAGGAGTGCCGTATCGTGCATATCAGACTCAATGGTGATGCAGCTTCTCTTGTCACCATGAACCTGCTCAATGACATTATGCACAGAGTCACTGAGCCTCATAGCCTTGGCTTGTACAATTCTTCCAGCTGCTGGAGTCTCAACAGGGACGTCACCCTTGGTCAGACACCAGCTGTACTTGTACTGCATCCAATAATTGGCTAGTTGCCAACTATACTTCGGAAGCTGGAGCACTTTGCGAGATGATGCAAAGTCACGATGATATTCGTCCCAATTGACAGAAAAGCCGGCAAGATGCAGAGCACAGAGAGAGTCCGCCAGTGTCTTGAAATGGTCCTCCTTGCGACGGAGAGAGGCGAGGCATCGGAACTCTTGTCCGACTATGGACTTGACCATTCTTGTGAGAATGGGATGAGCTCCGATTTCGACACAAATGCCGGCTCGGTCCATTATTCCTTCGACTTCGGCCATCTTGACAGCACGAAGGAAATCGACGGTTTCGCGACAATGGCGTCTGATGTACTGAGGGCCAACTGAGTCACCAGTGAGCAGAGTACACACCAAAGGTGAGACAATGGGCAGCTTGGGCTCGTGGAACTCGACATGAGATGCCAATTCTTCGAGATCGTCAAGAATAGGATCGACCTGAGACGAATGGAAGGCAAAGGGAATTTCCAACTTGTGAAGCTTGTACCCAGCTTGGGTTAACTTTCCACAGAGCGAGTCGATATCTGCGTTGGGGCCGCTGAGGACAGTATCTTCAGTGCCGTTGATGCAAGCAATCTCAACCTGCAAGTCAGAAGTGATTTGTTGCCTCAGGTCATCCGCTGACGCTTTGACTGCGACCATGCCATGCGTGTAGGCCGTACACTTCTTATCAAGAAGTGCCGCCCTGTGGCCACAGAGGTAGATGACATCGTTCACACTGAGAACTCCTGCTATCTGAAGAGCAGCATATTCACCCAAGCTATGTCCAATGACATACTGTGGACTGATACCGAGACTGATCCAGAAGCACGCTAAAGCGATCTGGATAATGCAAGTCCCGAGCTGGACAACAACTGCGGAAAGTTGCTCAACGGGAGTAGTGCCTTGGACGAGTGGTAGGACAGATGGTAGACCCTGGAGCCTTGCGATGGAGTCGAGTTGGTGAATATCTGATCGGAACGACGAGAAGATTCTGTAGTAGCCGTTGGCCATGGCCGTCTCTTGCGCTCCCTGTCCGGTGAAGAGGAAGCCGACCTTGGGAGACACTGCGGGGATCCCCTTGACTTGGCTAGCGACAGTCGCGGCTGTGAGGAGAGATCTTCTCAAGTCTTCCAGTCCGTTGGTGACGAATGCAACACGTCGACTGTGGTGCACACGACGAGCTGTGGTGGTGTACGAGAGCTGGGACAGGAGCTCGCCTTCTGGAGCCCAAGAGTTGGCGATAAAACCTTCAAGAGCCCTCAGATTTTCTTCTAGAGCCTTTGTAGACCGCGCAGACACAGCCACGACATGTTCCGTTCGAGTGTCATCATGGTGGTGTACGGCTGTATGAGCAGCAGGGCCATCTTCAATCAACAAGGAAGTATTTCCACCGGCCGCAGAAAAGTTGTTGATGAGAACCCTCCGCTTCCCATTCTCAGGTCGAGGCCAGTCCTCGCTGTTCTTCTGTGCGATACGTACACCGCGATGGTCCAGGTCCTTGGGGAAACCTTGGTTTATCTTGGTCTTGATGCCACAGTGAGGAGGAATTGTATTCTTCTGCATCATGAGCAGCACCTTGATAACTGCGAGGACTCCCGACGCAGATCCAGCATGTCCAATATTGGCTTTCACTGAGCCCAGATGCAACGTCTTGTCTCGTGGACGGCTGTGGTCGAAAGCAAACGAGTTCAGGACTGAACGCATCTCGACAGCATCACCAGCTTGTGTTCCTGTGCCGTGCATCTCGACATAACTAACATCGTGGGGATGGATTCCTGTCTCATTCAGAAGCTTCTTGAAAAGATACTCCTGTGCATCTGCAAGAGGTCTGGTGATAGACACAGACTCGGCTGAGTGGTTGGTATGCGCTCCTAATATGACACCGAAGATAGGGTCACTATCTGCGATAGCATCTGGCAGCCGTTTGAGGATCAGAGTGCCAATCCCATCAGCACGGCAATATCCATCTGCGCCATCGTCGAATGCTTTGCAATTTCCTGTACGTGAAAGGAAGTGACCACGGTCGAGGCCGGCAAAGTTATCAGGATTTGTCATGACATTAGTACCGCCAGCGATTGCAGTATCACAGTCGCGGTTCTTCAGAGATGTAATGGCAAGATTGATAGCAGCGAGACTTGAAGAGCATGCCGTATCGACAGCGATACTCGGGCCTGTGAACTTGAAGAAGAAGTTGACCCTGCCAGGGATAAAGGCACGGTTGGCTCCTGGGATGTAGTAGGTATCGACATCCTGCGAAGAATTCACCTCGCCCCAGTCATTACTTGTCGTGCCATAGTAGACACCAACGCGGTTTCGCTGGGTTGAAGGAGTTCGGTCAGGGGTGATTCCAGCCATCTCAAGAGCTTCGTAAGCTGTAAGGAGGGCTAGTCGTTGTGCCGGGTCTGTCTGCATGGCTTCCTTGGGCGACATGTGGAAGAACTGAGTATCAAAGTAGCCTGCCGACTTGAGCCAGCACCCGTATTGAACTTGGCTGGTGTTCTTGCGCTGGCCCGTGGGGTCGTAGTGATCGCGAGCAAAGCGTTCTTCAGGGACTGGTTTGTGGACATCAAGACCCCTCATGAGCAGATCCCAGAACTCGTCGAGATTGTCTGCCTCTGGGAATCGACCGCTGAACCCAATGATGGCGATTTTATCATCGTCGCCGGCAGCTACTCGTGGCTGAGTTTGATCTTTGACCAGGTTCTCCAAGGTTGGCCCCATGAGTGTCGTGGCACCTCTCTTAGACAACCAGTCAACAAGGCTGCAAACTGTAGTCTGAGCATTGACCGGTATGAACGTTGTCTCAGTGGCCGAGGCGGTATCCAGCAAGGTATCAGTGACGAGGTCCATTCGGATTTGCTGAGACAGGGCGCTTCTCAAAACGTCCCTGAGGAGGCTTTCAAAGGACAACTGTTCTAGACGAGACCCAGAGGCACAGGAAATCACGGGAATAAGCATCTTGCTTTCGCAAAACTCGATATCTTGGAGTGTTGAATCGAGAACCTGTTCGAGATTGGACTCGGAGTATGCCGAGGAGCAGTGGTAGGGCCCATAGATGGGAGCCGGATACAGCCTTTTCTCAGAGAAGGCATCAAGAGATTTGAGTGAGTCAAAGACAGCAGGAGGACCACTAATTGTGGTGAAGCCTGGGCCGACAGCGCTAATGTAGGGGCGCATGCCTTGAGGAAGATTCTAGGATAGGTGAGTTGCATTCAAAGCCGGAAAGAAACGAAGTTCTTGGTATGACTTACCTTGTCTTTGGAAAATGCTGTTAGTGCCTCTGAAACAGCCTCTTCCTGATTCGAAGAGAGAATCATAGACCAGCTTGACGGTGTCGAGTAACCAAGGTTCTCGGCTTTGCTTCGAACGTACATTCCCTGTCGGAAAGCCACAGTAGCAGCCTGGACGCCCAGCTTTGAGATTTCGAAAACATCCTTTGCACAGCTTATCGCAGCAGTTGCGAGACCACCGGTGCAGATTCCAAGTAGTAATGACGGAAGTGCTGGTGGGTACTGCTTGTCCGAACGGGCAATGTAGCTTAAAGAGTCAGTATACCCTAAATCACGGCGATTCATCTGCTGACTCACTCAATATAGTAACCGATCTCGTAGATGCACAAAAAGACACTGTCGAGAGCCGGATGAGGTTCGCTCCTCTTAATTCCCTCCAAGAGTAAACCGAGGCTCTCTGCCTGAGGAATAAAATTTCTCTCTGTAGTTGGAAGTGCCACTATCTCACGTCGAATTGCAAGAAAGGCTTCGGTAAGAAAAGAGGTCAGAAGTGCGTTATCTTTGACAAGTAAAAGGCCTTGTAACTTGTCAAGAGCCGGAATGCTCTGATCACCAAAGATATATACATCTGTCAAAGTCGCCATCGTGAAGGATGGTAGAAAGATAGCTGTTGAAAGCGAAGAGAATGGATCAGTGTATGGTGTTTGATCTCTTCTGCCAAGAAACGTCAGGCTTACACCTTGGAGGATATATGATGCATGCAACGGGCCAATGTAACCGAAACTCACCAATGAATGCACCTTGCTTATCTTTTTGCGAAGATATCCGAACTGTTTCTGAAGGATGCCCCAAAATCAGTATAGCCTCTACTGGGCCCACAGGTAACCATATCAGGTCATATCAGATCGGGCATGAGCGCCGAAGAAATCCGAATTAGTGATTGACAGTGGCAAGCAGAAGGTGGGAGGGTGGCAAAGCAATGCAAGGTACTTGGCCCGGAAGACATGGAGTCAAGGGAAAAGTGAAGAAAAGAATACATTTAGAATGTACAATAGCGAGTCAGCAACAATGAACTTGTGATGGCCCTACTGAAGATGCCAGCGATATAAGTGAAGGACGTCACAGATCAGAAATATGAAAGTGTTTAGATGTGTCAAAGGCGAGTTCACCGTGGTGCAGCTGGATTAATATCCAACGGCAAGGCGTAATTTACATGATTCCTGAAGTAAGAAAGCATAGAAATCTTTAAGCATGTCTCTTTGATCGATCTCATAGCGATGAGGATATTCAGAATGGACAAAATGTAAATTAGAAAGATTGAGACTGAGTTGCGATTGATATCTGAAAATACTACTAGAAGGTTATTTTAAGAGCCCACTTTCACGGCTCCTGCTGCTGCTTGAATGGTAAAACCATTCTGCGGAGTAGGCTCTTGGATACTCGGAGCTAATTTCACATCCTCCCTGTCATCCGCCGTCTTTACCTCCTTTGCCAATTTCTGACGTCTGACCATCTCGGCCTGTGCCTCCTTGACAGCCTTGTTATAAAGCTCTCCTCTAGCCGTGAGTTCAACACTCTCCAAAAAGGGCGCCGCCGACAGGGCCATGAATGCACGCAAAAGCCAGTCCTCATTGCTGAGCTTTAACATGTCCTTCACCAAAGCTGTAGCAGGTCCCGGAATGCACAATAGTGCCTTTCCGACCATCTGCGATCTTTCCAGAGCTGTTGTCGCTGGTTGTTCCCGCTCTTGAGCATAGCTAGCCAGCGCAGACTTGACAGCCTCGCGAGACAACTTCTCACCAGGCAGGCAAGACTTTCGAGCTTCCATTAGCTTGTTAACCAAGACTGCGCATGACTCTATGGCTTGGTTGGCGCCTTGGCCACCAGCTGGAGTCGTCTTGCAAGCCGCGTCGCCGACAATGACTACACGATCAGTGTGCCATGATTTTGCGACGCCTTCTTCAACAGCAATCTTGACAGCCACTACACGGTTCTTGTAGATCTCTCCAAACTTCAGTTGAGGAGTGACTTGAGTGTGCGCAACAGCCTGGCATAGGGCCTCGGCTTCAGCTTCGGTGTATCGCGGGGCTTGAGAGAGCGGGATGTTGTCGTTGAGGTTCTCAAAAACAAACCAAAAGACAATCCCGTCCTTTCCTGTGAAGCCAATAACAGTTTGCTTCTCGCGATATACAGCAAATCGCTCACCAGGTGCAATGCCCTCAGTAGGTGCTGACATTCCATAGACGGTGGAGCACGCAACGCTGACGTCTAGATATCAGTTAATAAACGATTCTTGAGGTCAAGTAATATGGGAAGAAGCTCACAATCATCCGCAGTCAGTTTCTCCGGCAAAGAAGAGTCAATGTAGCTACGGACGGCACTACGAACGCCATCCGCGCCTATAACGACGTCTGCCGTAATAGAGAGGCCGTCAGTTGTTGTCACAGTTACATGATCTTCACTCTCTTCAATCGAAGCCACACGGGCCGAAATTCTGACACATTCAGTACGCTGAATGTGCTGAACCATGATAGGTAGCAACTTCCGGCGTTCGATAAAGGCAACAGGATATCCGATTCTTAACGCCAATTAGATAACAGTTGAGACAACGATACGGCAGTTACTCATACGAACCTCTCGCGGTACTGGCCCATAGCGCTAGATTCTGACATCATGTTTCCATCGTTGTCATATGAGAACCACTTTTCGAGTGGTATGGTAGCATTCTCGATGTCATCCACGAGGCCTAGCTGGTCAAGGATACGCAGCCCGTTTGGTTGCAGGCCGATGCCAGCGCCCCTGTCAGACTCAAGAGTATCGCGCCCCTCGAGAAGGAAGTAGCTGATATCGAGTTTCTCAAGCATCAGCGCGAGAGTAACTGCAGCAATACCTCCTCCGGCGATAACGACTTGGTAATGTTGCTTGGGTTCAGCCATAGTGTAGTGAGTTGGCGATGAGTGTTGATAGTGAAATGGAGTTAGACACGCGTAAAACCAGTTCAACCACGTATATAGGACTTCATTAGCCTAATAATAGGCATTAAAAGAGGGAAAGTAAAGTAATAAAAGTACTCTCTCCTCTAGGAAGATGGTGACGATTTGGGTTGGGCCCGTTTTAGTAGTTTATCTTAGTTAGGAAGGAGGACCGAATATGTCCGAATTTTATAAATAAGCCTCAACGTCGCATCACATCATAGTACACACGCCATTCTCGGAGGACTTCGGATTTCCCAAACAGGCAGTCATATGAAGCTTCCCATCCGCCACTGCGTGCCTCCATCACTTGAAGTCTATTGATTTAATAAGCCTCCGTTGATTCCCTTATCGTTTACATTTTCTTAGTATCGGCTTCACCTTCATTATCTTACCCACTCACTACACAAGATCAACTCAACATGGTTTCAAACGGCATTTCTAACGGTACCAATGGTACCAATGGCACTAACGGGCATGCTGCTCATTTATCGCCGCTTGAGGTTTTAGTCCAAGACCTCAGCAAGCAAACCAAGACCTTGAATGAATACCTCCGAGCTAACAAGCTTCCCGAACCAAGCTTTGAACGTGATGCACCTGTAATCAATCTATCCCCAAGTGCTCCCGAGGAGGCACAGGTTGCCAAAGAGAAGCTCCTGGACAGTGCGCTGCAAATCTTTCAGCTCGTCTCGGGCCCTGGCGAGTATCTGCAAAACGTCATCACTGGTGTAAGTGACTCACGATAAGTATGTGATCCTTACTGACTCTTTACTACCTAGTACCACTATATGGAAATCCTCCGATGGATGAGCCACTTTAAAATCTTTGAACTCGTACCTCTGGAGGGTAAGATTGCCTACACTGAGTTATCCGCCAAGGCCGGCGTGTCAGAGTTACGACTCAAAACACTGGCCCGTATGGGCATGACGAACCATCTCTTTGCCGAGCCTGAGCCTGGCTTCATTGCGCACTCGGCCACATCAGCGGCTTTGGTTACCAATACCCGATTCTCGGATCAGAGGGTATGGATGACGAGTATCATCGCCCCCGTCATTGCGTCCATGGTCACCGCCCACGAGAGGTGGCCCGACAGCACAGCTCCCAACAAAACAGCCTTTAGTGCTGCTTTTAACACTGATCTTCGCATGTATGAGTATATAGCTAAGCAGCCTGAGATCTACAAGCTCTTTGGCCGTGTCATGGACGCCATCGCCACCAGCCCAAAGAGCGACTTGAAGCATCTTGTCAACGGATTTGATTGGGCAGGTCTCGGTAAGGCCAATGTGGTTGATGTGAGTGTCTCCAAGTCCTTATTCTTTATGCTTATATACAGAGGCTAATTGTGTCCCGGGAAAGATCGGTGGCAATATCGGACATAGCTGCGTGAAGCTAGCTGAGGCCTTTCCCGAGTTAGAGTTTATTGTCCAGGACATCCCGCATGTTGTCGAAGAGGGCACAAAAGTCATCAAGGAAAACAATGAGGCCCGCATTGCAGAGCGTATTCAATTCCAAGAATACGACTTTTTCGAGAAGCAGCCCGTAGTCGGCGCCGACGTCTATCTCTTTCGCCAGATCTTTCACAACTGGGACTTTGAGAATTCTGTCAAGATCCTCAAGAAGACAGTTGAGTCCATGGGAGAGAAGTCGCATGTGCTCATCATGGACTTTGTAGTTCCTGAACCTG
Organism: Fusarium sp. NRRL 53497; assembly: GCA_013184445.1. Taxonomy (NCBI): domain Eukaryota; kingdom Fungi; phylum Ascomycota; class Sordariomycetes; order Hypocreales; family Nectriaceae; genus Fusarium; species Fusarium sp. NRRL 53497. The sequence continues at coordinate 90,231 of JABCJZ010000114.1, forward strand.
GCACGGTCTCGTCTGTAAACGAGCGGGTGCTTCGGTCACGCGATGTGGGCATGATGCAGCTGTTTAACTCACTGGAACGAGATCTTGAGGGTTGGAAGGCGATTGTGGAAGCCGTGGACTCGAGGCTCAAGATCAATGCTGTTAACACGCCCTATGGTAGCTTTATGTCGGTGATTGATGTGGTTCTAGGGTAGGAGGTTTAAAGAAGGTTTTACAACTAGCTTTTTCACTAGTACTGGAAACACAATAGAATTGTTCATATCTTCTTTTCGTAACTACTTGTTTTCTACTTTCTTGGCCTGAATCTGGTTTTAATTATCGTCTGGATCGGTTCCTGTAATCTGTGAAAATCTCCTAATCATAATCAACCTCTAAGTCTCGAGATTTCTTTATCACTAGATAAATTAGTCAAGTCAGGCACAGTATATTATGATTATTGTCTACATCATTTAGCTCCGTCATGTAAAGATATTTTTTCAACACCCTCTCAGACAATTATGTGATGTGATGTTGGCAAGAGGTACTTTGACCAGCAGAGATAATGTGATTGTGCTGCGCCGTCAAATCGGGGGCTAAACTCAATAGACCAATCGCATTGAGTCTTTATGCGACTATGCGAGATGGCGAGACTCCACACACGCAGCTTCGGTTGATTATCCGAGGCGCGACGTAACTTATGCGGCCCAAACATGAATTCATGCTGACAATAAAGCTAATAATATTCGGAAATCAACTGATTCGAGGCGGGCCTTTTCGGACATTGTAATGCAATATGCTGACTTACATAAATGCTGATACGTCGCGCAGCTTTAGAGGACGGAGATACGCTCAAGTGCCATTCCTACCTTTCTATCCATACTTTGCACCCCCATCCACTACAACTATGCCCTCTCCACATTTCTCAAACGTCCTTGTCTTTGGTGCCACTGGCGAAGTCGGTTCAACCGTTGCACTCGAGGCCCATGCCCTTGGTGCTCGAGTCTCTATTGCATTACGCGACCCTTCTAAGCACAATGAGTGGATCTCGCCTGAACAAGAAAGTGCCGCAGCCCTGCAGCGTATTACTGCCGATTTAACCGATCCTGACGCTGTAAAGCGGGCCGTCTATGAAACTGGAGCTCAGGCTGCTTTTATCTACGCCGTGCGTTCAAGGGATGCGCTGCATGGTGCCATCACCGCCCTCAAGGATGCTGGCATCCAGTACGTCGTGTTTCTGTCGACCAGTCAAGTCAGGGCCGCGGGTACTACAAAGGGTGATATTCGCTCCATTAAGAGTGACCATTTCATCCCATGGCAGCATGCACAGGTCGAGATTGGGCTTGAAGACCTGCAGGTGCCACATACAGCGGTACGCGCCGGCTTCTTTGCCAGCAATCCCCTGAGAATCTACCTCGATCGGTCGGCGGAGCCTAAGCAGGTCAACTTGCTAGCCCCGGAAGTGCCACACGATCCCGTTGACCCGGCTGATATCGGCCGTGCGGCTGCCGCTGTACTAGTCAACCCACGGTTGTATGCAAGCGACTATCAGGGACCTCCCAATAAAGATATCGTTTACGTCAGTGGGCCAGCGCTGCTGTCCCAGACTGAGCAGTGGGAGATCATCAACAGAGAGCTTGTCGCGGCTGGTAAACCCCAAGTCAAGGTCAATCACATCACGGTTGAGCAGTACCTTGACAACCTAGCCAAGCTTCATGTTCCTGACATGGTGTCCAAGTCTCTCGCAAAGTCTATGGTGGAGACAAGGGCATTGTATACTGCTGAGGACTACGAGAAGGAGCAGGGTAACATTGAGATGCTGACAGGTCGTAAGGCGACAGCCTTTGAAGAATTTGTTAGGAGAGAGATACCAAGATACTTTGATTAAGCTTAGAAGTTTAGTTTCGTCGGAGGATGTGGCTATCTTTATGTCATATAGATTAGATTAGAGCTACTTAAGACACACAAAGCAAATACTATTACTATGAGCGTCTGTCTTTAAATTTACATGTTCTTAATTATATTGTCTCATGAGAGCACTCCCAGCTCTAAGGAAACTTTACAGGCCCGAAATCAAAACCTGTCAGTGATGATACAGCGCTATTATCAGCATCGACCCACGGCCATTCTGGAATAAAGTCCATGAAAGGGCCCAACGTTTCGGTACCAAGTACTCTCTGCAGAGCATCTGACTGGCTACTGCCACCATTCGTATTTGGGACCGAAGACGATCCAGATAATGATGATTCAGGCGTTGGTATAGAGCACGGTGTCTGCTGCAGCGGCCCGTACCAACTGCCGGAGTGCATTGGTGTAGAATACGGCACAGGGTCACGCCTCTGGACTCTACGACTGGCCTGTGACTGGCTAGGATTTGTTTGCTGCATTTCTTTTACGTAGCGAGCTTTGGCCATGAGCCGCCTGATGGGTCGCCATAGAGCGAGACGAGTTTCGTCTTGGTTGTTTGCGTCCACTCTCCATCCCTCGTACACGGTTGTTGCGCAAGCCCATGCGTGATCACATTGGGTAGATTGAGGTCGAGCGCATAGCTCAGAGAGAACAAATGCCATGGCACCCCATTGGATGTGGGTTTTTGAGTACCAGGTGAATTGAATGATGTCTTTGTTTGTTAGAAGCATGCCCGACACTTCTAATATTCCGAAGGAAGTTTGGAAGAGCTCGTCGCTCGTCTTGTTCTCCAGCTGGTCAGCTCCCTTCTCCCGTGACGCTACAGAGTACTGGGTTATAAGCCAGAAGCGTCCAAGGATAATTCGTGCTACCGCTGAGGAGAGAAGTTGGAATGGTACTGAATTGTCACAGATGGGTAAATATTTGTCGCGTAACCTCGTTTCCAAGTCTTGGATCAGAGCCCGGCGTTGCTTGGAAGGATCTGGGCTCTCGTCTACCATTGGAGTAGTCTGCCTGTGTCTCATTTGACCCAGCTTCAAGCCCGTCTGTATAGCTTCACACCGGACCAGAGTGAGCGTCATGTCGGTCGCACGGTCCCACCTTTCAGCTGGAGGCTCCATCATCTCGGGTGACAGATCAACATCGTTGATATGCAATGGGGGTTTGGTGTCTGTGACAAAGCCATGGGCGATGGGTTCGTTGCAGTGGTATTCCGACGAACGACTATCGATGATGCATATCTGCCACCATAAACGACGGCGCAGCTCCGTCTCGATAGGCTTTAGCCCGAATATAGTCCCATCTCGATGAAGACCCATCGTCCTTGCGATATGAAAGATGACGGATGTGAGTGCCCATGCCGCACGTGAGTCATCTTCATTCGGTAGAGCAGATAAGAAGAGCACTGCGGCCTGCAATATGGTCATACTCTGAGTGCTGAGTAGGTTGCCTTGGGCGAGGGCTTGTTCCACAGCGAACCGATACCTCTCCAAGGCAGCTTCACGCGTCTCGCCGAGTATGCTCAGGCATTGTTCCGAGTTGAGACTGATGACGGCTGAATAATGGATAGCAAATAAGAGAGCCTCTGTATGCTTATCGAGAGAACCAAGAGATGCGACTGCATCCCAGTAGATTGTTGTCAGTGTTGGCATGTGAAAGATGCGGACGAGCGGCGCAACATTCTCACTAAATGCGGAGAAAAGGGTAACGGCCTGGGGTAGCGAGGGATGGTAATGGTACAGAGGTGATGCAATGGCTCGATAGCCGAAAATGGCGGCATTTAATCCGAATTGAGGAGATGACGGTGAGTTGGCAGCCGTAGTGGTGGTGGTGGATGATGCGATTGAGGGTTCATAGCCAGCGACTTCACTAGCTGGCTCAAAAAGAAGATCACGAAGTTCCTCAACCTAACATCAGTCAACAGAGTGTGAACAGACAGACAGCTTGAGTGCGATTGTACCTCATTAGATAAAGTGACCCATAAAGCATTATTCACATAGTAACTTTTTGACTCATCGACTTTGAGACGACTGAAATCTTGATCAAATGAATGCTCCTCACTATCTTGCCCAGTATGAGACGTTTCCTGACTGTCCCGGGCTGACGCAATAATTATTAGTGACAATCTTGAAACGGATATAATTATTTTAAAACTTACCAGCAGGTCCAAATTGTCCAATTATGCTCTCTAGACGAGACAGTCGTTCTGACAATTGGGGCGCCAAGCTTCGTCTTGGCCTCTTGGGTGCCCTGCCTTTACCAGGCGGGTAGATGCAACTGACTTGAGACCGCAGACAGTTGGAGCACTGTGGAAGCTGACGGTCGCACTTGACTCTACGCTGGCGACAGTGAATGCAGGTCCGCACTTGGAAATAGGGGTTTCCAATAGCAGGCTCCATTTCGCTGTCAGTTGATAAAGTGATAGATATCGGGTAGGCAGCAATGCTGAGTAAATTGACGGAGGAGCGAGGAGCGAGCGAAGAAGATGGATGCTTGTGCTTGTGTCGTGCGAAATGATGACCCCGCCTGGAGGTGGCGCTGTATGTTGTAAGGTATGCCGCTATTGGACTGGCTGTCGGCCCCTCGACTCTCGCATAAGTTATGCGAGAAGATGCGCGAGCAGCTGAGCGAGCGAGAGACCGAAAATAAAATAAACTCTGGGGAAATTAGATGAGAAACTTGACATAACATGACATGATACTTAGCGCTGATGAGAGAAAACAAGATAAAAAAGCCTGTCTAGAAATCTGCAAATGAATTCCCCCACGACACAATCAACGCAAGCCCTCTTATCAGTGCCTTACAGATACTTACCTACCTACCTACATTGGTTCGAATGATCTGACCTAATCTGACCTGATAGCATGAACAACAACCCGAGAAACGAAGCAGCAGCAGAAGAGTCCACTATGGGAGCCAAGGATTCCCCCCATTTGGCTGACATAGTGGACTTTGATGGGGACTCTGACACACTCAACCCCCAGAACTGGCCCATGGGGAAAAAGGTCTACACAACTGCCCTGTGGGCCCTCACGACATGCTGGATCACCTTCGCCTCTGCCATCTACTCAGCCGGCACCAGAGAGATTAGCCAGGAATTTCACGTGTCATACAATGTCGCCAACGCTGGCACCAGTCTGCTCATTTTCGGTTTCGCTCTTGGACCCATGCTCTGGGCGCCTTTATGCGAGGTCTACGGCCGAAAGTGGCCTGCTCTAGCTGTACGTCATTTCACCATTCCTTATCTACCCGCCGCTTGTTTATCTACAGTCCCCGCTAACGTGTAACCGTAACTGTAACTGTAGCCCTATTTTATTAGCGCTGCTTTTGCCTTCGGCACTGCTACTGCCAAGGATATCCAGACCATCCTGATTACACGCTTCTTTGCAGGCGTCTTCGGCAGCTCCCCCATCTCCATTACCGGTGGATCCATAGTTGACATCTGGACCCCTCGCCAACGAGGGACCCCGATGGTATGCTACGGCATCACCATTGCCGCGGCACCGACCCTGGGACCTATCATAGGCGGTGCCTTTATCGCCAGCGGATGCGGCTGGCGCTGGACCGAATATCTGACGGGTATCGTCATGATGGTCCAGTTCGTTCTAGACGCTTTCTGGCTAGATGAGAGCCACGCTGATGTGATCTTGGCTCGTAAAGCAAGCCGACTCCGTCGGGCTACGGGCAATTTCTCACTCCACGCTAAGGTATGTCAGACCTCACGGCCCGCTATCCTTGCCGGTTTGGTGTGGCTGCATCATGAAGAACGGTACTTTGTTAGCTGACATGCTGAGCTCAACAGTGGGAAGAAACTTATCCGACCTTTAGAAACCTCCTCAGTACCTATCTCGTTCGTCCGTTCCAGATGCTTCTCGATCCCATCTGCCTGTTGCTGACAATCTATACTTCATTTGTCTACGGTAAGTACTCAGTCATGCAGTACAACTCAGTGCAACGTCCTAATATCTCTAGCGATCCTTTACGCCAGCTTAGAAAGCTTCGCCCTTGAATATGGCGTGTTCCGGGGCTGGGGTCCTGTTGTGAGCCAGCTACCATTTCTATCCCTCCTGATTGGATGTCTATTTGCCGCCGCCGTCAACATCTTTAACAACATCTATTACGGGAAGAAGTTAGTCGCCAACCATTTCAAGCCCGTGCCTGAAGCGAGACTTCCACCAATGATGGCTGGCGGGTTTGCATTCTCTGCAGGTCTTTTTCTTTTCGGATGTAAGTTGCCATGTAGCCGGAACCGCCCCCTTCGCGCATACATAATTATGGAGATGAGATGCATAGACGACTAACCATTATTATCACCCAGGGACCTCGGTTAAGCACGTTTCAAGCCCTTGGCCATCCATAATCGGCGTATTCCTCACAGGGTTCGGCTTCACCACCATCTTCCAGTCGTCCCTGCAGTATCTTGTCGACACCTTTACGCGTTATAGCGCCAGCGCCATTGCGGCAAACACGTTTGTGCGATCCATGGCTGCAGGGGCCTTTCCACTTTTTGTTTGGCCCATGTATGAAAAGATCGGGATTGACTGGGGCAGCACTATCTTTGCCTGCATTAGCGTGCTTCTTCTTCCAGCACCATTTCTCTTTTTCAAATGGGGCCATCAGATCAGAGCCCGTGGTGAATTCAGCAAACTCTCGACGTGTTAGGCCTAGCGAAGCAGAGATTATGATCTGTACTCTTTTTCAGTTACTGTTTCGTTACTTGAAAATTATATCCAATTCGGAACAGATCATAGATACAGGATCAACAAGTATCCCCAACATTGCAAAACCTTCATTTGATAAGGGCTTCAAATACACAGGCACGGCTCGAGGGTTCAGCTTGAAAACAGTATTATAACTATATAGACTTATTAATTACTTTCTCACCCAAACAAGGGATTTCCATCCAACTTGATGTTACCATACCATTCAAAAGCTTGATTAGGAAGGATCAGGACCTGGATGAATACGCGGCCTGAATACGACATTCCCCTGTTTATCGTACTTGGCCATGTTGTCTACTTACCTGCTGTGTCAAGACTAGCTGAAAGCTTGGAGGTAAGGTTCAGAATCCAGCTGAAACTGTACATACCCGGCGTATGCAAAATAAACAAGGATATAATCCTCTCAAACCGATGCGATGCTGCTGGTTGGTGGCACAGTGATGTAAGCTGTAAGGCGACGGATGCTCGGCACTGAACATGAGATAGATTTGTATGGGTCATCTGGTTATAAGACTCACATGCCATACATAACCTACCATATCTCGATTCATATGGTCTGCTACCTCAGTAAAGTTTGAGTCAGTGAACTGCCCCGGTCCCTGAATTGATTCTTAGTAATCTACTTTAATTCTTGCCCAGACCACCCATCCATTTTATCCAGTCACTGGGTGAACCCTGCTTTGCCCTCAACATGCCCCAATATAACTTCCCTTCTATGCGAGCTTCATGTGATCGTTGTCGATTTCACAAGCTTAAATGCATCATCAATGCGGAAGACAAGTCTGGCAAGCAGAAATGCGCCCGATGCATCAGGGCCAAGGTTGAGTGCGTGTATGGCCAACGAGCTCGAGCAAAGCGCCAGAGGACCCTTGAATCTGAGGGCAGCTCCGGGGAGGGAGAAATAGGCCCTCCCACTCCACCAACTGGTTCTACTGGTAGTGGAGAGAAGTCCAACTTTGATGCCTTCAATCCGTCTTATATAGACTCCCCGGATATCTGGTCTATGCTGAACACTGCATCGGACTTCGGCATATGGCCAGACGACCCAACGCAGACTTTCAGTAACCTTGCACCAACACAGCCAGGCGCAGCATCTGGAGGTGTCAGTGAGCTGCATGTTGGCTCGGCGTTGGACACAATACCGAACCCACAACTTCTTGGCGACGGACTCATGACCCAACCCACTTTACCCAAAATCGACCAAATCAATGCCTTGGACTTTTCTGCGAGAATACCACCCTGTATGCATGAGACTTCACAGTTCCAGACCAACAGAAACGTCGAGAGCTCTGGTACCTCGTCCATAAATCAACTATCAACTCTGATGGCAGATATCTACAAGACGTTGGCTATTCTTACAGCGAACTGCCACGGGAACAAATATCCCACCTTCAACTTTTGTGAATATCCTATCGGTACCGTCCTGCACCTGGCTCGTACCCTCGTGGATATGGCCCCGCAAGCCACACCGTCCTTTGACGCAACGTCAAACTCGCCTTTCATTAATTACGACTGCTACACGGATCTCCAAGTCATGACCCCACCTTCATCCACAGTATTCCCTAGTCACAAAGACTCTGTGGACTCACCGACTAGAGTACTGGCCATGAGTTGTTACTTTTCCCTACGCCGGCTGTACTGTCTTGTATTTACTCATTTTGAGAGCTATTTGAGAATGCTACCCCCTGTTGTTCTCTCTGATCAGTCACAGCTACTTCCACACAATGCGGCCGGGATGAAAAGCCTGCAGCTTGGCGAGCTGCCTTTTTCGGATGAGGTGTGTAGCAAAATCAACACTGCGGCGAAGCTGATGTTGGATGCATTGCATTTTACGGAGGAAATACTCGGCATTAATCATGAAGATACTACCCGCAGATGCGGAAGAGTCAACCGATGCGGGTGCCCGTTCTCGGCAGTACCTGTAGGGAGGGGCCAAGATATGACACAAATAGCATACAGAGAGCTTACAGACACATTCGCAGATTATACTGCAGTAAGGTATAGAGGTACCGCGCAGGATAATTTGGCAAGTAAAGTAGAGTCTGTCAAAATAATGTTAAAAGAAAGGATATTGTTATAAACTTACTTAATTTAGGCTAAATAGATTTAAATAAGTATAGGGTGGATAAGAAAATATAATTAAATAAATAGAAAGTGACTGTTTATTAATATCTAATAATTATAGTCTTGTATACTTAATAAAGCTATTGTAGTTTATTCAATTTAAATTAATTCGATTATAATATATATTATATACCTTATGATGTTAATAGTTATCTCTTGGATTCTCTTAACCTTTTAAGGGGACACGGTCAAGGTAGACTTGTATTATCACTAGTTAATAAGCCTTTGCCTGTTTTGCAGCTTTTTCACCAGATATCAAGCAATAACTTTCCCAGCATATTACGGATCGTAAAAAGATTAGTCCGAGCATTGTCAGTAGACAAAGTCGTATTCGCTTGACAAACTCCACCTCCATAGCGCGTGATATAAACTAGTTACCTACCTTCATTTCTATAATTACAACATAACGACTCACACCGCCTGAACTCAAGATGAAGGTACAAGTCCTGGCTGCCTTTCTTACAGGCGCAAGCTGCGCGGCGACTGATGGCAGCCAATACCCGATTTTCTACGATACGACATGGGCCGGGCCAGTACGATTTGCCGACAATTTCAATGTTTCCAGTAATTCTACCGGCTTCACCATGGCGGAGGCTATACTCGTGATGCCGCATCTGTCAATTCCCAAGAAGCCACATGAGAAAGCTAAGCAGTACACGGCCTCTTACTGGATTGGACTCGACGGGGTCTTATCGTCCGACGTGATCCGTGGGCTCTGGCAAGCAGGAGTGATAATGTCGGTGTGGCCAAATGGAACCACGCAGTATACCGGATTCCACGAATGGTATGATTCTACCGCAATTCCCTCCCTGGAGCTGGACTAATTATCTTGATTAGGATTCCCGAAGATCCAATTGATATCCGTCCATCCGATCTCGCTATATCAGAGGGTCATCATATCCACGTGGTTCTCAAGACGACCAACAATGGATATCATGGTAGCACGACTCTTACAAACCTGAATACCAGCCAAACCTACACACATAGTCAAAACGCTGCAGCTAATTGGCGTGGCCCTACTTTCCCAGCTCAGGGCGCAACTGCAGAATGGTAAGAAACTTGGTTGACCTCTTGATTCGAAAGCTAATGCGAATTGGGTAAAGGATTATCGAGTCAGGGACATATCTTGACGGACCGCAGTATGTTTTTCCAAACTGGGGAACCGCTTCTTTCTTGAACGCGCGAGCCTGTAATAAGAAGGGCAAGTGCTCGCTTCCAGGCGATGGCAAGAAGGATAAAGGACGAATCACGGCTGTTTTATGGAATGATACGGAGACGCTATATACGCGATCAAGCATCAAGGGCGGCCATGTTTCAATCAAATACACAGAGGAGCATCTTTCTTCTACAGGCGAGGTCTGAGAGCTCACGCTATTATTATCTAGTAACGTTATCTTCCTTCCGGAATGAGGAAGGCGGTGTAGTAGTTAAAGGTACATGTAACTATACGGCAAGGTGGCTCATAGCCACGGGCTCTGGGAGCGATTGGACTATGGGATGTTTCTTGAGGATGCAATATCTACGCTTTGTTTCTTTATTTCTTCACATGAATACAGAGAAACAGCTGGTCACAAGTACCAGAGCGGCCAAGTAAATGCAGCATCGATTTATAAAGTATCCAAACATGTTAGGGAGAGCCCGTTGGCTAACATCCAGTCCTTAGCATAACCATCGATCAATTGTTGATTTGGAAGGTGCTCTCAGTAATCCTACCAGAGCCGGTATCAATAGTGACTTGAACACCAGGTAGTGCCTTCGCTTGGTTGTGAGACCACTGCTGAAAACCTGTAAAAGAATCGTGAGCCTCTTTTCTCCACATTCTGACACTAAGTTTGACTCACTGTCTGGACCCTGAGCTCCAATGGTGCACTTGGCTCCCTTATCGAGAGCCTCCAAGTACTTGTAAGTGACGATGTTGGGTCGAGCCTCCTCAACAATCAACATGAAATGGTAGTACTGGTCCTTGTCTTGGTAACGAGAGACGTACCACTCGACGCAAAGGGAGCGAGAGGGGGCCTGACCAACAATCTCATAGTAAATACCTTGAGGGGTGCCTTTGTAAATGTACAAGTCACACCAGAAAGGGAAGAGAGTAAAGGGAGGGATTTCATCAGTTCGATAAGGGAGGGGCTGATAGGTCCAGATTCTGTTACCACTGCCGATACTAAAAAGGCCGTTGATGGAGACGAAGACATTGGGGGAGGAGTGGCCGTAGATTTTGACAGGGAATGAACAAACGATTGGGTACACAATGTCATCATAGTTGTCCTGGGCACCTCCTAGGCTGCCCACGATAGGGATGGGGTTTGAGAGGGTCTATAACATGATCAGCATCTCCACGAGTTGTGTGTATGTTTGGAAACTTACTACAGTGTTTGGGAGTTTAGGCTTGTTGGCCTCTTCAAGTTGTAGTTTAACCCGCTCCAGTTCAGCTTGAGCGACACGCTTGGCCTCTTCTTCAGCCTGCAGTCTTGCCTGGACATCAGCATCATGAGCAGTGGCGGCGTCAACCTTGGCCTGCAGGTCTCTGATAGACTCGTCAGAGAGACGCTTGGCCTCGTTAGCCGCCTCAAGACGTTGGTGGTCCTCCAGATCATGGGAGCTCAGCTGATCAATCTTGTCCTGAAGGGTCTTTTGGGTTGCTTGAGTGGATTCTTGGAGGTCTTGGAGCAACTTGAGCTTTTGGTCTCGTTCCTCTTGAGCACCGCTGAGACTAGCCTCGAGGGTGCTGATGGCGCTATCCTTCTGAGTGATAGTCTGGTTTGCCTGTGCCAGGTCACCGTTTGCCTGGTTGAGAGACTCAGTGAGACTTGCTGCTTCCTGCTCTTTGGAAGACAGCTCGGCTTTGATGCTATCGAGACTAGCAGACAGTTCCGTATTGGTCCTGTTAGCAGTTGCGAGTTGCTCAGTGAGTGCATTGATTTGTGCCTCCTTGGCTTGGCAGTTGTTCTTGCAGGTCTCCATGGCTTCCTGTGCGACGCTGAGATCATGCTGGGTGGAGGTGAGCTGCTGACTCATGTTGTCTAGCTTAGCTTGTAGGGCTGCTTTCTCCTGAAGGGTCTTCTCGAGTGCATCATGGGATGCGTCGAGGGAAGCATGGTCCTCTCGATCATGCTCGGCCTCACGTAGCCACCGTTCGTGCTCCTCTAGAATGGTTTTGTCAAGCTTGCCTTTGAGGCGATTTTCAGCTGCCTTGGACTGACGGAGAGCCTTTTCGGTGCTTCGAAGCTTGTTGGTAAGATCTTTCTCTGCCTTGAGAGCCATGTCTCGGTTTTTGGCCAATTGTTCTTCGAGTTTCTTCTTGGCCTTCTCTTGACCAGCGACCTTCGACTCAAGCTCTTCAATATTATGAACCTGAGAATGAAGCTGCTGACGGAGAAGTGTCATTTCGATGGCATCATTGCCAATGGTGTCGATAGCGGCGTGAAGTCGCCTCTGGAGGAGCTCATAGTCCTGCTCAATGGCCACTGGTTAGACTTTGGCCGTGGTTGTTGAAGTTCGGAAGAAACTTGCCTCGTTGAGATGGCTGGCACGGTCAATGAAGGCGGCCGCCCAAGCCAAATTTTCTGAGATGTTGTCGGCAAAAGGGAGGGGCTTTGTGATGCGCTTAATAGCAGGTTCTTCAGTAGGGAGAGTACACTCAAAAGTGACAGTCTCGACATCTGGCTGAGGTGGAGTAAGAACAGTCCTGTTGCAAGTCAATAGTAAGTTCGCTTGGAGGTAGGAGTTGGCCATACTGGCACTGACACCCTGAGGCCTTAGCCTTTCGATGATGAGGCATTTTGTGATGGGGCTTTTGAAATGATTAATTGTTGTTGTGTTGAGGGCAAGTTTGAAAGGCTGTATTGGATCTGGTCTGGAAATGAAACTAGTAGGCGCGGAGCATCTCATATTTATAATAAATATCTAAATGATAAAGGCAAAGGCATAGGGCGCCTGCAATCTCGTCCCCCGAACCAATATTCTGCAAGAATACCTCTCTCGCTGAAGTGACCTTCTTCGTCATTGCAACTGTTGCCGTTGACTCGCCAAGATTGTTGAATGTGGCTGCCGTCGAACCGGGGTCCCCGCAAGCTGTCATTGAACGAGCTGTCGTCTTAACCAGGCATGCTGGAGTTCAGCCTCAGACGAAAATGCCGGGATGGCCTGGTGTTACATTGGAGGCTTTCACATTTGGTCTTTTCAGTCAGCTCACCATAGCGTTTCGAAACAATTGAGGTTAGTGTGGTCAGCTGAGCGTGAGCTGGCGTACTGGCCGCTGCTGACAGTTCAATAAACCCTTTTTATGCAGGCTCAGCTATCTGCACACTGACGATCTTCTCCGTTTTGAGTGTCAAGATGCCCTCATTTTCATACATCCCTTGAAATTCTACCCTCCCATTGGATTATCGCATTGCAAAATATCCAACAGGCACAGCGGGTTGCTATATGATCCACGTCACCTCTCCGCTACTGTCGGCATTTACTTCGTGCCCTCTGACTGGACAGCTGGGGTTAGCGGATACAGGGGTTCTTGATGGGATATTTGGGAGTAAGCACTAATTGGGAATGGCCATACCTCTCACTTGAGGACACTGAGGAGGGCTCATGCTGCAAAGGATAAGTATCCTCTTACTAGCGTAGTCAGTCGCTGACAAAATTGACAGATATATAGATTCTTAGCGACGTAAAACATTTGGTATAACGATACTGCTTGAAGAAAGGTTCCTCAAAGGCTTATAAACTTTGAAACCACGCATGAAGATTATCATGCTTTCTTGAGATTGACAAACTCTTACTGAAGCTCAGCTGGTATCCTGCCAGTCTCGTCGTCCTCTTCAATCAGCTCTTGGATTTGGCATAAATCTAGAATGCGCATTGAAGCGCTACTATTCATTATATCGCTAGATATCAAGATAGAATCGCAAGAACCCGGCAAATATTGACTTGACAGAGGTAGACATAATTACTCAGAAGAGGCTTGCAGACAGACTATTGGTATCTAGTGGGTTTTGTGCAAGCCACTTGATGTCCCATGGTGCGGCTGAGAATTGCTGACCACGTTTGGCTGGTACGATAGTGGGCGCTATCTTTGGCAGTATCTTGGACGGCTATACTGTCAAAAGGTGGGGTCACCATGATTGGTCCGCTTAGCTACTGGTCAGCCAAGTTACCTTTACATATGAGGCGACCAACGCCTCCCCTTACTATTCTAGAAATCAAAGCTCTTTAAACCCTATCCTATGTGCTCCTCTGCTGTGCGTGTCACATATACCCAATCTTGGTTGCAGAATGGTCTTTCTGGCTAACTCCGACAAGTCCTATACCAAGCGTATTGACTTTGCTGGCACCTTCCTCGCCACCGTGGTTATGTTGAATTTGGCGACAGGTCTGCTAGTAACGTCTCCGGCTTTTATATTGCCTTGATAGCTGGATTGTTGCGAATCTCAGTCAAGTTGGGGCAAGGTCTTCTTAGACCTTATACTTAAAAAAAGTGTAAATAAATATATACAAATAACGAAGTATAATTAAGACTAGACCAATGCAATTTCAACAGTCGTACTGCTATCCCCCACTTTCAACATTCAGTTTATCTTTAATCTTACGAGCTCCTAGCTCGTTCGGCTTCCTTTCCACACTCGGTGTTATCAAAGGTGCTAGCGGACACAGTGCTTGCCCCAATATCGAAGGTCAAAGAAAGCCCGTCTGAGATACTATTGCCTTGGTTGAATGAATATTGAACAACGGTTCCATCGTTCTTGTTCTGTATGCCGACTGTTGCACTTGACCCCTTGTCAGGCGTGGTATAGTAATCGAACTTAACTGTTCCAGGAACGTTTTCGTAAAAGGTGGCAGTGAAATGAAATGCGCCAGTATTAGCAAACCTCCCAACAATCCACTCGAAAGTCACTTGCTGACCATCCTGGCCTTCATAAACTTCATAGACAATGGTATCCCCACGGCTTCGTTTAAGATATAGATCATCCCAGTATGGTGCAAAAGACCGAGCAGGAAGATCGCTAGATGGAAGTGCTTCGTTATTGAAAGCATCGGCTCCACTACCAACTGATACCACGCCATTTGTACTGACCCACACGGTAGATTCACCTGTACCCGCAATAGTGAATGGTAAGACAACAGCGACAAAGTCGTCATCATGGTCTAGGTTATCATCAAAAATAACGGTCGGAGTAGCCAAAGCGACAGTTGTTAATGGAGTCACGTTATCACATCCAGCAGTGGTCGTGGTGGCGATGGTGCTGCTTGTGACGTCGGCAGAGGAGGTTGTCAACTCAGCAGAGGTGGTTTCAGCCTCTGTAGAGGCTGTCGTGGGTACAGTAGATGCAGGCTCTGTTGATGTGGCGGTAGAAGATAATTCGAGGGAAGTGGTAATCAATGTAGTAGAGGGAAGAGAAGATTCCGTAGTTGGGGATGTTGAAGATGCCGAGGAAGTTTCCAGAGAGACATCGGAAGTTGTGGCGCTGAGAGTCGACTCAACCGAGGCGGTTGAAGAGACTTCAATGTCCGTGGTTAAAGAGACTTCAATGTTTGAGGTAGTCTTAGTGCTTTCGATAGACGATGCAGCCAGGGTAGTGGTGGTGGGCTTTGGCTTGCAAGGGCCAGCCGCCACGTGAGCGGCCAAGCCGACAAGGGCTGCGAAAAGACGAGATCTGTGCATTTTGACCTCAGGAGTAATGAGCGTAAGAATAATAGATAGAAACGAGCGACGTGATCGATCCCTTCAAAGTGAGGGGTTTTGGAAGCATATATAATATAAAATCGGGGGCCCGCTAAATCTCAGCCTTAAGACGCTATGGAGAACTATCGATTGTAGTTTAATTTGTGGCTACTTCATAGCTAGTTAAACTATTGGGGATCTGTCACTGCTCATTTCCCAAATCTGAGATCATCGCCTAGAAAATGCACTAACTGATAAGGCACAAGTCTTGAAAGCCAGCAATAGTGGACCAGTGGACCAGACCTTCAAGCTTTCGCTTCACAAGTCAGTGATTATCCAACTTCACCTGCCACTAACAGCCAAGCCAAGTTTAGGCGGGGAGACTAGCTTTCGCCACAAGGTCCGTATGCAAATCACACCTTGATCACATCTTAGACATTATACTAACAGGCAAGCCACAGTTGACTAGACACTTAACCAAGCGCGAGAAACTCAGGGGTCATTATTATTATTTTGAGTAACATTATCCATCTGAATTAAACTCAGGGGTCGTCTAATCTTAAATTTGCGATTCGGCTTGGAAATCCGCTTCTCCATGCTTTGTATCTTGTCGCCTTCTACCGCCAGGCTAAAAACGAAGGCCCCCGTTATCGAGATAACCAGGAATAGGGCCGTGTAATAATCGCCATCAGGGAACGCATTAACAGGAACCAGCCAAAAACTCAATACCTGGCCGCATAGCCTTTTCCGGGTTCTCTTCTTTAAACTCTAGAAGCTCTGAAGGGTTGTTTTGGTGAGGTCGACAGAAGAAAATTACCTATTGCTCTTGTATCTACCTATCTAGCTATACTCTTCTTTCTACGGCCAGTAAGCTATGTCAGTTTAGTTATAGATAGTATTGCGTGAATTACTTAGACTGAAGGCAAATAAACCCGATATTGTATCACCGATTGATCGATTGCGAGCTTCGCGAGAGCACCCTGTCATTAGTTGTATAGCTATCTTAGATCCAGGGTATAAAAATAACTTGGATTATTGCCGATGGTGCGAGGATCCAAACCTACTCGATCGAACCATTCTAATACGTAATCCGAATATCGACTTGCAATAATTCCTTTTTCGCATACCGTCCTGAGTAGTCCGTGCTTCAACCTGCGCCTTCCTTGAGTCCACCCTGCCCATGTAGACAGATTACATCACGCAACAATCGCTCGATGTCCCGTCAGACGATAACGAAGCACTACAGCCTGTTATACAGTATGCCGCCACGGGGCTTAGGCGTGCAAGGCTGTCACAACCAAAACTTAAACCAGTCAAGCATGCTTTCTGTCCTTTGAGCTCCCATCTCAAGCTGAGCCAGGTGCTAAAAGGAATTACACAAGATGCCTGCTTTTGCTCAGGCATACCAGCCCTTTACATATCTAGGGCTGCCTATGTCAGCGCGTTTCACGTGGTGGCAAAAGTTGAGTTCAGGTCGAGATAGCTACATTACCAATAATTAAAGCTTCCGTTAAGCCGACCCAAACCACAATCGATGCATTACTGACCTCCAGTTGAAGAATTCCTGCGACAACAGATTACCAACGGAGCACACAGAAGGTAGCCTTCTTAAATCGCAAGGATGCGACCAAGATCTTTGAGTTTACCTGGATACGCAGATTAGCAGTATGCAATTATTCCAGAATCCGCCTAGTATACTGTTAGGTTTATAGAATATAGAAGTTTTACAAATACTGAATAAAAGCGTCTAGGGTAAAGGGCCAATTAAGGCTATAATTTAAATAAGGCATGCTTAGTTACTATATTTATTATTAGTCTTGCTAGGAAAGGACTACAATATTGAGAAGACCCTTTTACCTAGTAAGTTTTATAATTACTAAAACTAAGTCATTGGCCTTGCTTATATCGGAAGATCCTGGAAGTATTGGTGTTACTATTTCTTAGGTTCTAAATATCGGGAGAATATGTATAGCGTGCGTGAGTGTTGGCCGTGATGCTCAGTATATTCATTACTAAATATTACCCATTCCTATTTGACCTAGCTCCACAGGAGCGAATGGATTAAAAACAATAATTCAAGCGATCCCTGACGGATGAATAGTATAATATTAGTAATATAGGCCTTACCATACTACTATTGTATTATTGAGGGGTGCATATTACCTGTTACATTTGACGGGGAATTTCGACTGAGACTGTGCGTTAAAGCTCTTAATATTTAAAGTACCGTTGCTTAAAATATCTTAAGAGAATACTACTTCCGTACCATTGATCATTAGATTCAAGTAGGTTCCGATATACAATTGTGCCACGCGATATCTTATTAATATATAAATCTTGGGTTATCACACCTGTGAGGGCTTTGGATCAGGTGTTGCTGATAAATAACAGAAGATTGAATAGCATATTAGTAATAACACGGCAACCGTCACCGGGTTTTGATGACTTGCGAAACCCGCTCCATAGCCAGTTGGCCACGTCCCTGTGGCCCATGCTGACGAAGTTCTTCTGTGAGATGAGCATATATGCCTCAGAGCAAAGCATTGTAAGCTCGCCGTGAGTGTTTTCTTGGTAATAAGATTCCATCGCTGGCTGAAATACGTATCCGGGGAATAGTGGGGAGGTCTCGTGACTCGGACCGAGAGGCATACCATTTGCTGTATTGCCAGTCGGTTGTGAAGTCGATGGGGAATCATTAGAGCAACAGAGTGTCAGGGAAGTCGGTACATAGTATGGGATGACTACTACGGGTAGAAAGCTGTTAGCCCCTACAACGGCACCGTTTGAGGCAGCTTCAGTAAACAGCAGCGGCTCGGATATGAATTCAGATGACTGACCTATAGGGACAAGGGCCTGGGAGCTTTCGGTAGGTTGCGAGGTAGAGGCGCTGGCATCCGGTCCAAGTTGGTCGCGGAAGATCAGGGCCTCGGTAAACGCTGTAGTAGGTGGCCCCCAAGCCCCGAGATCTTCTGTGCTAGAGAGCGAGCTGCATGGAATGTTGGTGAAAGGTGGCGGCGATCTATCAGGCCGACTTTGAGGTTCGTACGGCTGTAGGGTACGATAGTCGGCCGCATTTTGGTCATGTAGCTGGCAGCGACATCGTGCCGACGCCTCTTGCAGAGTTTCCACCTGATCTCTGAGGACGGAAATAGTGCGTTCTGCTTCGCTGAGGTTTTGTTCCAGCGTTGCGACATAGTCTTTCCGACGAGCACCATGGCGACGTTGATTCTTGCGAACCCGCTCCCGCGTGTGCTGGGCCGAAACCCTTTTGGTCCTGTGTCGCAGAGTCGAAGGGGAACCTGGAGACATGGTGAGTCGATAGTATCGATATGTCACCGATGGGATTGAATCCAATGTTGACGCTGTTCCATTTATTATCCCCGGTCTAAAACGGTGACACATCGATAACCCGTTCGAGTCAGCATTTACTCCAGTTCTTCTCGGCTAATGGTTGCAAACGTCCTATAATTGGGCGCCACGGCTTGACACTCTTACTAGGATACGTCATTGCATCCAGTGTTGGCCCAAGTGGAGCCTGTCTTCTTATAGGGAGAGCCTAAATGATTATGCCACTTTTCCTCCACACAGTAACTAGTTACTACAGTACATACTTGGATGCTTTAAACGGTGACACATCGACGCGCTTGCAAGGGCGTATATGCACACCACCACTCATTTATTTGCCAGCCAACCCTATCATTTTCTTGATCTCAAACTCATATCTCATACTCGCAATGGAACCTACAGAGATTTACAACCAAGTGAACAAACGATACGGCTCGATCGTCAAGACCGGCACCGGCCAGTATGAGCAGACAGTCGCTAAGGCCTTTGGATACACAGAAGAAGAGCTCGCGGGCGCTCCTGAGGGCTCGAATTTGGGACTGAGCTGCGGCAACCTAATTGCACTTGCAAAACTGAGAGAGGTACGCATTTCCACCTCCTCTGCGTTGTGCCGTTAGGCTGACAGTAAGAAGGGCGAGACCGTCATTGATCTTGGGTCTGGCGCCGGCTTCGATGTCTTCGCGGCTGGAAAAAGAGTTGGCACAAATGGCAAGGCCATCGGGGTTGACATGAACCAGGTGTGTAAGCTCTTGATTTTCGGATAGAACCTACTATTTGTCTAACACACGGCGGGATAGAATATGATAGACAAAGCCAATGCCAACAAAACTCACACCAACGCCCCAAACGTCCAGTTTACCCAGAGCCTCATCACGTCCATCGCGCTACCTGACAACACTGCTGACTGCGTCATTAGCAACTGCGTCGTCAATCTGATCCCTGCAGAGGAAAAACAGCTTGTATTCAATGAGATTTTCCGACTGCTCAAGCCCGGCGGACGAGTCGCCATCAGTGATATACTCGCACGCAAAGAGTTCCCTGAGGATATTAAGAAGAACATTGCCCTATATGTTGGGTGCGTTGCGGGAGCGAGCCAGGTCAGCGAGTATGATGCGTTTCTACATAATGCAGGCTTCAACGGTAAACCGGATTGTCCCGCTGAGGAATGATGGCGGCTAATTGGTCTTTACCAGATATTCTCATCGCGGACAGCAAGAATGACTTGAATGTGTATCTTACTGCCACCGATGCCAATCCGTCATGTTGTGGATCAGATGTCGTTGAACAAGACAAGAAGGTATCCCCTACTTGCGGTGAAGAGTCGAAAGAATGTCGCTGTGGAATTAACTCGTCGAAATGTGCTTGCCAGAGCCAGACGGGTTCAATGGCCATTGAAGCCGAGGTCCTAGCTACTCAATTTGGGATCACAGACCTAAACGAACTGGCAGGTAAGGACACTGGACCTTTGTTTCCCAGATCGCTAAGTAATCCTTCCCAGGATCCTTTCAAGTGTATGCTGTCAAGCCCTTAGCAATTCAAGAGTAGCATCGATAAAGCGTGAGAGCCTAGCAGAGAGATACGTCCCCTCTTTCATAGCAGGCTCTACATGGCATTTTCTTGTCGCATCGAATCTTGCGTCTGCGACACTCGACGCAGATATTGACTGATAGGTTTGCTAAAGCCTACGGTATTGAATAATCTGGGGAGGAGTCCTATAAAAGATAGATGGGTTCCACAGCCGGAACCGGGCGAACACTAAAACACAGTGTTCTGACACAGCAGACCTTGGTATTATGGTATATAGCTACTTCCTTATACTTAATATCCTATTGTAATCGAGGTCAATAAGTCCTGTAAGAAGACTTATAGGCTGTTCTTTACCCTATTCACCACCTCCACCACCACCGTCTCCCCCTCCATCACAACCCCCAGACCCCATATAATCGCCACCACCACTAGATGTAGGATCAATGCGTCCCACTCTTCGAATCCCCCTTCTTTGTCTTGCTGCCCCACGGCCCACAAGGACACAGGGTAGATCAGTTCGCATCATGCTATGGGGTGCGTACTTTACCATGGATGGGATATACTCTGTGAACCATTTGTCTATCGAAGCTCCCTTACTGAGTGTAACACCATGTTTCGACTTCCATGCCTCTTTTGTATGCCCAAGCAGTGTAGTGGCAGCTTGAGCATTTGCCACGGTTTCTGGTTCAAGAACCCAGTCTGCCTTTTCGAATGACCATGCCCAGTAACTTGCCGGAAATAGCCTCTGGGTATGCCATAAGATATCAATCTCGAGGGTTGGCGGCAGCAAACGAGAGAATCGTGACCTTGGGGGACCTCCTGTCTGAGTAGAACCCTCGGGGGTTTTCGGGTCCAGGTTTGACTTGTAGGTGCCATATCTCTCATTCCTGGAAGGTATACCACTGAAAAGGCTCAAGAAGTCTTCGTAGTCAGTCACTGAAGCCACCAAACTGTCGGCAAAGCCTGGTATCAAATTCTTCGCGTGTGTGACCACCTTCCAGAATGAGATTTGTTGCTCCAATTCTGTTCGTAGATCCTGTAGAGATGGCTATGGTTTGAGCCCGCATATCTCGTTTGCCTGCTCATGGCGGCTTTGGTTCTTACATCTCTCTTCGACTCGACACGCTCGGATTGCTGTATATGACTGGATATCCCAGACCTTGTATCCCTTCTGATACATTGGTACGACAACGATCCCAGTGTTGCATGAGAATAACTCGTTCATCTTGCTGTCGGAAGATATTCCGTGGTTGTGAGTCTGTCGGCACTGTAAACCGCTTATCTGAGCTTGGTGGTCGAGAGGCACTGCTACCGAATAATCGTAAACCCTTCTTTGGTTTCCAAGGTGCAGAGGGCCAGAGTTAATAAGGCAAGTTGGGACCTCCGCAGCCAGAACCACCTGGCCTGTTCCATTCAGTCCACAGCCTTTGGGTTCGTCTGGGGCACCATTCGCCGCTTAGTAGTTGCGTCATTGGAAAATGTCGATGCTCAAGACCAAAAATGCCTGTCAAAACTCGATCTCGATTATCGTATATATAGTGGTGGAACCGCGACGGAGACATGATGTGTAGATACATGATGAGTGCAACATCCCTATAAGTATGAGAATACATCACAATCTGCAAAAGAATGTCACTTACCAAGGAGGAGGATGGTCATTTGGACAAAAGCCTCTTGTGTCGATGAAGCGAAGATACATCGCATATCGCCATTCTGAAAATGCCAAAGTCTCGTCACTTATGTTACCATGTTCATCGCTGAGGTGCGAGAGAAGTTGCAGAAAGGTTTCAATAAGTTCGAGATGTTGCTATAGAAAGTAATAAGAATGTGAAATCGAACGGAGGAAAATCCGATTTATCTTACCGTAGCAACCTGGCCCAAATCTATTAGCTTTCTTGACCAAGGGTCTTCATAAACAGTTGAGAAAGTCATACTATATTAATAGGACGAGACTATCGTGCGCGAATATTACATTTGCCATAACATGGAAACACAAAAGAAAGCGCTCAGTGCCCAATTTATAATGGCACGTTCTTTGAGGCTGTGCTGCGAGCTGATACACTCGGTAGCTGAGTTAAGTTAGCGAGATAATGCATCATTCCTTGGTGAGACAGGGTATGAGATTGGTCAGAGCGGAATAGTTCCAGCATACATTGTTTAAGTTCGAAATAGTTAGCTTTGTCTTGGCATTTACCCTGCAAGGCCTCTTTCTTCCTAAGATGTACGGTTTGCGAGGCCTAATCTTCACTTGTATCATTTAGGAAGACCTATAGTTTAGATAACGTCAAAAACGTTTTAATACATTTTATCACGCTAAATAGAGAAGGTCGTCTTGTATGACACACCCCGTCCCAAAGGCTACTGTAACATTTCCCGCGGGGTGTTTGCAGAATCACGCGGCAAAATCACCAAAACTTGCACTCGCTTAAACATAGGGGAATTCGCACTTTACTATCTGCTAACACACAAATTCATCACTCATGTCTGACTATCTAAGGTGCCATAGTCTGAGGGCACTCCTGATCCAAGAGCTTATAGCGACCCTCATCATCCACTCTCTGCGTATTAATACGCTGAGGGTAGTTCCTCATAAATATGTCGGTAAAGTGCTTGCCGTAGTGAATTCCATCCTTGGGTTCCTGGCCATGGTCATACCCCGGAAGAGGTTTGATAACAGCTTGGAAACTCGGCTCATGGAAGTAGGCAAAAGCGAATCTCTCGCGGAGGTTGAGACCGGCCTTGTGAGGTATAGACGGAAGGGTCGAGTTAATGATGTACTGCATCATGTCACCTGGAAACGAATTCAAGTTAGTAAGCGTTGTTTATGATGTGAGGTTAGACTTACCTGGGAAGACAGTAAAGACATGCTTAGCAGGAGGGACAAAGGTCCATCGTTCATCACCCTCTTTGAATCCTGCTGCACTCTTCTCCTAATTGGCGATGGTTTCATCCTTGTATGACGAACGAATCATCAACGCTTTATCGTAAGTTGTTAGCATTCCATAGAGGTAGGAAGAGGACTGAGAGGCTCACCACCAACATCATCAGCCGCTACAACAACCAGGAGTCTGTAGTCTGTATGAGATCCGATTCCTCGGCCCGTCTTGCCTTTTCCATTTGTGTTGTTAATGGCCGGAAAGCTGGAGGAATAACTTTTAGTCATATCAAACTAGAAGGTTTGATTGAGAGGAAATGCTCACCGGAGAATCCTCAGGTGGTGCCAGCCGTCTTGAGTGCAGTTGGTCAGCGACCCCTCAGGAACGTTGAGCCCCAGTTCAGTAAGCTACAACAGTGTCTCTCCAATACTTCCAAGAGTCTTCATGTAGTGCTGCATAGGGTTTTGCATCTCATAGTCAGGCCAAGGGCAACGGCCATGGTATGGCCACTTTGCAACAATCCTAGGTTCATCGAGATCAAGGCCCTTAGTAACAGTGAAGATTTCACTATAGTCAGCGATACCATTAGTGAGCTCCTCGCCACTGGCAATGTAGCCAGAGTAGGTCTGACTGTCAATGCACGCCGCCAAGAAGCGCTTGCTAGCGGCAGTGGCATTCTTGTACTAGGCACGCTGCTCAGGCGTCATGCTAATCTGCAGAATGCCGTCCTTTTGCCAGGCTTCAACTAGGGCTTTAGCAAGACGACGGTTCTCATCGTTACGCCGGCCTTCTTCACATTCTCGCCTATCGCCTCCCTTGACTCTTATGCTCCTCAAGCATGTTTCCGGCGTTGCCGATGAAGTCACCCTAGAGTTTCTTGCAGAGTCCAATGATAAAGCTCAACATGTCCTTCGGACTCCAAGTTGCTGTGAAGCTCAAGTCTTGGCCCAGAATAATTCCAATGACTCGAATGGAGAAAGCTCCACCCTCCGCTATCTTCTCAAGCTCTGCTGAGTTCCACTCGGCGAATGTTGAGGGTGTCGCAGAGTCATTCCGAGAGCCACACGGCCGCCGCCAGAGCAGCCTGTGCGAGTGTTTCGGCAGTGCGTAACGCGCCTTTTGCAATAGTTACCCAAGTCGTGTCTTTTTTTAGAACTCCGAAACTTCCAAGGCTGTCTGAAAGGCGATGAAGCTGATTCCTTCGGCTACGTTCTTGACGGCTTCCCGCAGCATGGCTAGCGCTGCTGTTTGCACCGAAAGTAAAGCGCCATACGCTGCTGCAGCGGCTTGCTTGATCTTTAGAGCCGTCTCCAAGGCCGCCGTCACGGCAAGTTTAGCTGCTTCTATGATCCCTGCATGGACAACTTCAACACCATCAAGAGCTGCCTGAGCAGTAGCGACGAGGCCGTCCCAAAGCTCGCTGGCGGTCCACAGAGCACCTTCTGCGATATCGATAGCGGCCTTGGCAATGTTGTATGCCACGCCTTCAATCACCCAAATCGCGGCGTCGAGGATCATCTTGGCAGCTCCAAGAGCTCATTTCCAAGCGACAACCTCGACCGCACGAACGCAAACTTTGCATGCATAAAGAAGCTATATATCCTTTAGATTAAAAAAAGCCATTAAATAAGCACTATCCTTTCTCCTTGCTAATCCCACTTTGGACAAGTTGATATTGCTTTCTGCATAATATTTCCTACTTAGCTGTATATTTGCGAATAACTGCAATAAAATGAACATTAGATATTCCCTCGGGGCCCTCGGGAAAAGGCCTTCGGAATCCATTCCGACCTAGTATCTACTTTCCGGGAACCCAATTGTTTAGTGAAAATATACGGATAGGTGCTGTTCAAAGCATAGTCCAAAACCACAGTAAATACATATACTGCACACAGGCAGTGGAAACGACGGAAGCCAAGCAATCTCCGTCTAAGAAGCGGCTGACTTCCGTTAATTAATCAGAGACAACCCCGGTTCCCTCCAGTTAAAGGACTGCGGTGCTACACCTTGTTTCACCCCTAGACGCTCTGGTGACAACAGGGCTTATTTCCAAAACCGTAACTGCGCCTATAAATGAGCTGAAGATTTTGTGCACTCTGTTTCCCGTCGTCTGCCCTATGCGATGAGGAATACTGCATCCATAACCGACGTCCCTTGCCGCAAGATATTTCCACACTAGCTCAGCTACCGAGGTAGATACCGGATGCCTATCATTGCCTGGCTAGCGTGAGGGGAAGATTTGTAATTTATGCCTAATGAAACACACCACTTAGATTCTTGTCGCCTCCAATAATACTCAAACTCTCGTACGAATTGCTGTCCAATACATACGTGCTGACACTTGTGCTAGTCCATGACGCCAATATACCGGGCCTCGGGGGTGTAAGAAAACGTGACCGATCTTCACGTTGAGCTTGTATGAGAGCCCCGGTCAAGTTTTCTTACATCCCATAGCCGGGGTACATGCCGATGGGGATCGAGACCATGTGGGATATGTCGATGAGACTTATGGGAGAGTCGAGACCATGTGGTGGGTATTACCCCATGCTCTCGATTCCCCGGATCATCGGCATTATAGGCTAGAATCTAAGGAGCTGGTCATTTCAAATGAGAAAGATGGCTTGCGAGGGGTAACACTCCCTGGTATGTTGAAAGACAGATTTGAGCCTTTTACCCCGCAACCCTATGACCAACCTGAGGCTTACGTAGCAAAGGGTTTTCTTAAAGACCACTTCTGCATCTCGACGCAACAGCGTCACGAGAAACAGGCAACTGCTTCTGAAAGACACCGTAACTATCATCGGTGCCTAGTCAATATCGTCATAATAAACTGTCTATACCATGAGTGATGGGATGTCCTGGTATCTAGAATAAGATGCTAATAAACGGGTCGGACCAAAAGTGGGATTGGCGCTTTGTATTAAGCGGGCCCGGTAGTGGTCTCTATTATTATTAGGTGCCGTATCCCGAAGGATCATCTACGTAGTAATTTCGCCTTATAAGTTATCTTGAGCGACCATTTTCCAGTCTAGCCTCTTTATACAAAGTAACTAACCCCGCGATTCGGGAAGGGAGCTGTAGCACTCGGTAAAAGTATCGGCAGTTTAATTGTTTAGTTTATGTGTAAGGTTTGCAAGAGCGTCAGGATTCTATAAAACCAGCATGCCAAGACCATGCTATAGTCTATCCCTCTCCTCAGTGGCGCATCGCAGAGAGCGAAAATCACCATGGAGATGAACTATAACAATGAGGTAAATTATTACCATGTCGCTTCCAAGTCTAATGCTGATAATTATGTCAGGAGCTCCATGCCATCGAGGCGGAGCTCCATGTAGAAATTTTACCCGGCACAGAGATCATGCGAGATGTCGCTTCGCACCATTTCGTCAAGGATCGCTCGAGTTCCAACCGCGTCCTCATCCCGCAACCTTCCGACGACCCAGCTGACCCCCTCAACTGGTCCCTTACATGGAAGATGCTAGCAATCACTGGGGCCAGCCTGTCCACCTTCTTCCAGGGGTTTGGGCCGCTGTCGCTCGCACCCATGTTCCCAGACTACATTGAAGCATTCCACTGTACCCTGGCAGATGCTGTGCAATTCACTGGAGTGTGTATCTTGGTTTTGGGGTTTAGCAACTTTCTATGGTAAGTGCAATATCTGGTAGAGGCGGGAGAGTCATGGTCGAGCTGAGAAAGCGTATTAACTGCCGGGTAATAGGGTTCCGATAAGCACTTCTTTCGGCAGGCGACTGGTATACATAGTCTCCAACCTGATTTGCCTCGCCTCCATGATATGGCGAGCCCGTGCGCAGACGTATGGCAGCTTCATGGGCGCCTGTGTGTACGTATTCAAGAGCAGGGCTTGGCAAAACAACTCCTAACCGTAACCCAGGCTCAATGGTATTGGCGCTGGTCCCGCTGAGTCGATCCAGCCTTCCATCATTGCAGGTAAGTCAACATGTTAGAGTGATATGCTATTAAAGTGCACACAATCATATTATCTTACGCAAACCTAACTGCTTCTCAGATATCTTCTTCTTACACGACAGAGGCAAATGGAACACTCTGTATTGGGTTACCTACATGGGATCATTGATGATCGGTCCGATTGTCAGTGGTTCTATAGCCCTCAATGTTGGGTGGCGTAATTTCTGGTGGCTAAACGTGGCCCTGGGTGCGTTTGTAGTCATCTATACCGTCTTCCTATTTCCAGAGACCAAGTTCGTTTTCTGCTCCACTCGCCTGCTATGAACTCGATCTAACAGGAACTAGATGGCATCGCCCCCATCCTACCGAGATTATTGACGAAGTCAGACCCAGTAGTGAGAAAATTGAGAGCACAGCCAGTGCCAAGCATACGGAGAGCTCGCAGGGCAATAATGATAACATAGCACAACCCACCGTCAACACGACCACGGAGAAAGGTGCCGCCCCTGATGGATTCTCTGATCTTAAAGCAAGCGAGACGGCTCAAAAAGACCCTTACCTCGGCAGGGGCAAGCCTGCAAAGTGGCAATTTCGCGTCTTCCAGCCCAACGCTCATCCATTCAAAGCTATCCTTCTGGACCTATGGATCCCTTGGAAGCTGTTTGCCTTTCCCATCGTTCAATTCGCCAGTTTTGTTGTCTCTTGGAGCTGCTCTTCCTTCTTGACCATCAATCTGACCCAAAGCCAAGTACTTGCCGCGCCACCTTACAATTTCTCTAGCCAGACCATTGGATTTACCAACTTTGCTATTTTTGCCGGATCTCTTATCGGCCTGGCAACAGGTGGTCCCCTTTCCGACTGGGTGGCTGACAAACTCACCGCCAGAAATAATGGTATCCGCGAGCCAGAGATGCGGTTGCTTGCAATGATCCCGTTCGTTTTTATCATGTACCTCGGGAACATCATCGTGTCAGTTGGATACGACAACCATTGGCCATGGGAAGCAATTGTGCTTATTGGATATACTTGCGCGGGCATCCAAGTTGCAGCCCTCCCTAGTATTTCAAGCACATATGCCGTGGACAGTTATAAGCCTGTTGCTGGCAGCCTGTTTGTTAGCATCACTGTTAACAAGAACGTTTGGGGTTATGGATTTAGCAAATTCATTACCCCTTGGAGTATCAAGTCGGGGTAAGTAAATTCCTCATTGTTTTAACTTGACCCTCCTAACTTTTGTCAGTTTCATCCCACCCATCATGACCAATGCAAGCTTGGTCTTCCTCTGGTGTCTATTTGGTGTTGTATTCTATTACTACGGCAAGACATTTCGCCGTTGGACAAAGGATAGTAGTGTTCATAAGCTTTAAAGCATGTATCAAGGCGCTGTGTATGTAGTGGTGCGATATGTAATGGAGGTTTTTGCACGAAACAACGGATGTGTTATTTAGAGTTTCTTTTAGATGCTCACAATCGAATCAAGGGGTAGACCAAGAGACTTGGAAATGCGAGTACCGCTCAGCCCTGCCGGCAGCCTGGGCGTTGTTGTGTCCATCAATCATCACTACTTCAACATGTACTCATTTACTATTCTTACTACTAACTTGGCGGCTTTACTCCTTTAGCTGCCGATAACTAGCGCTAGCCTAAATGTTGTTAGCTCATGCGCTGCAAGCTCTAAGTCACTTATGCCTCTCTTGACGAGAGACAAGGCTACTGGCTGCTGCAGCGAATTAGTCAAGGACGGATATGACGAGCCAGAAGAACCGGTAGTGAGTTGGAATGTTTGCTTGAGTATTGGTAGCTGTCACGGCGGGCTTGTTAACCTCGGACAAGGTGCCGACATACGCAGCCAACGAGATTGGCCCTCAGGACGTACAGGCTAACCGAGTCTAGCTAGGTTGTCTATGCTCTGACTAATCAATCACATTAGCTTTTAAGAGCACTTCGCTCCACCGTTTACCACTTTGGGCTAGAAACTTCACGCCGGGTGGACTAACCTCTGCATTCATCTCAGTAATTCATTAAATTCAGCAGTGCCTAAAAATAAAAGTATTAGTTTCAGCAGAATGTAAAGAGTTAGACCTATTACTGCCTGCTTATGCTAAGTGCCAGAGTCACATGTAGATAAATGTATCTATTGGATTCCAAAATTCTTGCACGGAATGTTTATCTGTAAATGTCTCACTTCTCAAGCCTAGTTACTAAAAGCTAGGCAAATAATAAGAAAACAGAGGAATGTTCTTATAAATAAGAAATTTATTCTGGATTCCTTAGTTTCCAAGGGAGGCAAGACAGGCCAGTAATCTGGTACGGAATTAGAAAACATGCAGCGGTGGGAAGAGTTTATATATAGCAAGCTAGAACCCAATTATATCTTGGCTAAACACCAAGCCGCTTGTTTCAAACCTCTCACCATATTGACTAATCTTTTCCATTTATAGCCTTTAACCACGGCCATGCGTTTATCTCCCAGCCTACTTTGGGCTCTCGCCTCGGGTGTGATAGGCCAGCAATTCCCTCCTACCATCCGTTCTACTGATAGCACTGAGTCTGCGACTCCAGGTGGCACTGTATCTGTCAATATTGGCTTTGCCAGCCTTGGGTCAGGTGCAAGTTTCGTCACGGGTCCCGATAACGATATTTCTGGCGTGTGAGTAGGACGAAAATACCTGCAAGATATATCAATGATTTAACAAGTAACACCCCAGGCGTCTCTCAGCTCCAGCCAACGGCACTGCTTTCTTTTCTACCGGTAGTTCTGTTTCCGAGATCCTCGCTACCCAGCCTCTTCAACTCAACTTCGGTATCGTTGTTCGTGCGGTCTTTGACGGCCGTAAGCGTGATCTCAGTGGCTGCACTCTTGATATCACCTTTGATGGCAAGACTGTCTATTCGGAACCACTGGACGCCTCATTTGAAGGCTATCCACTACAAAACACTTCCCCCATCAAAGTGACTAGGAATGAACCCGAAATAAAGTTTATCCAGTCTTGTGGTTCTGGGCCTGTGCAAGTAGATGTTTCCAGCATCTTCATTTCTGCTGCTGCCGCTGAGGTGGGTATCGAGACTGGTACTGTAATCGATACTGCTACTGCTGCCACTGCTTATAGTCCCTCCACGGACGCTGAACCTAGTACTGTCCTTGGGGCTGTTGCTGGTACTGAGATCAGCACTGGCACTGGAAATACTCCAGCAGTTCAGACAAGAACAGGGGCTAACGAAGAGACTGCCACTGAAACGAAGACGGGAACTACTACAGCAACAGGCACAGACACTAGCAGCGAGGTTGATCTAAAAGCTTCAACCACCGATACATCATCCCCTTCCTTCTCTACTGCCACCATTGTCCCTTATATCCCCAAATCTGTTGGAGATTTCACCTTCTTCGGCTGTGTTGAGTCAACCTCTGGTTTCCCCACCTTCGAGCTCTCCCTATCTAGCAATTCTATGGACCTTGATCGATGCGCGACGCTCTGTCATGGTCGTGCCTACTTTGGCGTCTATGACACGTAAGTCCTAAGAAATAATCTTTCTTGATTTGAAACTGTCACTAATCCATTTAGCAACTGCTACTGTGGCGATGAAATCATTGCGGCTGATGCTAGCCGTGTTGATGTTGCCCATTGTGATATTGAGTGTCCTGGTGACAAGACGAAATTTTGCGGCGGGAAGACTCGGCGCAGCCAATTTCAGATCCGTCAGGCTGTCCCAAGTACCCGCCTTCTCACCATTTACACAGCTGCTTCAGCAATGACGATTACGAACTCCGTCACCGCCACCATGATGGATCAAATGACTCTTACTACCACTTTGACTGCTATAAGAGTTGACGCAGTAACTACTGCCACTGATACTACAACTGCTGTATACGCCTGCTCTAAAGGTCAATGCTTTGCCCAAGCTGGCCGTGTCGTCTACGAATTGATCAAGAGCAGCGGCGAAAAATGTGATGAGGAGTGGGTGTATGTTCCTGAGCCCTGTTCTTGTCAGGGTGGTCAACAATATGTGCCCAAGTTCTGTTCGAGCGGCAGCTCCTCAAACGAAACGGTTTACAAAGCAGTGGAGTGTCATGACTGGTATAACCATGATACCTTTTACATACCTGCAGACTGTGATAGCTGCGAGCAAGCAGAGTTCATGTTTAAACCTTGGGAGAATTCTTGGGGAACACCTGCAAATTACAAGGTCAGCGAAATCCCTGCTTGCACTGGATCCAGATGCCCTCCTACCAAGTACAACTACGGTTCTGGTGCTGGCTTTTATGGAAGCAGCTCCAACTCCACTGCCAACAGCAGCGCCGGATCCCACTCAGGATCCCATGACACCGGTTCCAATGCTGCCTCCAAGAATGGTGGCGACATGGATAGTTCTAGTGGCAAAACTGGATCTAGCTACAAGCCAACCAGCGTCCCTGTCGTTGTGAATGGAGCAGGAAAGCAAGCGATTAGTGCTGGTGTCCTTCTTGCTGCTGTTGCTGCGGCTCTTTTATAGCCATAGAAATTGTGGCAATACTCATACAAAATTAATATTTTACAGTATCATGTATATACGTTATAGAGGAGAGCGATAGTCTAGAGCATAAGAATACTCTGGGATTAGGCTAAGGTGCCCTGAAAAGAAGAACTCAATTTATCTCAGCCTAGATGGACCTCAAAGGCCTATCTATCCTGTAAAGAGCGTCCAAAATTGTGACAGTATCGCTTCTAATTCCATATCCATCTCGTCGTCTTCTATCAACCTGTTTGGTAGCATATAGACCCTTCCCAAAAATCTTTTGTCGGTTCTCCTAATTCTCCTTGAAGCTCCCTCAAGTGTTAAAAGCTGAGAACTCGATCCCTACTTCTGGGCATTGCTGTAAGTCGGTGGAGCGGACGCGTCCCGAGGATCCTGTCCGTAAGAAACATACTCAGGCCCCGCACCAGCATAGCCCATACCAGAATCCATGACCGGCCCTGTGTAGGTGTTGTCGGGGGGCTGCGGGCCGTAGCTTTGATATTGGTGACCCATCCCAGATGGCGCCATCAAAGGAGCTGAATCAATTGGTTGTTGATACCCACCTTGTGATCTTCTTCTTCTTCGAGTTACAAAGTAAGCGATGAGGCTTACAATTCCGACGACGAGTAGCACAGCAGCTACAATGACTGCAATCATCTCTCTGCTGAGACGTCGATGCCGATGGTCTTTCCACCAGTCATCGTCGTGATCGTCGTGATGTCGATGGTCATGATCATCGTTGTAGTCGTACCTCCAGACATCAAAACGGCGGAAGATGAGGGAAGTTGTTGTATCTCTTGCGCCAGTGGCTATGTTGCGAGGGGGGATTTGTGATAGAACAGGCATAACTAGTGACTGACTGTGATATATATTGAGTTTGAAATTGATGCTTAAAGGTCAGCGTGATAATCTGGTAGGATAAATAGACTTATTATTCAGATGAGATCCATTCAAGAGCTACGGGGCTCATCTCAAACTTATAGCCAAGACTTGATAGCACAGCCCCTGTCTAAAATGTCAAATTTAGGCTCTGGTGTCCAGAAAGAGTCGTACACAGCGCTGAGGGCTGAACAACTGCGTCATCTGCAGGGTCGTGGATGAACTGGGCTGAGCTGTCAGCACAGGCGCCGCTAGGCTTACGTTCAAGCTCCTCACTGGCTCATCCTCGAGATCTAAGTAGGGGTTGAAGGATTCATCCGGGGGGGTCGCCTCTGTAGCGCACGGTAATTCCCAATTCGGAAACCGAATCAAAAGACCTGCCCCGTGTTACCTATTAAGCCTTGCGGAAAATGATATCATGCTCTACACTCTAACCTTTTAGCTAGATCAATGAGCGTGGTTAATACAAAAAGGGTAATACCAGGGCTTAGGACTATATAGGTGCCACGGCGAGAAGGCAGCGGCAAAAGTATCGCGGAATTCTGTAGTACTGGGCATTGGCGAGCGTAAGTGCCTATCCAATGCAATACGACTAACATAAGTGCTGATTGCATGGCGGCCTTTTAAGTGCGGTAAGTTGTCAGGCAGCTAATAACCAAGCTAAGATTCAAGGGAAGAGAAGCTGTTAGCCACAATGCTAATCTGCATCTAGCTTTTAAACTTGTCATACACCCATTTAGGAAAGAAGGCATAGTATATTGTTGCACTCATATCATATCGAAAGACAATACTAAGTAAATTTACATCTTATGCCACCATCGTATACATCTCGTTCAACCTGTCTAAATCAAATTCTAGAAAAACGACCTGCCCTTCGCGATTGGGAAGCATAATCAGGGGTCCTCGCACAGCAGCCCCGTCGAGGTTTCTAAAGGTATAAGGGAGGAAAAGCAGTTTGTGTTGTTTCCAAGTAATCCAATCACGAGTAGGACCAAGTCCTATCCCAGAGTCCCCTTTCTCAATCGTATCTGACGGGCCAACGGGAGGGAGCAATTCGATGTCGGCTATGTCGAATGAAGCACCGGTTCCTGTAAGAAGCTGGGTATCCTCATTTCCGAATCGAAGACCGTAAGGCGCGTCACTAATAGTTAGACGCCGTAGACAATGGCCTGTATTGCACTGAAAAACATCTACTCTGTAGATGGGCATCGAGTTCAAGTCGCAGGCTAACCCCAGTGCTAATAGATTCGAGTTGGTCGAGAAAGCTGCCGATGCTAGTGAGGTGTAATTCGCGTCCCTGTCTTGTATTTCGAGTAAACACCGCCCACTAAAAGCATCCCAAACTTGCACATCTGTGTTATGGCATCTTGTTACTAACAAATCTGAGCCGTAGGTAAATTTGAAAGAAGGATTGGGGTCTGTGGGGCCTTTGAACATGGAAATACATTCGCCTGTAGCGACGCGCCAGGTTTGGATAAATGTATGGCTTTCATCGTAGTCCCGAGAACTGGTTGCGACTAGTTCAGACGACGTCGAAAATGTCGCGAATCTACCGAAATTCACATTCGGTGCATTCAAAACATGCAGTTCAGTGCCTTCCTTAGCATCCAAGATATAAAGACAATCCGTATCAACTGCCAAGAGCAGTGTTGAGTCAAAGGAGAAGTCCACATAAATATGATCCCTAGACTTGATAGTCACTTGGTGCAAGCACAGTCCAGTCGATGCCGCCCAGATCGATATCATAGACTCCTGTGACCTTCGTGATACGGATGCCGCCATCGTTGCATCAGGCGATATGGTGCAACGTATTAGGCTGCTATGCTGGGATACTGCCCGTTCTGCAGCGAATGTTTTCCAGATCTGCACCACTCCAGCCACATTACTGGTTGCGAATAGCTTGCCATCGCTGGTAAATGTGAATGATGGGGAGCGTGTCTGAGCGTAAGTGAACGGAATTTGATTCAGGTGTTCCCCCGTATCGATGCGCCATAAATCGACATCTTCATTATCGAGTTTAGCCAAGGCGATGATTTCCGAAGAACTAGATACTAAGAACTGCGAATCGTTCAGATCCATCCAGGGCAGTAAGTCAACCTTCCCAGCCTCACAAACATGGAGTTTACCATCGACTATAAGAGCTAGCGTAGAGCTACTGGAGAAATTCATCCATTGGAATGTTCCAAATAGGTAAATATGTTGAACCAGCTTGCCTGCGGTGACGTTCCATATAACCACTATTTCTTCTGTGGCAAAAGCAACGAGCTGTGCCTCCTTTGCGAAGACGATGTCGAGGATGCGGTGGCCTTGGGGCAGTTCAGGTGCTTTTGAAGGTGTCCAAGTTCCAGCACGCCATAGCCCTCCCGTACCGTCCGTTGATCCAGATGCCAGAAACTGACATTGAGAAGAGAAAACAAGCTTCGAGACCGTTCGCTTATGTCCTTCCATTTGCGAAACCAACAGGCCAGTATCAGCTTCCCAGATGCGAATGGTTCCGTCGTTGGAACCAGTTGCGATGTGGTGTGCATTCAGAACGGCGATGCAACAAATGCTACTCCAAGGGTGATGCAGCTCTTGAATGCATCTACCCATGTCAACTCGCCAGACCAGTATACGATCTGCTAATGGTGTGTATAGTAACGTTGAGTCGGCTGAAAAGTTAATGTTGTACTCAATGTCCATATCTCCTGCTTCATGGCGCGAGTGCTCATCATCCATAACATCAATTACTTGCAGTAGTTTCCCAGTGTGAACCTCCCAGACGCGAACTTCTACACCCCCGTCTTGAGTCGCAAGGAGCCTTGAGTTAGGTGAGAACACGACTGCCGATATTTGGATGCCACAATCGAGTGTCTGGAGGCAGTCATTCCAGTGTTCCTTCACAGTTGGTTGAAGGGTGATCCAAGTTGGAATCTGTGTACAAAGCGCGTTGCGTACTTTGCTCTTCAAGGGAGCAAACACGATGGCTGATGAGTATATTTGCAGTGGATAGTTTGATATCGTATTGCTGTTAGTGAGAATAAACCGTGTGGCATCTTCTAGAAGCTCGGACAATGGTGCATTTTCAGAACTCTAGTCCTGGAGTTAGCGGGTGTCTCACTATAAGATAATAAATTGGTGCTCACGACACTGGCATCCTGCAAGCTTTCGATGATGCCGATACATTCATGGCTTCTGCTCGACAGACTCATAGCTTCCAACCAGAATAAGAAATATTCCTCCATGAATGCGAAAGTTATGCGACCAGCTTCCTCATCGTCATGTCCTTGTGTGAGGTGATGAACCCAATACAAACAAGCGTACTGGAGTTCTGAGGGAATGGACATATCCAGTGTGCTCTGAGCGATCTCAGACACATGTGTGTCGGGGAAATTCAGTCCACAGATGTCCTGATGTAAACCAGACCTCATCAGCTTCAAGCATCTTTCACTCAGGAGATCATGTGTCTCAGTTTCTGATACCCAGAATGGATTCTGATCTCGGTAGGTTGGATCTAGTAGAAAATCCCGAAATGATAGGTGCAGAACCCTGACTGGAGAAAGGGCGCGCTCAGATGGCACAGGGACGCTCAAGACCGAGTGTAAGATGATAAGCCTATCCTCGATCACCTGTTGCAATTCGTCGTCCTTGTCATCACCGAGTAAATTTGCCAAAGACGGTATTGTGAGTGGGGTTGATAGCAAGATGATGGGTCCGACAATACGACGGAACTCTTCAGATATGCGGATTCTCCGGTTTGGTGTATCGTTCTCGTCGAACTGCTGGTTTAGGGCGGCCATGTACATCCTATCAAGCATTGACTGGTGATCTCTATCTTCCATAGCTAATACTTGGTTCAGCAAGCGCTTTGGGTTTCCTAGTCTCGCATTATCCAGGAAACGGCAAATTGTCGAGGCAACAATGAAGAGCGGAACAGCCATGCTGACAAGCGTTTCGAATTCTGATTCTGAGGGCCATTGCTGAGGAATCTTTTGTTCTTGTGCATTGTAGCGGTCTCGAATAGTTGCAATATTGACCCTGAAGAATACCTCGAGGTCTTTTTTAATGACGTCGCCTGACACGTCCTGCAGTACAAAATCCTGGTAAACGCTTGTTGGCTTGATGATGGAAAAGCCGGCCTTGATGGGCAGTTGTGGTCTACTTGTCAAGAAGAACTTGAGACGATGAGGCCGCAAAAGAGAGGCCATTGGCAAGACATGAGTGATGATAT
Organism: Fusarium sp. NRRL 53497; assembly: GCA_013184445.1. NCBI lineage: Eukaryota > Fungi > Ascomycota > Sordariomycetes > Hypocreales > Nectriaceae > Fusarium > Fusarium sp. NRRL 53497. Next base: position 126,876 of record JABCJZ010000114.1, read on the forward strand.
TAGCCATGACCTCGTTGTCAGATTCGTCCAGGGCGTCGATGACCATAACAACGACGTGGTCTGCACCTAGCTCGGCTTTTGAGATAGGGTCGAGGATAAGCTTTTGAAACTGTTGCCCATATATTTGATCGAAAATCTGTGCATCTTTATCGATCGCTTCCTCGATATGATGGGAAACAGCCGATTGCCATCTATGTAGGCCAGCAGCCAGAGTAGTGAAAAGCTTTGAAGGATTGGCACGGTCAGCTTCGCCCTTATTGAAGAAAAAGCTGCCCCCTAACATCCCAGATTCGGCCAGGCGGTGGGCAACAGTACGAGATATGGTAGATTTGCCTGTGCCGGCCATACCATTGAGCCAGAATAGAGTAGTTGATGCAGGGTCGACGGCCCATTCGTCGATTTGACGGAGAACATCGACGCGTGTATTTTCCAAGCATGTCGCTTCCAACCAGCCGTCAGCAGAATCGTGGGCAGCTCCTCTGGCAGTGGGGAGGCGGTTGAAGATAGTCTTTGCATGGTAATTATCGATCTTTTCACTGGACAAACGGTTAGTGTCAGTTGGAAAAGAAAGAAACAACCCGAGTTCACCTCATTTGTGTCACCTTGTGATCGACTGCAAGGTTTGTAAGTATAATATCTTCCTATTGGCTCTCACTATACTAACTGGTTCTCATCACTTCGAGAGCTGGTGGCGTATCCTGAAGTTGTTTCGCAGGTACATAGCCTAGCAATTCCACGGCAAAGGCTGCCGCCACAGCAGAAGCATATCTTTGCCATCGGTCATTCTTGTGGGAGTCTGCATAATCGCAAATCCCTCTGATAACCAAACAAGGAAATGCGTTGGCCAAACCCGCTGCCTCCATTTCCACGCAGAGGCAATCTTCTAGCTTGGAGATGTTATCTCTCACCATAGCATCCTTCACCAATGTATTTCCTGACGCGATGTTGCCATAATGCATAACCGGACTGGTGTCTTCTCTCCCATCGCGCTCTACCTCCTCGGACGCATTGCATGGACTGCAAGTGTCGCCTCCTGCATGTTCGTACTCTGATTCGAATAGTCGATCGTTCTCTTCTCCCTGGTAAGAGAATTGCTTCTTCATTCGAGGAAACTTGGTGATCATAGTCTCTAGAATGTTGGCAACTTGTGGTTCTTCAAGCTCATGTTCAGCCTGTAATCTTCCCAGGGCGGTGAGAAGTACCGCTGGAGGCATGTTTAGAGACCCCTTTCGTTCCCATTCTTGACCAGTTTTGGCTTTTCCGAGGTCGTACTGAACAACGCCGCCGCTTGTTCCATTCGGTTGGCTGACGACAACATCTCCAAGTCGAATGTCTTGCCCCTTGCGAGGGATGCCTCCTCCAATACCCACTAAAAGACCAATCTTGATATGAGGAAGAGAAGATAGTAGTTGGGAAGCTGTGACGGCTGCAGAAGTCGTGCCGTAGACTCCAGCAGGGAGTGAAGCGATGACGATATTATGCTTGCCAACTTCGCCCCAGTCGTACGAGTTGTCATCGTTACTGTGCTGGGCGAAGCCTTCTGGTTCGTCGTGGCGCTCATCGAGTAAGGCAGTAGCCGCCGCTCTTTCGATGGGAAGCGCAGCGATCCACCCAATGTTATAGAGAGTCGGTTGGGACAGCTTCTTTCTCGGCGGCATCGTAGACTACAGTGTCGAACGATAAAAAGAATATGAATAGTGAATGAAAAGGATGCAAGAAAAAGCTGCCTCCTAGTCAGCCTCGTCGGCGGAGAAGAGGGGTAACGCTCAGCCAACATGCATGCATATATATGCATGTTGCCTCAGTGGGGGCTGAACAAGGGAGTCCTAGACGAATCAGAGGCAGGAACCCGGTATGTTGCCTCAAAATCGAGGGACCTCCTACAATCAGCTCTTTTTGTCAAAGCCTTACATCATCCCCGCTCCGACGTTTCCATGATAGCTCATACCTCATTCAAACTAATATCCACTAAATAACAACATGCGATGCATGCCACACGTTGGCCGTCAGGAGCCAGATTTGAAACTACATATCCCACTCTATATAGCAGAGATAGTAGAAGTCAATATGCGCCTGTATCGCCCCTCAGCTACGATGATTACACAATCGCCTGGGTTTGCGCCCTCCACTTGGAACTAGCTGCATCGCGGACCATGTTCGACGAGATACACCAGTCTCTGCCTGCTTACGATGGCGATGATAATACGTATGAGCTGGGGCGCATAGATCAGCACAATGTGGTTATGGCATGCTTGCCTGGAGAGTATGGGACCAACAACGCCGCAATTGTCGCAACTAACTTGAGGCGAACGTTCCCGAAAATCCGTGCCACATTGTTGGTAGGCATCGGTGGCGGTTCACCTAGCAGCGCTGATATCCATCTTGGTGACATTGTCGTGGGTACACGAGTGATGCAATATGACATTGGGAGGGATGTCGCCGAGGGGCAGTTTGAAGAGACGGCCGATGCTAGGATTCCCTTGGCTCGGTTGCTTTCTGCAGTCTCTCTCCTGAGAGCCAGACATGGACCTCAAACTACTAGCACTCGAGTGGCAAGCCTGCTGCTAGATAGGATATCAACCTTCCCTTACCCCACTCAGCCTGATCGCCTTTTCCGGGCCAGGTACCGACATCCTCCTGGAGCATCCACGTGCGATAACTGTGACAAGACGAAGCAGCTACCGCGAAGTGTACGTCCATCCGACGAGCCCAGGATCCATTAAGGAGTGATTGCCTCCGGCAACAGGGTCATGAGGAATGCCGATGCTCGAGACAATATTGGCTGGCGGCTCTCAGCGCTGTGCTTCGAGATGGAGGCAGCTGGTATGATGAATAATCTACACTGTCTTCCGATCAGGGGTATTTGTGATTACTCAGATTCATATAAGAACAAAGACTGGCAATCTTATGCTGCGGCTGCTGCGGCCGCCTACGCCAAAGAGCTTCTGGAGGTGCTTCCGCCTGATATAAGGGAGATAGGCTATGGTCGCCAAGAATGGGTGGCAGGAAAGACACTCCATTTCCAGCAGAACAAGCCACAACAAGGTTACAGAGTCAGATTGGCAGAAAGCCAGGAAGGAATGCTACTGCAGAGGCGGCCGGTCTTACTCCAATCTCTGAGTTTCCAGCAAATGGATGGCCGCAAAACCATGATCGGAAAGGCACACTCAAAGACATGCCGCTGGTTCCTCGAGCACCCTGCATATAAAGATTGGCTCAATCGCGAAATACTGTCAGATAATTCAGGCTTTTTGTGGATTAGGGGGAAACCTGGTGCCGGCAAGTCAACTATAATGAAGTTTCTCTACCTGCAAGCCAGGAACCACAGCATGGCTTCAACAGCCATTGCGTCTTTCTTCTTCAATTCGCGAGGCGAGTACTTGGAGAGGTCAATATTGGGGATGTATCGATCTTTGTTGCTGCAACTTCTCCAAAGCTTTCCAGATCTCCAGTCAGTTTTGGATGATACTGATATCCTTCCACTCACCCACAAGGGATGCCCCCGTTTGAATTCGCTCAAGGACCTCTTGAAAAAGGCGATCTTCACCCTTGGACAACGCTCCTTCATTTGCTTTATTGATGCTCTTGACGAGTGTGATGAACAGGAAATTCGTGATATGGTCCAGTATTTTGAAGAATTATTGGATGATGACTTTGGCAATGATAGCATTGGTGAAGGTGCCGTTGTCAAAAAGATTGAATTTCGGGTCTGTTTTTCGAGCCGGCCGTACCCGTATATCGACGTTCGGCAAGGGACTTTGCTCACACTCGAGGACGAATCGGGTCACAAAGAAGACCTAGCGCAGTATGTGAAGAGCCGTCTCAAAGTTGGGACTGGAGATCAATCCATATCCGAAGGCATCAAGGCCCAGATCCTGCACAAATCTGCAGGAATCTTTATGTGGGTTGTTTTGGCTGTACAAATCCTGAACAAAGAGAGCTGCGACGGTGGCCTTGCCATCAAGAAAAAACTTGGAGAAATTCCAAGCAAGCTAAATGACCTCTTCAAAAGCATACTCACACGTGATCAAAACAACCCAGAACAGTTACTTCTCTGCATCCTCTGGATTCTCTGCGCCAAGCGGCCTCTTACTCCACTAGAATTTCGCCATGCATTGTGGGCTGGCTTGGTAGAGCGAGGTCTTGTCGACCCTGATCTTCCAGACATGGACAAACATCTCACCAACCAATTAGTTACAAGTTCTTCGAAAGGCTTGGCGCAAATTAAAAAGTCTAGCCCTCCAACGGCGGAGTTCATTCACGAATCAGTCAGAGATTTTCTGCTGAAGGAGAGAGGATTGCAAGCGCTGTGGCCTGACCTGGGATTCGAGTGGGAGGGCCCATGCCATGACAGGCTTCGACAATGCTGCATGGAGTACCTGAATCGTACGACAGTGCAAGTTGATATTGGTATTTCCAGGGAGAGGCAATTTGGCTTTGGCCCGTCAATAACCATCTGCCCGTTTTTGGGGTATGCTATCCAGCAGGTTCTTCGGCATGCCGACAATGCTTCGTGGGTGATTTCTCAAGACGCATTTTTGGATTCTTTCTTCAGTTCGGATTGGTACAAAATATTTGATGAATTTGAAGATCAGTATGGCCCAAATGCGAGCCCTCTCTACATCCTTGCAGATAAGGGACTGGGCAACCTCATCCGCACACGCATGAAAAGAGAAGCGGCAATCTACATCTCCGGCCAAGAGTATGACTATCCAATTTTTGCAGCCTTGGCAAAGGGCCACGAAAATGCTGTAGCTGCACTTCTGAATTGCGATGCCGTCAATATCACGCATGATTTGAATCGCGACAAGGGCGCATGGGATTCTAGGAGGCACAGAGATCGAACACCGCTGTCATGGGCAGCCCAAGAAGATAGATCAGGCATTGTGAAAGCCTTGATCCGAAGCGGAGCATCGACTGAGGAGGAGGACAGGTTAGAGTATCGACCACTTATGAGGGCTCTCGAGCAAGGCCACTCAGCAATGGCCCAGCTTCTCATTGATGAGGGAGCAGACATCCACGCCCAGCATAGCAGGCATGGATGGTCTGCACTAATGTGGGCCGCACGTCGAGGAGACGAATCCATTTCTCGCGTCATTATTGACAAGGGGGCCGACATCAACGCCAAGGACATACATGGATGGACAGCATTGATCTGGGCCTCCAGTGGGGGTAGGAAGGCTGTCGTACAGCTTCTTATTGACAGAGGGGCAGATGTTAAAGCGACAAGTAATTTCGGATGGAGAGCATCTGACTACGCTTTGCACGCAGGCCATGGGGAAGTAGCATTAATAACAAGCTTCGGGTGATCTGAAATGGACTTGAAAGTTGAAGCAAACTGTTCGGAGAGGGTATATCTGGTTCATATCATCATCCATCGTTTACGATGGCACAATTATTTTGCGTTCAAGAAGCCTGTTGCGGCCTGGGCGCGTGGTTAATATCAGGCTGAAGTTTCTGACTGTCCATCGATTACCAGCCTGGTAATGCAGCGTAGGTAATACGAAGATAGTATACTGGGATATGCAGACACCACCCCGCAGAGACCCCAATTAGAGTATAAAAAGGTCTGGCATTCCAGCTCCATCTTGCCCCCACAATCTTCTTCCTCTTCACAACCCAAAGATGAATATAGTTTCTAAAGATCAGGCATCGCCGCCACCGCCCTGGAGTGTGATTGAATCCAGCTTCAACAACCAGGATACTGACGCAGAGTTGGTGGTTATGTGTAACTACCACCAGTTTACAATTTCCGTCTCCGCAGACAGCTTCTCTCAGTCACCGGCCTTGAGAAGCAAATATGAATTCTTTCTACAGGTAGCCGATAATTACGAACTCGACGGGTTTACTGTCGACGACTTTTACAACTGGATCGTCGATCCCCTTCTGCCTAAATCCCGAGAGCTACCAGAGATTGCTGCCAGTCTAACCTTGCAACGCTTTCTTTTTCCTGAAACATACAAATATAACATACACGGCGATGGAGAAAAGCTAGTTGCTGTTTCATGCGATGAGAGCGAAAACGTGGCTTCCCTGTTTGGCATTCACCTGCCAGACGAGAGGTGCGCTTCTTGGCCTCAATTTAACCCGAAGACCATTAAACTGCCTGAGAAAAAGAGTTCGCACGGGCCGCCATCCTATACGCCATCTAGGGTTCTCTTGCAAGACGGGAAATCTGCGTTTTTCAAGCCTACGAGGCGCGGGGACGAGAGAACTTTTGTGAACGAGGTCGACAAATATAGGAGCATACGCGATGCCCACCTCAACGAGTCACTTCGATGGCCGGTTGAACGGAGGTGGTTTTCACGAGCTTTCCATCCTACCTCGAAGGTTCTACCGCACGTGCCACACTCAAAGTCGCAGTACATGGTTTCACTTTTGCTGAGAGATAGGCAGGGATATTGAGATGGAAGGTTGACAAGATCAATCAACCGGAGCTGAGGTTTGGGGCTGAATGCTTGTCTTCCCCTTTAACTAACTAAACCTCCCTTAGTTCAGAGATGAATAACTCGAAGATTAAAGCTGTTAGTGCCTTATTTGATTGATATGCTGTAATAGCGCTTATCTGTTATGATACTATTGATACCTGGACCCACCGCGATTTACGGATACGTGTCTATCATTCCTCAATTCTACCTAACCTATACATCGATGCAATAGACTTGGGCTCCTGCTTATTCCAGGCATGCAAAAGGAATGACAAGAAGCAGTTGTACGTGACTTGAAGGCTTATCAAGAGCGAATAATCTTTTTGGACCAATGGTAATTAATACTTATGTATATCTACGGCAACCCCAAGACCGGGCGCATTATCTCAGCCATTTCCATGATGTTGCCCCATCCCAAGCGGTCACCATGTTCGTTGGTGGAGGTCCAAGTAATTAATTCAAGCTTTCCTTCGTGTAAATATCCATCTTCACATTTGCGGTGACGGTCGCACCACTGACCAGATGCGGACATCGTGACGTCCAATGACGTTGTTGATATTTAAAGTTGGCTGCGTTACTTTGGAAGGAAAAGAAAGGATGAGAAAGAGAAAAAGAAGAAAGGAAAATCTTGGGGGAGGATGCAGTTTTTAACCAATGGCTGAGTTGCATTGAATATTATCCGCTCCGTCTTATCTCGCTAATACAATTTGGAAGTTCTCGAAATATTGGTTCTTGGGTGCCGATGGGCGCCGATGGATATTGTTCGTGTTTTCGTGGGTACCCATGGGCAAACATTCTATATAGAAGATACCCATAAGAGCGGCCAAGTTATTTCTATGCTAAATGTGGTTCGCAGTAATTATTAGTCGCTAGTAATTCAGGTAACAGCTTTTGTAAAGGAATAGCTTGCGGTCTATAGGGGTGATAATCTGTGAGTTGCTTTATAGTCTCTAGAACTTGGCATAAAGCTCAGGTTATTTTTAACTGGGGTATCACTAAGCGTGGTCTGCAGAAGATAAATAGATGTAATATTTACTAGAATATAAGAATATAAAGAAGAAATAAAGATAATTTAATGTGATCCGATCCTTCCATCTTTTCATAATCACTCTCGCCTCCACCTTCATCATCATCCCCGCGCTGACCCTGACCTCGACTCGACTATTCATGTCATATCTAGAGTCTACTGATACAGACACTGCACACGAATTCCAGTAGCGAAGTATGGACCAGCAATAGGAATAAAGTCAGCAAGGAAAGCAGCAATAGAGCCTGCCTTTCCACAACCACCTGAGCCAAGAGCCTGAGAAGAGATTCGAGCCTGATAAGCATCCGCTCGAAGAGATCCATCGCGGTTGTAGACGTTCATGCGGACGATGCTAGGAAGCCAGGTACCCCATTTCATACCAGAGCACTCCATACCAGCCAAGGGACAGTCGTCGTTCTTTGGACATTGAACTTTCGATTGACCACCACAGGCCGAGCTGGCCTTGTTGGGCTTACTCTCCTGCCAGGTAAAGCCGTAGCATGTGTTGTAGACTGTATAGCCGTTCTTCTGGCCAATTCCATCGGCCATCTTCCACATTGATTGGATCAACGCATCCCGCATCTGCCAGCCGCTCACCCTTCCAACAGCGCCCCATTGGCCGTCAAGGACAAAGTTTGTCTGGACGCCCGCGCCAGCACTAGGTCCGTTGCAGAACTTGCTCCAAGCACCGCGGCTGACGTCTGACAGGCCTCCTCTGTCGTTGGCTACGTCGTACATGCGATTGTAGAGCATGTAGCGGGTGTCGACATCGCCCACGTTGACCAACTTGTCTGTGTACATGCCATGGACTTGGAAGATCCAACTCGCCCTGGTTTCGAGGGTGTCGGTTTCGTTTAAAGCTGCGGCCTCTTGCCTGGCAGCTTCTTCCTTCACGGCTTGAAGCCAGTTGTCAGGGTCGACCTGATGAATCTTGGCCAGGGCGTCATTCTGCTGGGTAGGTGGAACTTCAGCCGGGAGAGAGAAGACAAGAGGGATGCCTGCAAGAATTGCAAGCGAAGCAGAAGAGAACTTCATGATAAGTTGATGTTTGTAACACTTAGTAGTTGTTTGGATAGTTGATTGCTGGTGAGAAGCTGGAGTTGTTTGTGGCAAGTGAGTGGTCTTTATATACCGCCCAGCCAGCACCAAAGATAGGAAGTCTTATCCGACTTTTCTACTGATTCCTCATTTCCAGAGATTGATACTCCTCTCGACTCTGGATGTGCTTTACCGCCGTGCTCGAGCCAAGCTTGATTACACTAGAGGCTCCAAGATACCTTACCGACTATTGAAGTCGAATTCCACCAATAAGCATCAACGGCGCTAGTCTCTTGTCCACTAACTGTTTAAATTGAGTTGGTGTCGTCTTTCAACTAATCAGTTAACTCTGTGTCATGATCAACTTATGATAATGCTCTTGTCCAATAGGCTGATACGAATCCCATACTGTAATATCACCATATCCATCTCTCGTGTTTTATGGTTCCATCCGACGTGGATAGTATGGGGCCCGGAACCCGCGGCACCAATAGTTGTGTATTCGAACATTCTAACGTCCTTCCTATTTCTTCTTACGAAATTCCTAATCCGCTATTATCGTATTGTGGAGTTTCCCAAATTGGTTCGTGCGCTGATAACCGCCCCGATTTTGTAGCGTGTGATTGGTTTCCTATAGTAATTTACTCTTCGGCAGTTCAAGTAGGTTTGTGATACCTGCCTTCTTCAGCTAGCTCCATATTAGAGTTGTATTCGACCGGAAAATAGCGCAGGGCTATGCGGGTTTTGAGTTTAACATAGTACGGAGTATCGGCAACTGATATACCAGAAATTCCGGCACTAATGTGTCACGCGACGGATTGCAATAAGGTGATCTATAAGTTGTAATAATTGAGAATCACTTGATCCTACGCTCGAAACCTGCAACCCGCCATTCACATCCCCTCATGATAGCATTATGCGCCCATTATCTCTTCTATCATTTGCTGCTCTTTGGACTGCAACGACATGTATCGACCTCAGCAGAACAGAGTTGAACATCCTGACATCCTCAAGGCAATCACTTGTCCTGTTTATGGCGGATGGCTGCAAAGAATGTGATCGATTACAAGCGGTATTGGACAATGCATCCCCAGTGCTACCCAAAACCGCCATTGCCTCAGTCAACTGCAACGATGAGCCAATGGCGTGTGATGAAGCAAAGGTTTTCACTGTGCCTACGTTGAAGTTTACAACCGGTACCGGCGGCTTGGTTACGTATAAGGAAGCCTTGGATGCCACTTCGTAAGTTTTATCACAGTATCTAATTCTGCACTACTGATTGTGATCCCAGAATTGTCAAGTACATCCAAAGGCAATCGGGGTCTCCAGTCACAGATTTGACCAAGAAAGGTCATCTTGATTTTGCGACTTCAGCCCGAGTGGCGGTCGTAGCATTCCTTGGTCCATCAGGCCATCAAGAAGACCGAAACACTTTTGACAAAGTTGCCGAACGGTGGCGGGCTCATTACAGTTTCGGTTCCATCGGCAGTCTGGACGGACACACTACGGAACCTTCCATTGCCGTTTTTACACAAGAAGAGGACGATCCTATCTACTACCGAAGACCGTTTACAGTGGAGGATATTGAGACCTTCCTGCAAAATGCAACTACACCCCTGATTCGCGAGTTTGATCCGGTGGTGTATGACCAAGCCGTCAAGGTAAGTAATCGTTCCTTTCACCTATTCTATCAACTAACAATCTAAGGATGAGAAACCGCTTGCTCAGGTCTTCTTTAACAGTCGAGACGAAAGAACTGAGCTTGTCAAGTCTCTGATTCCTCTTGCCAAAAGGTATAAGGACCAGATGACCTTCGTCACAGTCTTTGCTCCGGATTATCCTAAGAAATGTGAGCAAATGCATCTAAGCAAGGAAGTCAAGCGTGGGTTTGCTATTGCAGACTTACAAGGAAGAGCGTACCCTATGTCGACAACGGCGTTTAATGTTAATAGGATCACCAAACACATATCTGCATACTTGGCAGGGACATTAACACCGACTATTCGATCCGAGCCAGTACCTCCACCGTCTCCTTCCCAGCCTTCTTTGACAAAGTTAGTTGGCAGCAACTTTGACGAATTCGTTTATGACGAATCCCGAGACGTCCTTGTTGAGTTCCACGTGCCGTGGTGTAAATACTGTACAGAGTAAGTCTACCCCATCTCCTGAGTCATTCTTCACAAGTACTAATTCAATGTGTCAAGGCTGCAAAAGAAGATGAGTAAGCTTGGGTCTAAGTACGACAAGTCTGGGCTTTCGAATAAGGTTTCTATAGCTACAATCAACGTCGAGGCGAATGACGTGCCAATCGAGATTGACTCATACCCGTCGATCAGATTATATCGCGCTGGCACAAACGAAATCGTATCCTTCCACGGCAACTTTAGTCAAATGCTGACAGAGGAACAACTGGATAATTTTGTTTCAACGAGGGGAAGTCATGCAGTCAGTGTATTTAATAGGAAGAAAGCAGTAAGCCATAACGAGCTTTAGCGTTCAGATGAAGATAGAGTTCCCTTGTCAAGCTACTTTGCCGTACTCATGGTTCAAGACGTGCTAGCTTAGGATCCTTGTCACATTCGGCACTTGCACGGGAACTATTTGCCTGAATTATGCAGCTACTGTCGGGAGTATTTTCTTATCGCCTTTGCTTGTACTGTCGCATTCTAGCCTATAGAGGATAAATCGACAGGGATTCTTTTGAACTAATAAGTGTGCTTAAGTAAAAGGTATATTCATTGAACATTTTCAAGTTATTCATCATACCACCATGCTGCCATCATTGAGAGTCCCCGACCTTGTTCTTTCCATAACACAATGCCTCAAAGCTTGCCGTTAACGAACGCCAAGGCCTCTTTACCGTAGATGCTGACGTATTGCTGGTGGTGGTTGGAGTCGTTTCCGTTGCAGCAGAAAGGATCCTGAGAGTCACAGTAAACCTGGACCTTGCCGGCGTTGGGGCATGAGAAGCCAGCGGGTCGTGCGTCGAACTGTTGATGATTAGTTAATGTTATATGGAACATTGTGAGATAGCTTACGCCTCCAGCGGTGCAGGTTCCGACTCCGTAGGGTAGACCGCTCACGAAGCGAGGGTTGCCCAGCATGATAACTGCCTTGACTTGCTCAACTGCGCTGGCTGAGAGTGGCACGGAAGCATCAGAGATACCAGCTCCGGGGTCTGGTCCTCCACAAATGTTGTTGTCCATGATTTGACCACCCTATTGTGCACTATTAGTGACTAGTACCGGTGATGGGCGATTGTGATAGACATACCTGAGAGTAACCGACCAGAACAATCTTTGTCTGGGGACAGCGCTGGTTCAGACCATTAACAGCAGTAGTAACAGCCTGCGTACCCTGTTTCGCAGAGTCACCGTACTGAACACCACCACAGGATGCTTGACCACCGCAAGCAGGGTAGTCGATGGCCTCCGAGGTGGCACCTGGGTGATCAGCAATGATCATGTCAACCAGTTGGCCAGCAGTTCCAAAGCCTGGTGCTACGGAGGTCTCGCGGGCGCCGAAGATGTGAATGTCAGGACATGACTGTGCTTTGGCTGCCAGAGCGTTGGCCAGGAGGAGGAGAAGACTGAGGTCGAGAGAAGCGCGCATCTTGTTTGGGTGTATTGATTTGAGTGGTGTTGTTGGATGAAACTGAAGTGATTGGTCAAAGTATTTAAAGATGGGAAGGAGATCTAGTATTGTCATAGCGCATGAATGTGTATAGAAGCAATCGAATGACATGGCCCGTTTACCCAAACGACTACCTCCTGGTGTTTCAAAACAACATGGGCCTGGTTGACAGATTATCTGCGACATGGATGGGGTATTGGTGGGTAAATTGAGATTCGATGGGGTTGGTCTCCAGTTTTGATCTGTCTGAAACATTTCGTGTCTGACAGCGAATAGTTAGCATAAGATATAACACCCAACCGAAGCCTTGATCAATTAGAGGTCAGATTTATATTGCATTGTCAAGAACCGATCGTGCCGACGGGCCGGTGAATACGCTATTTCAAAGTCGGAAATTAAAGTGTTTCTGACAGATTGTGAGATGATGTTCTTTTCGGAGGTTCATCAACTGTCAAAACCACTGTTATATCCAGGCAGTCTATAACTAATTGAATTATTCTTTAAGTTTCAGTCATGAAAACACTCTCGCAAGGCCAAGAGTTTAAGCTTTGTGCCAGGAAACTTATCGCGTCGCGAGTGGAGTCGTGCCAATTGAGGGTCGACGATATCGGAGGTAAACCCGATACGGTCGGAGCCTGGCCCCGTTCCGTCTCGGAACAAAGACGGCATCCGGAGTCCAAGTGCCGGCCTTCAAAACATTCATACTACGTAGTAACTAATCCTTGATTTTAATGATGATACAGTGAGTAATTGGCAGAAGCAGTCGTCTTTCCACTGGAGTTTTCTCATAAGAGCTGATCTGTGAAGCTTGACTCTTTCGTGAGCATTTCTGTGATTAGTCATCACCATCTCCGACTCGGCGTCTCCACTCCAGCTCCGATCTAATTTTTTCCGTTGGCCTCATCGCACAAACTCACTCATCGCCCTCATCTCACAATAACCCACGCATCACGACCCAAAAAATGAGTGGAAAACCTGCCCTCGGCCTTCTCGGCGGTGGCCAACTCGGCCGAATGTTATGCGAGGCCGCATCGCCCCTCGAAGTCGAAATCGCCATCCTCGACGCCGCAGACGCCCCTGCTAAGCAAGTCAGCCGAAGCAAGTACCATGTCGATGGATCCTTCAAGGATGCCCAAAAGATCAGAGAGCTGGCCAATCATTGCAGTGTTCTCAGCGTTGAAACAGAGCACATCGAAACCGCTGTTCTGGAGGAGTTGGCCAACGAGGGAAAAGTCGTCGTGTATCCTTCTTGGAAGACCCTTCGCCTTATTCAGGATAAGTATGAGCAGAAGGATTATCTCGGAAAACAGGGCATTCCTATCGCTGAGCAGGTCGCTATTCAAGCATCTGGTAGTGATGAGATGCGCGCTGCTCTAAAGGACGTTTCAAACAAGTATGGTTTTCCATACATGCTCAAGTCTCGAAAGGATTCATACGACGGCCGAGGAAATCTCAAGATCGCAAACGACCAAGACATCGAAACTGCAGTCAATGAATTCGGAAAACTCCAGTGCTACGCTGAGAAGTATGTTCCCTTCCAGCGCGAGCTCTCAGTCATCGTTATTCGCACAGAAGACGCTGAGGGTCGAACAAAGCGTCTTGTGCCATACCCTGCTGTTGAGACTGTTCACGAGGACAATGTGTGTTCGCGAGTCTACATGCCTCCTCGCGATACGCCCGTTGAGGTTTCTAAGCGCGCTCAAGAAGTTGCGTCTAGTGTTGTTGAGAAGCTTTGGGGACGAGGTGTTTTTGCTGTTGAGATGTTTGTCACGGAAAACAATGACATTCTGGTTAATGAGATTGCGCCGCGACCTCACAACTCTGGTCATCTCACCATCGAAGCCGTGCCCTACATGTAAATGCTCATCAAAACTCATTTGATTCAGAGTGCTGACTATTATGTAGGTCACAGTACAAGGCCCAGCTCACATCCATTCTCGACGAGCCACTCCCCGAAAAGCTTGAGCCCCACGTCGCCTCCAGCATCATGATCAACATCCTCGGAGGCGCCGAGCCCGAATCCCATCTCCCTCTCCTCCAAAAGGCCAAATCCATGTTCGCCAGCAAGATCGGCGTTTACCCCCACATGTACGGAAAGCTATCCAAGCCCGGCCGAAAGATCGGTCACATTACCCTCACCGGCCTTGACGCCAGCATCAAGGAGCTCGAGGAGTTTGCTCAGCCTCTTGTACAGTTGGCAGCTGATATGCGACAAGAGCGCATTCAAGCGAAGAGCAAGGCTCTTCGACCGGATCAAGCTGTTGCAAAGTCTACACAGGCACCGTTGGTTCTTGTTACCATGGGGTCTGATTCTGATCTTCCTGTTCTCAAGGCCGGTCTTGATATCTTGACTCAGTTTGGTGTTCCTTGGGAGGTTGACATTACTTCTGCTCATCGAACGCCCGTCAAGATGGGAGATGTTGCTACCGCTGCGGCTGATCGCGGTATCAAGGTCATCATTGCTGCTGCAGGAGGAGCTGCTCATCTGCCTGGAATGGTCTCTGCCTATACCCCCCTCCCCGTCATTGGAGTTCCTGTCAAGGCTACTCATCTCGACGGAATGGATTCTCTTCTGAGCATTGTACAAATGCCTGTAAGTCCTAATTACCACCTCTCCCAATCTGCACTGACTGACTTGAAACAGCGAGGAGTTCCTACCGCTACCGTGGGTATCAACAACTCCACCAATGCCGCTCTTCTCGCCATCAGGATCTTGGGCGCTTTCGTGCCTGAATATCTCGAGAAGATGAAGGCGTACCAGATTGATATCGGTGAGCAGGTCAACGGTAAGGCTACTCGATTGAGGGAGTCGGATGTTGAGTCATACCTCGCCCAAATGAAGAAATGAAGAACGGACAGATGATGATGCCATCCCCTTTGTTGGTTACCTCAATTCACTAGAAGTGATTTGAGGTCCTGTGGGATCGTAACGATAGAGATGGTCTAGGGCTTGGTGATGGGAATGTTGCTCTCCGATAGAAAGCATACTTCAAAATCGCATAGACTGGGGAACAATGAGCATCTGACTGTTCAAACGCCATGAGAACCGAAGAGCTTCGTGCATGTAGGCCAATGACATTCACAGACGCCCATCTCGTACGTACGTATTGCCATGTAGTCCCAAGTAGACCAGTCCTCATTTTACAAGTCAACAAATATTGTCGATAGCTAGTAAAAGCAACAGATACCCAATTCCAATGAATATACGAAACCATGACAAAGCCTGTTACTAAAACGCATCACCCGCCCAAAGTCTCTCCCACGCATCCTTGAAAACCTCCGTCTCCAACTTCTTCAAAAACCCTTCCATAGAAACCTCTTCCTCCCCATCAATCCTCAACATACCATTCTTAATTCCACGCCATCCCTCAATTGGAACCTTGATCTTATCCTGACCAAGTCCATAAAAGTATCGACCCTTTAACTTCTTCTCACCACGTTCAATGGCATCATATTCGGGTTGACACTCGTCGCAGATCATACCTGACGCAAAGGTTGTGTATAGATACATAGAGCGACCGCCCCACCAGTGGAATACGCGAACTGGGTTGCAGAAACCGCCGCAGGAGTGGTATGCATCGTCGGGATCTAGAAGATCTCCTTCGTTTGTGGGCTGGGTGCCAATGTCGTCTTCATCATCGCTCGTGTCACTTGCCATCTCAGTTTGATCTTCTTCTCTTTCAGCCTCCTCTGGCTCATCTTTCTTGGCCTCCGATTCCTTTGAGTCTTCTGCAGTCTCAGTATCCTCACCAGGAACCTCGTCCGCAGTTGCAGCTTCTCCATCGGAATCAGCGCTAATTCGTGAAAACACAGCAGAAGCAACGATGCGAGCATATCGACGTAGCTTCTCATCGTTTCGCAGCGCTCTACTCATAAGCGCCAGCAACTGCGCGAGTAGAATGAGATAGGAACTATCATTCCATCCAACCGTATCACTCAGACCAACGAAACCGTCATCTAACAATGACTGGACTGTCTCTTGAAACTTGTTCAAAGGTCCCATGACCATGTACATATACGCGAGTCCAATTCTAGTTGAAGAGATCCACGACGCTGACGTTCGGGGAACATCTAACGACAGAGGACGCTGCATGATACCAGCTAGCGAGGCAAGTCTTTCTGCTTTATAACCAGGATCGCGAGACTTTCTGAAAAGCTCCAGCTGCACGTTTGCCATGCAGTCGACAGCCCGTATCATGATGAATAATGGGGTCACACCCAAGAGAGGGAACCTAATCCCAGTGGCACGACTATCGAAGATCTGATCCAGGATCGTGAGTGCCTTTTCGGGCTCTCGACATACTTCAAAGTATATCAGAGCAAGATCAAGGCGCAGTGGTGTAGCAGCGTCCAGATTATCCAAGAAGGCGATTGCTTCTTCATAGAACTTGACGATGAACTCCTGCTCACCAGTCTCTGAAGCAATGTCGCAAAATAGGGCGTGTCTGTCTTCTCCATCGCTGGAATATTCTGATGCAATCCATGTGATTCTCTCGACGAGATTCCACTGCTTCAGCATTTTTATGTAGTCGGTTTTGTCCTTCTTTCTCTCAACAACTTTGAGTTCTTCGACGAGATCCTCGCCACGAGTGATTCCATCAGGGTCACTCGCCTTGGCTTTAGAAAAGGAGTCAAGAGCGGCGTCGGAATGGCCAAGTTTTCGTTGAGCTCTGGCACATGCTGTATAAACCATTCTCTTCAGTAGCGGGGGTACTTCGTTCTTTGATAACTCATCGACCGCAGCACTTGCGACTTGGTAGGCCTCCTTCTTTTTCTTCTTCTGTTTCAAGAGGATGTAAGACAAAACACATGACGTTCTGTACCATTCTTCATCACTCGGTGTGCATAGCTCTAGAGCTTGTCGGCATGTCTTCTCAGCTGGATCTAGAAGGTCATAGTAATCGAGAACTAGTGAAACGCCACGATGAGCGGCTGCGTCAGGCTTGACCTCATCGATGAAGAGGTTAAGTATGCCTAGACTAGCTGCAGTTTCGTTGAATTCTTCACTGTCCCTGCTGTAGCCGTCCTCTCCCTCGAATTGATCGGGAAAGTTGATAACGGCTTGACCCATCAGTAGTTTGGAAGAGGAAGCCTAGTAAAGAAAGTCATTAGCGTTCGCCATGTCATACTGGCATGTGGGAAGACACATACCGCTTTCAAAACACCATGTAGGTTCTGCCACGCGTCAACAGCTTCTTTCTCGGTCTGTGCTTCGTACAACGCACGTAGATAACCCTTGGCTGTATCGAGTCGGAAAGTCGCAGGATTCTGCCTAACGCGCTGCCACCACTCAGCGGCGAAGTCTCCAAGTCCTTCTTTAATCTCGGGCTTCTCCAGTAACTGTGCCCAAAGAGCAACCTTCCCATCTGTTACAGTTGTACCACCAAGTCTTCCGTACGCAAACCCAAGCTTGCCAAATACCTCAGCCAGCCCGGTCTTGTTGGACTCGACCTCTGCAAAAGCTTCAAGAACCTCGCACTTCTCTTCAGAAGTATGTTGATCCATGTCGATAAACGTAAAGTGGGTGATGAAGCAGAGTGCGCAGTATTTTAGTAGACTTTCGCTCACACTTGTGCGGGGGAGTCGTAATAGCGCTGCGCTGTCGATAAGCATCCTTCGGTTCGCTTCTGAGGGTCCCCATCTGAATGTAGAAGCACCATGGGCGCTGTTGGTAAAGTAATGTCTCATAGAACGCTCCTGGAAAGCGACTGGAAGTGGACCATCGTCATAAATTCCGTCGTGACTATCATCTTCATCCTGCTTCAAGTCTTGGATCGCAGTGGTTTTGCCAGCTTCGATTTTTGCCAGAACTTCTGTATCATAGCCGGGCCCACCAATCCTGAGAAATTTGTTGAACAATTCGTGAATTTCCTCAATGTCGAACTTGTCATCCTGAGCTAGGTACTTGACAAGAGATTGTACTTCGGTAAGCGTTAGTAGTCTCTTGGAGTATGCGACCCAGTGGAGTAGAGAAGCAGCAACTTGTTGATGTTTCGGTGGCATGCGACGCTGACATTCTGCAAGGAGAATCCCGTATATGTCGTCGAGATCCTTAGGCTTGTCTTCTCCTAGTGCTCGGAGGATTGCTCCCTCGCGACCCAAATCATCAAGACGAACAAGCAGATGCTGGGCATACAACATATCTGGAAGATCTCGTTAGTGACACCAAAATGTCAAAAGAGTCAATGAATACATACTTGGAGATGCCTCTTCAATGGTGTCAGAAATCCTCTGCTTGATATAACGACTGCATCTTCGTAAATTGTTGAGCGAGTTCAATTGACTCCAGATCAACGCCCTAAGATCTTGCATCTGCTTCTTCTTCGTTGCTTCGATTCGAACCACTTTCGTATTCTCTGGAAGATCATTCAAACGTTCAGGCCTCGATGTGACAACGAGAGAGATTCTGAGACCTTTTTCATTGAAGAAGTCAGACAAAAACGACTTGAAACTGACCCAGTCACGAAGCTCATCCAGACCATCAAAGACAATGAAGAGATTGAACTTAGACTCCGGCCCGAAAACAGCCCCGAGTAGATGCTCGACAAGCTGCTGCCAGATTCTAGGATCTATCTCAACGTCATCTCTTGCAAACTGGGCATTAAGCTTCTCACAAGCCGCATGGTTTGTCTCAGCAATCCTATTCACAACAGTAATAACACCGCTTAGGAAGATGGCATAGGCATCTTCCTGTTCTCGAAAGTAAAAGTCTGCAACACAGGTATTTCCTGTTTCATCCTCACTAGCCCGCTGAACAAGCCTATCATGCAAAGCAGCGGCCAAGTGACTCTTTCCAGTGCCAGGCTCTGCTGTGAGAGCAAGGACTGGGCGTGTGCCTTCTGGTAGCTTTAACCATTCTTCCCATTCAGGCTCAGAGACAACCCAGCTGCATGAATCTGGGAGGAGTGTTTCTTTCAAGGCCTGATATTCGTGGGTGTCATTCATGACTATAGGCATCGCATTTCGAATGCTGTTGGAAGATGGAGGATTATTTGCTTGAGGTTTCTCCATGGGCTTCTCTTTCTTCTGTCCACCGAAGAGCTTGAGGATCTTTGCAATGTCACCTCTGATGTTCTCTGTGTTTTCATGGATTGTGTCGATTGTATGCCCGACCCGTTCGAGCATCTCAGCATGTGACTTCTGATTCTCATCGAGTTGAGATGTCATGGCAAGTGTCTCTTCGGTGTTACCCAGAATGGCAAACTCGGTCGCTTGCTGAAGATGATCGAGATTCTTGTTCATTTTCCCTCGTGCTCCACTGAGTTCTCCATCGTCGCCCTTGAACAAGTTGGAGATCCATTTCTTGAACCGACCAAGCTCGATGTACTTGTGCGCAAAACCACACATGGTCAAGAGTGAGGTGAAGACTTCCATCAGGCAATTCTGATAGGCCTTGTGTTTCGGGAGTCTAGTCTCCAAAATGGTAATCCTTGAAAGGAAACTGTTCATATCCTCAAAGAAAACAATGATAATGTCGTAGTCGGCCGAGACAGATCGACATGCCTGAAGCATATATGTTAAAGCGGTTCCAATAGCAGCAGCTGGTGGGAATGCTGGTGCTGCAGCAGCGATGACTTGGTTTGCGCCCTTTTCCACATAGTCCAAGTTGGACGCGAACAGAGTTCTCAAACGATTGACTTTGCCCTTGTCGTGTCTGAACTTGTGAAAGTTATTCATCTGATCAGTTCCAAAGTCAAGCATGGACTGAACGTTGTCAAACTTTCTTTCGAGGCCGAAACCAACGATACTCTCGTAGCTTTTGAGAGCCTCCTTCCATAGGTCGGCGACATCGCGATCGTCATTCTTCAGCTGCTTCTCCAGCTCTGTATGCGCCTTTTTGGCTACCATGATGAAGTGGAAAGCTGGCCTAAATGCCTTTACTATCGAGGATGTGTTTGTTTTGAAAAGACAAAGACAAAATCAGCTGAACTCAAGAATTTCCCATAATCCTGCATAATAAGCAAGAGGGGTTTATCTCTGGAGTCTCACCACCAGCCTTGTGGGTCCGATCCTTAAAGTAGATGTTAAGGAATACTTAGAGTTATGCATAAACTTGGCCAAGACATGGGTAGTTCTTATCAACTCACTAACAGGGGTACACAGCATGGGGCCGCAAGCTCACGCCATGGAGAAAGATATGCCTCGTGTTGGTTTAGCGTCTGACTTGTAACTAAGCTATGAGCCGCTATTGGTCCGGGCTTGATCCGGTAAAGACCATTTTATGCAGTCAGCAATTTAATAGTCACGCGACAAGTTAAGAGAGACCCACAGTTCTATTTCAATTCTGATCGGCCGAATAGTCTTCATCAACAGAACTGCTAACTTCTTTCTGCTATGTTTATATTAGGTTCTCGATATCGTTGGCAGGAAGGAACTCACGAGTGATAAGGTATTTATTCCAAGGCAGCACAAAAGAAGTCACCTATTTCAGTACATAAGTAGTAACCCTCTTGAAGTAAGAAGCCAACAGCGCTGAGAAAAAAAAAGCGTCAAGACCTCTCTTTCAAGGAATGCAACGATCCGTAGCTTCGTGGTAACTAGTCAAGTTATAAATAGTGTGAAGATGTGACCGCCCAATCATAACTATTCGCGGATGAATCTTAAGCTAAGAGCAACGTCTGATTTCACAAACGTGAACTCCATTAACTACTTCGCAAACAGCCTCCACCCTGGGTTCCACCCAAATTTGTATTTGCCTTCAATATTAATTTTCAGTGCCCGTTTCATCTACAGCCGAGTGTCCAGCTAAGTTGAGGTAAAGTCGAAAAGATTAAGAGCGGTCTTTGGCTCAGTCAAATACTGTATTGCTATCGTTTCTATAAAGACATAGGGTTCTTTACTTTTGTAAGTCTGAAAAATAGTCTCAAATAGAGCGGAAAATCATCACGACCATTCACTCTTACTTTTCCCTATCTTAGTTTTCTTCCACAAGCAGGCACGCACTTTTGTCAAATGCCTCGGTGGACTTTCGAAATTAGTTCAGGTGCCTTAACTTTGGTAAAAAGAATCTGCAACCGAAGTTACCAAGATCTACACCGATGTTGGCTTTCCCAAGTTTTGTGTCAATGTCTTTTTCCACAAGAGCCACCCCAGTAACTCCTACATCGTCGCCGAATCTTCCAAGAACATTTTTCTAGTCATAAATTACACCGCCCGGCTGTTCAGAACTGAAGAACAGCGCCTAGGATTTCTCGAATGTGCGGACACTATCCTGCGGCACATCTTAAAGCCTAAGGGCCTTCACTACAAACTCAATATATATGAGCACCCTGCATAAAACTGGAGGATAGATGGGGTTCTTAGTCAAAAAAGTGAGCTTGCCAGTAGTTGATTAGGTCAAAATTCTTGAGAAAGATGTGACGTAACAGCGCAAATGTTCTACGCAGAGGTCAGTATACACAATGAGTCGTGAAGTTGAACAGGGACTAGATTTTGTGTGTTAAACGACATGTGCGTGAGTTTCATTTATTTATCTACATTGATAGATATCAATGTCACAGCCGTTCTGCATGTATGTGATTGAAAACAGAGATGACAACGCGCCATTCCTAACGCGTATATGGATATCATATTTCAATAGATATCTCACAGTCCAATGAAGTACCTCCTGATCAAGGTCGCACCTGGGAACTGAATAACTCCTCCTCGTCCGTGATCGCATTGGCCGCATACCACTTCTTCTCCATCTCGGACCCCTGCGCCGGAGGAATGAGTCCGTTAATTCTCCAATGCTCGATGGCGCCTTCATAGATAGCCAGCTCCCATTTGATGCCCTTTGGCTTCATAATAGGCCTCAAGATGTCATCCAGAGCCTTGAAGAAGAAGTTCTCGATTTCGCTGGTCGCGAAAGTACGCGCCACATGATAGATTGCAACAGTAGTCATGTCTTTTGCAGACTCGCCTCCAGTAAAGATGCTCTCAGGATCAAACTCAATGAACTGAGTATTGGCGTAGAAGGGAGGAAGGCCGACACTGGAGTAGATCTTTGTCATGCCTTGAGCGATCAGGCTTTTTTCTTCAAACGAGAAGGCGCCGGCGGTGTGGTGGAAGACCCATTTAGGCATGATTGAAGTGAATGTGAGATATATAGATAGATTGATGGTGAAGATGATAGATGGGTTGATGAACGATGGAATGATGAGATGGTGAGGGGATGAAGCACCCTTATCTACCCTTATGTAGTCAGACAATGGAATGTACTACGTACTCACAGGTCCTACGGATTCGGCCCTACCGTCTTTTTGCTATGGTGCACAATGACCTCTTCACCCGCCAGCCGAGCTGCTCGTTGACTCTGTCTAGTGTTGCCCAGCCAAATGCATCGTATCCCTGATAGGTGATGTATTGTGTCACGTGTCACTAGCGTTTATCACAAACGGACTTTCACGAACGGACTTTTCGTAGTCAAGTGCTGATCACCCACGCAGGATAATTTCACCGCCTACCCAGACGTGGATGCAACACTGAGCGGAGGTTCCCCCTTCGGAACGTAGCGTTACAACAACGAGCGAGTCATTTGGTTCGTTTGAGGGGCTGCAATTTTTCATCAACGCGGTGCCCGGGCCAGTTATTGGCTAAGCTGAGGCGCTGCCTAGATTCATCGCATGCTGCGATTACTGATCATATATTTCACTTCTCTTCATCAATTCCATGCTCGGCTCAAGTTAGTACGAAGTCCGAGACTTCAGGCTGGACCTCTGTGGAGGTTTATGGCGTCGGATTGTCTTACCTTGCTACACGTCAGATGATACCAGAAAGGCTATCTAATGGGAACTGGCGGTAGTTCAGGTGAGGATATTCTTGTTTTTTCCAATAACTAAGCGAGTAGTATTACCAACGCAAGACTGTTTGTACAAAGGGCATACACCCTGCTCACTTCACAGAATCAAATATACATTCTTGCATCTCTCACCTTATCTTACATCAACGTTTCATTATGGAGTTGAATCAATCCACTTTCGAGGCTGGCAGCCTTTTCAAGGTCGACGGGCTAGTAGCCGTGGTTACTGGCGGCGGCACAGGTACGGAAAAGACATCGCTATTCTCGTTACAGTCGTAGCTAATTTATCTCGACTTTGTCAGGCATTGGCCTATCCATTGCCCGAACTCTTGCGGAGAATGGAGCATCGAAGGTCTATATCCTCGGGCGACGTCTTGAAAAGTTGAAAGAGGCGGCAGCTTCATCGCCCCACGACAACATCATTCCCATCCAGGCCGATGTTACATCTAAGGATGACCTTGGACGTGCAGTGTCGCAAGTCACTACCGAGGTAGGCTACATAAACCTCCTCGTCTGCAATTCCGGCATCACTGGACCAGGCTTTATTACGATGAATCCAGATGCCTCTCCAGCAGAGTTCAAAGATTATATCTGGCAAAACTGGACTCAAGAAGAGTTTTCCAAAACCTCGGAGGTCAATGTCACCGCCACTTTGTTTACCGCGATCGCCTTCCTGGAACTCCTCGATCGAGGTAATAAGAGAGGCCAAGCTGGAGATGCCAGTAGCCAGATTATCGTAACAGCTAGCGTTGCTTCATACATGCGCCGTGCCTCACTGGGTTTTGCATACATGCTTAGCAAAGGTGCTGTGAACCACATGGCTAAGATCCTGAGCACTCAATTCGTACGCTATAACATTAGAGTCAATATTTTCAATCTTGGAACTTTCCCCAGTAAGTCACCCGCATATTGAGCACCAGAGATTTCTCAAAAAGCTAAAATTCTATTTGCAGCCGATATGACGGAAAGCTTTATAGGCAAAGTGCCAGGTTTCTCTCCACAAGAATTGCCGGGACGTCGTTTGGGCAACACCACGGACCTGATTGGTGCCACGTTGTATCTCTCCTCTAAGGCAGGCTCTTACCTCAACGGCGTATCACTTGTAATTGATGGAGGCGTGTTGAGTGTTGTTCCATCAACATATTGATGATTTTGGGAGGACAACACGCAACAAAATGTCGACATAACTGCTGGATCTTGGCAGGATTTTGCGTATGCTTGGCGGTAATTTGAGAGGTTAGCCCAAGTAGCGCCAGAGAAACCTGCTCCATATCATGTTACATGTATGTAGATCTAATAAGGCGTCGCCAAATTATTGCTGTTACTACGCAAGTTTACACCCGTTCCTAAATTTGCTTCCTGTGTTCATACGGTCTAACGAGTCACCTCCCCATTTTTAACTCACCTAAAATCATATGATCATGGCTTAGACTCCGTATGTGTGGTGTATGAGGCTTCTTTGCCACAGCGTTCGACGCAATGGTATTTTCCTCGGCTATATAAATTATATCGATCGTCGAAGGCTGCAGTGTCTCTAAATTAAGACCAACGGTGCTGACAGGCCGGGATGTTTGGCTTTTCTCTAGCAGCTCAATATTTATAGGCTTCGCATTTCTCATATCAGTATACCTGAGGGACATGTTGATCGAGCGGTCTTGTCTGAAATCATTCACTTTAGCTCTGTGCCCCTACTTAATCTTAGTAGGTATGGAGATAGGAACGTATTTTGGCGGAGGAGGGGAACTGCTTTAAGAGTAGAGTCCAATACCAACACCATGTTGACGAAATGAAGGGGAGAAAGGATGCCGAAGGGGATCAAAAGACACTGACCTAAAACGATGGCGACTTTGAAATGTGCAAGTAAGGTGATCCAACTTGCAATTGGAACACGGCGGACCTTGTAATAGATTACAGCGAACCTTTCGTGTCCGGCAGTTAAGGCAAGCAAGAGCGGTCCGATGTTTGTAGCCCTTTGCCTTTCACACGAGCTCCTCAACGTCGACATTAGGGTTTTGCTCGGTCTTATTGAAGATGGCAGAGATTTTGTAGTTAGTAGCAGTTCTGTGTTTTCCTATGCTTTGTTGACTTGGTGGCCGTTGAAGCTACGAACTAGGGAAAGAAAGACGATAAGAGATCAGTCGCGACCCTTGTTAAGCATAAAAGTTTGGACCCTGTTTAGCCAGAGAGCTAGAGAATGGTAGCTGTGCCCTAAGTAAGATTGCTGATTCTCTGGAGAAGCGTTAAGACATCATCGATTACTACAAACTCCGTCGGAGTTTTATTCAGGGTGGTACATAGAGAGCTTGCTTGCGGGGAAACCACGCTAATAAACTAACTTTAACGAACCTCCATGGGGGATTAGAAGTATATTTTTTTACGCATTTTTCATTCTTTTAACAGCTATTGGAGAGAACAGATATACCCTAGCTACTAGAAGTGAGTCAATGCCAAGCTAACAGTCATTCAAGGGCTAACTTATATGGTGCGGTAGCTGATACTTGCACTACAGCTTTACATGGTTCTCGCTATACTTAATAATCCAGCCCTGACCTTTACATATAAATATCATAGGTGCTTGTTTAAAAAGGCAATCTGTGCGGCAATATTTTCCTCAAAAACTTGATCTCGATAAACGTGAAAATGGCCACAGTCCATCTTGACCAATTCTTTTGGCTCACCAGCCTTAGCAAAGGCCTCTAGCTGAAGTTGAGGATCGATGACAGAATCCTGAAGACCGACGAGCATGAAGAGTGGCTTTGGTGAGACCTGAGAGATGAAGGCGCTTGGCTCTGCTCGAATTGCATGAAAGAAACTTTGGATAGTGACTTTGTTTTCTTTCACGAACCCTTGCTCCTTGACAATTTGGTGATGGCGCCAGGCTTCCTCTGTTCCCATGACAGCTCCGTTCCCTGGTGTCCGTGACTCCTCCAATGTTTCCGCAAATATTGGAATGTATGTCGGCGCAGAGAAAGACGTGGCGCCACGGTCGTCGTAGATCTTGGCCAGAAGAGCTTTCGGCATAGCCTCCCTTGTCGCCCTTCCTGAGACAAAGGGTACTTGTGTGACGACCACTTTGATGCGTGGGTCGATTGCGCCAACGATCACGGCGATTCCTCCGGAGTAGCTAGATCCCCAAATAGCGATGCGCTCCGGATCAATATCTGGGCGTCGTGACACGTAATGAATCACGTCGTGGGTATCTTGGGTCTGCTCATATTGGTTTGTATGGTGACGGGGTAAACCATCGCTTGCTCCCCAGTTCCTGTGATCATACAGGAGCACTGCGAAACCTGCTTCCTGGAACCTTTCGGCAAAGGTAACGAGGAAGACTTCAATGGTACCAGAGAACTATATTGTCGCACAGTTAGAGTTGAATGGCAAGTAGCAAATGTGGCATGGTAGTAATCGTACCCCTGGAGACATGATCACCACTGGAGCCTTGGCCCCAGCAGGAAAGAACCAGCCCCGAAGGATGGTTTGATCATGAGTCTTGATTTCGATGTCTTCGCGCATGATGCTGGCTTTCCTTTGTTTATGTTTCCTTTACGGATGGTTATTCGAGATGGAAAGTCTCGAGTGGATTATCCTTGTGATATATATTTGCTCATGGAAACCTCGCTAACGCTATGAGCTAGGATCACAGGGGTGAACAAATAGCCGTCTAATCTGTCCTATGATTTTTGCGCCGGCGTACCACTGCAGGACGAAATCAAGAATCATAACACGCAGACTATGTCCCCTCACTTAGATGATCCCGTCGGTGTTGGTTCGTAATCGGCTGGCCAAGCGAGCCCGGGAAAAACAAGATGGCTGCGATCAATAATCATACCGTATGAAGTGTGGAGACTGCCAACCTCGACGAAACCCCGACGGAGTTTTCGTCGGAACCCCGCGTTGACCACACCGCACCAAGGGCGTTGGCAACAAACACACACAACGTCACGTCGCATCACTAGACAAGAGATTAGTGATCTGGCCGAGGTGGGAGCTGTATTCGTGAGGTTAATCTACAGTTATATGAGGCGTTCTGGTTGAGACATAAATTCAACTAGCCTAGGCCAATACTTACTACAGTCATAGCCTTCATCCAAATTTCGCGGTTCTCAGATACCTTTTCTGCTTGTATGCTTCTTTGTATCAACTCATCCATATACCAAAACACACTTCAACCGATCGAAACAATCATGGCCGAGCTACGTTCCGCTGTCTACATTGCGCCCCCAACTCCTGCTATCAGACCGCCCCCAGGTCCACCTACTGGAGACTGGTCCCCTATCTCTTGTACCTTGATCTACTCGTCTGAGGAGGCCGTGCTCGTTGACACCCCTATCACAATCGAGCAGACGGAGGCTCTCATTGAGTGGATTCTGAAGATTGCACCCAACCGCAAATTGACATACATTTACATTACACACGGTCATGGTGACCATTTCTTTGGCATTCCCCAGCTTCTAAAGCATTTCCCCGAGGCAAAAGCCGTTGCCACGGCTGCGACCGTCAAGCATATGGAACAACAAATTACGGAACCTTACTTCAGCGAGACTTGGGGCTATCGATTCCCAGACCAGATTCACAAACCCTTCCAACTAGCCGAGCCTCTGCCTGCAGAGTCGGGCTCACGTTTCAAGCTGCAAGACCGCTGGGTCTTCCAGCCTATTGAGTGCGGTCATTCGGACACCCATGATTCCACTGTTCTCTGGGTGCCGGACCTCAAGCTTGCTGTTTGTGGCGATGTCGTTTACGGACAAGTACACCAGATGCTTTTTGAAGCCAACACAAAGGCCAAGCGCCAGGAATGGATCCGAGCTGTTGAGAAGGTTGAGGCCTTGAATCCCTCCTACGTCGTTCCTGGCCACCGTCAGGCCGAGGAGATCGACGGCGTCTGGCATTTGGCAGCGACCAAGAAGTACATAGAGGATTTTGGACGCGTGCTGGAGAGCAAGCCCAAGGATCACAAAGAGGTTATTGCAGCCATGTTGAAGTTATACCCGGATCGGTATAACCAGAACGCCCTCAGCTTGGGTGCGTATGGTGCGTTCCTGGTACCGGAGTCAGCACGTATTTGACGTGGAGAATTATGCTTAAACGCTCATTACGATGATATCTGCTAGTGTGTGTTAGTGTGGAGATGATTATTGAAATAAATAAACAAACAACTAGTTAGGTTAGTTGTTCAATACACCCTAGCTGGCCTAAGTTGACTAAGCAACAGCAACAGCCTCAACCTTATTGGTAAAGGTGGTTGCGCTAATGAGTTTTCAGCTGATATCAATAGCCGGATAAACAACATCCGTGATCCAGATGTGATGAGACAGTATGCAGGGGATGCTCGTCTGATAATTCAGCTAATATCAGTGTCTATTTGTAAATATGAAGTTCAAGAACGGGATTTCGGACATTTGTGCTGCTGTGTGGTGAATGGTAAGTATGCATAACTGGAGCGACGCCATCCTTCAATATTAGGCTTTATTCTTACCAACTGCTACCGTTCGCATCTATTAGGGGCGTGGTGGGGACAATTGAAAATTATTAATTGCAGTGGTGGTCATCACATTCACGGTAGGCCAGACTCATTCTCAATAGGTTTATAGGTGCCCAACCTATATTCACCATACGTTGTCGGACAAATCTTTCATACTCATTGAGGCTATCAGTTTATGTGATAGGGTATACATAAACAATTACCCTAAACCCTCAAACTTTTAGATCGTCGCGGTTCTCCTCATTAAGCCCATAATCCTTCCTAGCCGTAGCGTCGGGGTAAACTTGGCTGGGACCCCATTCAGGCAATTCACCCGGTGAATCCGGGGCCGAAACAGTCTGGGCCGAGACTCCCACAGTCAGGCCAAGATCATCACTCAGTGGAACATTCTTCGTGTCCTAATGTCAAAGTTAGTAGGGTTGCTGGATAATGATGTTGGAATATCTCACCTTGACAGCTCTCCAAGACAACTCCTTCCTCAGATATGCAACAACAGCGTCTACGTCATTCACATCAACACCTCTCTCCTCTAATGCCTCATTCAGCGGCACAGTTCCAGTGACGAGAATATCGTTCTCGGCCTGCGAAACGCAGTTGGCACACTGAAACCTCGAGCGGTTGGACAGCATGGTAACCGTTCCAACACGGTTCTCAGAGAGGAACCAGTCTGTTGTCGACTCTGGCAGTTCACCAAGGAATACATGGATAGCCCAAGTGCCCGTGAGGGCAAAGTTCTTGACTCGGAGGAAGACTTGCCAGTGACGAGTAACTGGTCCGGGATTGGCCTCTACAGGAGGCTTGACGTCTTGGAATCCACCCTTGGGAGGAGGTCGTGGCTTCGGTGGACCATAGAGATCATTAATCTGTTCTGTCGTGTATCTCTTCATGGCTTCTTTGTCCGTAATATACTCTAGTGGAGTCTCAGGGTAGTAGTAACCACCTTCGAAAGTGCTGCTGAGTTCCTTGGTGTCATCGGCGATGTAGTAGTCGGACATAGAGTGCTGCTCAGTCTTGTGCCAGGGCTCAAGGTTCGATTTACCGCCCTCCATTGTGCCCGCAGCAGCGACAAAGCGAGCATTCAGAGAGGGCCATTCAGCGATAGTGCAGTCTGGGTTGAGAGACTGCCAAAGAGCAGTGAGTCTATCACAGTTGACGTGGTGAAGCCAGAAGACTGGGTCAAAAGAACTGGCTTGAACATCAGTCATATTACCTAAAAGTCTGGTGTCCTCTTCTGCCTCATCGTCATTCAGAATAGTGTCGTTAGTGCCAGTGTAGTTATGGATGTTGTTATGCATCACTTCGACGGATGTGTAGGTATGAGGCGACTCCTCAGGTCGCCAGGCCTGACAGGTGAACTGGTCAAAGTCTTTGATGGCGGTGAGAGCTTGATAGGTCTGTGTCTTGAAGGCGCGGAATGTTCCGACCTGAACATTGGCGATCTCTTGGTTGCTTTTACCATCGGCATCTGGGCAACGCTTGGACTCGGTCCAGGCATCAGTTTTCACCCAGTTCATCTCGTTCTGGATTTTCTCAATGGCATACGGAGACGTGAACTTGTATGAATACAGTGGGTTATGCTCCAGATGAATAGTGTCCGTGATCCCTTCCGAGTTACCGGGTACAGTCAAGGTAATATCGGGAGACATGACAATGGCAGGGAGATTTGGCTTCTTCGCCCAATCCCAGTATCTACCAGGGCGTTTAGCAAGACGATAAATTATAAAGGCGGTATACTCACGGCAAGCGAACCTCGAGAATAGCCTCTCTGTAGGCCTCAGCTGCATAGCCAGTCGCATTGCTTACAATCTCCTGGGTATAAGAGTAGATAATTTGCTTGATTTGTCAGTAGCGCAAAGCCAGATGCGTTTAGTGATTACCTCGTAGAGCATCAGGTATGGCCGATGCCAGGGCATGAAGAGAGTACTTCTATGGGTACAATAGCCGATATTCTCGACAGTACCAGCGGTAGGGTCTTCCTGCCAAGGAACATACGGGACTCCATGGACACCTTAATCAGTCAATATTTGTACCCAAAACACATGATTTGGTGTGATTACCCGTGACTTGAAAGTAGCTTGTGCCAGTGACATTGTCCTTGTCAACCTCCTGATTACCATTGCGCTGCCAAGCTGAGAGCGCCTGGATGTACAACGCAAAGGCAAAGGGATGTTTCTTCTGGAAGACGTCGACAGGCAGACGCGGACTGGGTTTGCCACCTGGATTCTGGATGCCAGTGATGGGCGTGGGAGAAGGGATAGTAGGCGCCATGTCAGAATTGCAGATGTGAGTTGGATGATTGAACAAGCCGATGAGGAGTTGATGATCTGGAGATAGCACAAGAGCCTGGTCCAAGCTTTGAATTTATAGTCCTCCTGTTACACTCGCCACAATGATCGATCTCTCGACCTCCCGGTCTTGTCACAATGGTGAGAAGTCCTATCTGTCGGTGGGCTTGAATGGAAGTAGGTTACCCCTCTTCAGCTCAGCCCAAGTCAGCCATGTTTTACCAGATAGTCAATCTCGTCACTTTATTTCCGCCATGTCTCACAGAGACTGCCAAATAGAGAATGTCGCCACGGCCATGCAAGCAGATAAACCAGGCACATCATGCGTTTTGGCCCAGCCCCTGCACTGGAACTAATAGTGTTTAGCAATACCCCGAACTCAAGTTAGAGTTGTATAGTTTCCAAGACACGAAACTTCTCTCCAATGATAGTATTCGAATCACAGAGAGATGGAACAAAGGAACATTAACACAAAACAGGTAGTACCAATATGACACCAACGAAAGTCATGAAGACAATTATATCTCAGTTCCAGGATCATTCTTTGCCACAAAAGAATAGCGGTGAGAAAAGATTGTAATAAGCGGCATTTTGGGTGTAGATATCTGCATGAGACTATCGAATGGCTGGCCTCACAAATCACTTCTTGGCTCAGCTTTATACTGGCTTGCATGGCATATCACACGCTCTTATCTTGGCGTTGAGCCCTTAGAGATGCCGAGAACGATCCTCGCTTAGAGGTGAGACATTTGCATTACTATTAATTAATTGAGCTAGCTAGAAAGAGGCCGAAAGCTATCTGTGAGGGCTGATTGGACGCCACTAGAGTGGAATGGGCGGGGGAGAAATGGGGGACCTTGACGTATATTTTGTCTAAATACTGTCTTGGGTTCCAGCAAAGCTTGCATCAAAAGGCTGTACTGGCAGAGAGAACTAATAGTTAGAGTGGAAATTATAGAGCACTTTCAACCAAAATGTTTCAGTCTTGCCACTGTATAAGAGTCCCTGTGATAGAGTACATGTTACCGTTTCTTGAAGGCACTACATGGTCTTTCTGCTACACTTTGGCCTTTTGAGTTATCCTGTATAATATTGGATATAAATGCTGTTGATTTATTTTCTTTTACGCCAATGGGCCGCACAGGTTGATATGCTTTATTTTGGAATACTCATACCGATCAGGCTCTTCCACGTTGCTGGTTGAGGGCTAGCGAGCGAGTCATGGGCAGTAATGGAGACGATCATAATGATATGGTCCACTCTCGCGGTTGTGCTCGCAGCGTAATTGAGGTGAACCTTACAATTTTCCATTTGCTATCGTCTAACACCCAAGCTACTATAATCCATAGCTAGTAATAAATACTGTTGATGTACAAAGCTTCAGCTTAATCATCGCCTCCAAAGCTTGAAAAGCTGATTAGGGCCACCGTGAAACTCGTAGGTGAGGATAGGTGCTTCACGCGCATTGCCTCCTTCCAGGTCCAACACGCAACCAGGATACTTTGCACTCCAGATCCTATTAAAGGCGTTAGACCAAAGAATGTCAACTTCTCGTTGCTGTCTAGACTTACGATATAGGAGTGTCGTTATTCAAGGCGCGGATTTCGCCACCTTCAAAACGCCACTGAGCGCTTTCATCAGTCCAGGACACGTTATCCGTGCGGATTCGAGTACCACGTCCTGAGTTACTTGTGGTTAGCAAAGACTATATCACGAATATGATGTACATACCCCCAGAACATAGCCACTGCCCGTTTGCCTCGCTCTTGATAAGAATCGTGTTTTTGCCTGGTACGGCATAAACTGACCAGATTTGGTTCCGGTTGGTTTCATAGTTATGAGGGCGACTGGTATTGAAATATCGTTAGCGTCCAAATTCATCGAATCGTCGAACCCGTCAAGTGACCCTTACAATCCAATCACTGGAGGGTCTTGCCCACCACCACCTGCAAGATCCATCATTACGCCTGTCATTTCAACTCGAAAGTTGAAGCGACCAATGAAACCCGGCTGTTCAGACATTGTGTTGAAGGAGAATAATATTCAAATTTAGATGGGAGTGTCTTGCTTGGTTACTAGAGTTGAGGGATGGACGATGGGATGGGCCTTTGAGATATAACTAGGACATGAAGCCGAACGGATTGATCCCTGTTCGACACATGCTCTGGGTGGGAATATGGCGAATTTATTGGCACTAGTTACCGTAAGATACCATGTTTGATTGGCTAGAGCATGTTCTAGCCCAGACTATCGATCAACTAACGTCGCCTGAACTATCCAACAGAGCCTGTCTTGCATCCAATGGGAATCACAAACATGATTGATATTAGATCTAGAATGGCGTGCCAAGTTCCTACCCTGCATAACATGTTATGCGTTTCAACGTATGTGATAACTGTTGGTGACTGAAATTCCGTAATCGCGCCCCTAGTATGATAGTGGCGAGCTGAGAAGAGGGGTTGTTATTCATTTTCCCCTCGCCTGGCAATCCTCCCAAGATGTGGCTGGCTGAGCGCTATTCGTGGTACATAGCAAGCTGAGTATCTCAAAGGAGATAAGTAGGTGCACTAATGAAAAGTGAGCTAAGTTCATTTTAAGGTTAACTCTAAAGAGCAAACAGACTTACTTTCAACATGTAACTACTTGTCCATCGTATCTCTCTCAGTCTGGAGGTCATGAGGCATTTCAAGAGTTCTATAAATCTCCCCGACCAAGTCCGGGAGTTTGTCAGATAAAAGTCTGAAATACAAAGAGCAAATACAGTGGCATCACGACAGGATAAGAATACACTGACCAGCGACTTTCTGTAATTCGGTCTGAGTCGGATATTCGTGAACGGTGAGTTTCGAAGATGAGTTATCGGCAACTTCTCATTTCCTTCTTGATTTAAAATATCTAAATCCTACCAGACAACGACATTGTGCGTGATCCACTAGGAAGCTTGGAATGCTACAATTCACGAAAAGGATAGCAATCGCGTTGAGCTTGGATTCAAGTCAATCCAAATAATAATCTCTTAAAAGACAAGTCTAGTTCATATATAAATCGTGTAATCATACGAGTCCACTTAATAATTAAGAAGCATACTCAAAAATATCCTTAATCTCCTCAATAGAAAGCTTCGTCTCCAAAGCAAGCTGAAGCTGAATGCGAGCCTTGGAGGGGTTAAGGTAACCAGCTCCAATACCAAAAGGTCGCTCCTCAACATATCCCCAAGCAGTGCGTCGGCTAACAACGACAGGAATCTCAGTCTCGTTGAGAACCTTCTTGATCTCAGCAACGGCCTTGTCAGGCCAACCTCCAGCGCCAAGACCAGCCAGGACGATACCTTCAGCGCCGTTCTCGATAGCCTCTTGGAAAAGCTTAGGGTCGGTCTCTTGATGACCGTAGAGGACGTCAACCTGAGGGAGAGCCTTCTTGGTTGAGCTGGTGCTGATGTTGAAATAGTGGTGGCCGAGAGGTCGAGTAGCCGGGTACCAGAAGATAGGCTCGACGTTCTCAAATGAGCCGAGATAGCCCTGGTCTTCGGCCTTGAAGGTGTCGAGGGAGTTGGCGTTGGTCTTGATAGTAAATCGCGCAGAAGCAATCTTGTCGTTGAGAACAATCATTGCTCCTCGGCCCTTGGCGCTCTTGCTGCTGGCCAGTCTGACGGCGGAAAGAAGGTTGATAGGACCGTCGGCGCTAAGGGCTGTGGCTGGGCGCATTGACCCAACCATAACGACGGGCTTCTCACTCTGGATAGTGAGATCAAGGAAGAAAGAAGACTCCTCGAGGGTATCAGTGCCGTGAGTGACGACAACACCCTGGATGTGAGGGTTATCGAGATCACTCTGAATACGATGCGCCAGAGTTGTCAGAATAGTCGAGTTGATATCACCGCTATCGACATTGGCGATCTGCACGCCCCGAACATTGGAGACGTTGCACAATTGGGGTACAGCGTCGATCAGTGTCTTGATACCCAACGCACCAGCCTTGTAGCCCGTTGTCTGATCGGAAGAACCCGCTTCACCGGCGATTGTCCCGCCAGTAGCAAAGATGGTGATGTTGGGAAGACTGGCGTTGAAGCACGCAAAGTCGCTGACTGCCCTGGGGTAGAGTTGGACTGGCGAGGCTAGGGCCGTGCCTGCAAGGGTTGCGAGGGTGAACAGGGATTGGAGAGAGGGTGACATGATGGGCGGTCAGGACAAGACTGGCGATGGAATCACTGAAGAGAAGAAGACAAGATTCATGTTTGAAAGGGAATTTCATGAGTTTTTATAGTCACGATAGCTTAGTTTTTGGTCGTGTAATCAAGCTGGATAGGTTAACTAGACTGGGAATATGAGTGCAACCCACCGTGTTACCTTATCATTAGTTAACAGGTCCCATCGGACGCGAAGTCTAGTTCGAGGATAGTAAGATAGCCAAAAGCAAACAAGGTTCGTCTAGAGCAAGTAAAGGCCATCCTTTCGGGACTGTACGCCCTAATTACGTACTGTAGGAGCTCGAGGTGATAGCGATCAGCCAAGATAAACAGGGATATAGTTCTGCCAAGCTCCTAGCCTGAATCATGTATCGTTCGGCATTTGTGCGTTAGAGGCCGATGACGACGTGGGGAAGGTGAATGTTGCTCACCTTGATATTATTCCGCTGTTAAAAATATGTAGATGCTTTACCAGCTGTATGGATTTATGAGACATCATCTTGATTGACATGTCTCATGCCAAGTGATAGACGATATGTAGCAGCCCATTTAGGTATAGCGAGGTTGCTTCTCCAAGCGGGGTGAAGCAGTTCCAGTTCATAGCCCAACCTCCCCACAAGCTCAAAATCCACCTTTTGTCTTGGTAAACATCTCTTGACTCAGGTAATTCTCCTTTCCCTTGCAAAGTTGAGTAGTATTCGCCATTGCGGGAATTTTGTCTCTGCTTATTTTTCTTATCTACTCGTTACCTCATCCCAAGCCAATTTACTCCCGTTGCGGCCACGACCCACGTGCGGGATTATCACTATCTGTTCTGTTTTTTTCGGCTTGTCCAACCCGAACCAACACTGTACGGAGTTCCCGTGTCTTATCTCATGCCCGACGATAATGATAATCCGCCCGCCAAGCGGACGCAGGTACCTAGGGCCTGTCAGCGATGCAAGACGCTACGCAGAGGCTGTAATGAGTATCGGCCCTGCAGACGATGTGTGGATGCGGGACTTGGAGATCGCTGCATTGGACAATCGGGGGCTCCGAGTATTCTGACGATAAATCCGAGTCTGCAACCTATTCACAGCCATTACTCGGTCGCTCACTCTGTTCCTGTCGATGGTCTTCATAGACTCACTGAGCTTGTACCTACTCAGGTTCTTGATCATTGTGTTGAGCGCTTCTTTGCACGTCTTTATCCTACTATTCCTATCCTTACACGTGATTATGTCGCGCATCTCAGATCCGCGTCATCGTCCACGCCTGAATGGAGGCTAGAGGCTTACTCTGTTCTTGTCGCCATGTGCGCCCAAGTACTCCTCCAGACAGAAGAACCAGAAAATCTTCTTTCTCAAGGGATCATCGCTGAAAACAATGCGACATATGGATCAATGATAGTGGACCAAGTCGTCACCGTTCATCAATCAACTCCCCGCACAATGAAACCAACCCTCAATCAGTGCCTCCTCGCATTCTTCCTCTACGCCTGCCAAGCGCGACTATCACATCACAGCC
The DNA here is from genome assembly GCA_013184445.1 of Fusarium sp. NRRL 53497. NCBI lineage: Eukaryota > Fungi > Ascomycota > Sordariomycetes > Hypocreales > Nectriaceae > Fusarium > Fusarium sp. NRRL 53497. Next base: position 163,241 of record JABCJZ010000114.1, read on the forward strand.
AAACATTTCTATTTCTCCGCGAAGCAACAACATTATTCTGCCTTTTACGGCTCGAAGATATGGACCATTCCGCAAAAGCGTTAGCACACCGACTATTCTGGGTCCTGGTCGTATCAGAGCGATCCCACGCGATCCGATATCGCCGCCCCATCACATTACAAATAACCGACGAAGCCCCAGAAATCGACATGAACGACCCTTCACTATCTGGATTCTGGAGTCTATCGGCGCTTTTCAGACCCATTGATACTTCATTTGTCGCGTTGCTGAATCAGGAGCGGTTTGCTATCACACCACCACTTTCATCTCTCGATTTTGTCGAGACGGCTGTCAACACGGCTATAAAGCCAGACTTGCAGCTTCATGAGACGCAAAAGGCAAATTTGAGGATCACACAGCTTTGGCTCCGGATGATTGTCTGGAAACTTCGTCTCCGATTAGGTCATTTGAGCGAAAATGCACACCAGCATAGTCTCACTTATCAGTATCCTTTAGTGGTGGCCAAAGACCTTACCCTTTCAACACGCGATCTATCCATCGACAGTATAAAGATTCACGGTATTGGAGTAACTGAGAAGCTTTACGACATAGTCTCAGCGGTGGTGGACGTTCTCGCCCGTGTCCCAGTCACGCCTTCGAGTCCGCAAGGTCTTGCAATGGGTACATCGCCCGAAGACGACTTACTATATATCCGGAACCTCATAACAAAGTTACCGGGAGGCGCATCCACTTATGAGCCGCTTCTGGAAAAGCACATACAACAAGCACTGCCGAGTCCCGGGCCTAGCGTGGCTCATAGTAGTCCACCAATATCGCGAGTAAATTCATAATAAACAATCTGTATATCAACCATCCACGACTATGTACTACTATTATACACTATCTTGTCCTTTTGATATAACCTCATTATCGACACCTTGTCCCAATGACTTACTGCAGCTCCTTCTCGTTGGTCAACTTCTTGTCTGAAGAGACGGAATGCGAATAAGGATCAATCTGCGTCTTGGCAAACTTCCTCGCCGGCACCCGCTTCTCAAAGAGAACATCCAACTCTGCATAAGTACGGTCCTTGGGCTCAGGAAGTCGGAAGAAGACCCAAATAGCGGAGAACAGACAGGTTCCAGCCCAGAAGTAAGCGGTACGGGCTCCCCAGTTCCAAGCTGACGATGAAAGCTGGTAGTTTGTCATGACGTTAACAAAGATGTTGCTGGCGTTGTAAGCTGCGCGAGCCATGACGATGGTCTTGGCCTTGAGTCGGGTTGAAGACAGCTCGGAGATGAGGGAGTAGGTGACGGGTCCGACGGTGAAGTCGTAGACAAATGTGAAGAGAATGAGCATTCCTCCAATAGCCCAGACAGAGGAATTATCCTTGGAGAAAGAGAGAGAACCGACGATGACGAGGATGATGAGTTGAGTGCAGAGACCAGAAAAGTGAATGGTTCGTCGACCAACCTTGGCCATCAAGAACCAGGACCCCATGGTTCCTACCATTCCCAGAGCATATTGAGCCATTGACAAGGAGAATGAGTTGCTGGCGTCCATGCCGGCTTGAGTGAGGAAGTAGGAGAAGTAACCCATAAGATTCTGGCCACCAAGGGTCTGCACAAGCCAAATACCCACAACGATCTCTGTTCGTCGAAGATCAACACCTTTGAAACAATCTCTATAGGTGGTTCCCTCTTTCAGGTTCTTCTCCATCTCGTTCGTATGTTCAATCATGGCAATAGTCTCGTCGGCGTTGAAGTTGGGTTGTTGGGGCGAGGTAAGTCTCAGAAGCGACTTCTTGGCTGCAGCTCGGTTACCCTTACGAACATGCCACCACGGTGATCTATCATCATATTAGCCCAACTTTCTATATCCCTGATGATGTGATGCAACTCACTCGGGAGCAAAAATAACACCGGCAAGGATGGGAACGGGCCAAACCCACTGCACTCCGAAAGGAATGCGGTACGCCCACTGGTCACCGCGACCAACAGAGCCCTTGTTGACGGCAGCAGCAAAGAACTGGCCAATAACCCAGCACATATTGATGAAAGTCGTTAGGTACGGTCGCAGAACAACCGGTGCTACCTCGGATGCATATGCAGGAGTCACACTCTGGAACGCACCCCATGGAATACCTGGTCATTGTTACATCAGCAAACGGCACAGCTCGGATGGTGGACTGATAATACATACCGCAGAGAACTTCTCCCAGGACGAGAATCTTGACGTTGGGTGCGAAGAAGAGAACAAAGACAAAAGCGATCATGAGAACGAGAGCGCCGACGGTGGTCATCTTGTAGCCATATCTGTCAGATGCCCAACCAGCGAGAATCAGACCAATGATCTCGCCGGCACGCGCACCATTAGACAAGCCAGATTGCCAAGCTGCCGAGACGGCATATTTCTCCTTCTCAGCATTCCAGGTGCCGAACTTTTTGTTGAAGACTGGTGAAGCGTAGAGATTGCCCAGTAGAGCAAGATCGTAGCCTTCCATGATGAGGGTAGTCGACAAGAGAACCGACCATCCGATGGCTTTGGGGTATGTCTTGACAGCCTCCCAAAGAGTCATCTGATGCTCAGCTTCAGCAGCGACTTTGGCCTCAGATGCGAGAGTCTCGGGCGATATAGTCTCGTCATGATGAGCATCGAGAGATTTCTCGGGATAAGAATGTTTAGACTCAGCCATTGTGCAGTGCAGTGCGGGTTGAAACAAATTGAAGAGATTGAGGGCGAGAATGAGATACTGCAGCTGAAGAATAGTCGAGGCGACCGGTCCTTTTATGCTTAATTGACCCCGACGCTCGCTAGGTCAGGAACCAACAGCTCGGATGATGAATTTTTTACTTTAATCCCCCAGAAACAGGCACGCTCATCACTCGGCAGCTCGCATGGGGAAACCTGGGGGCACGGGGAACGAGTGTGTGGGGTGACAATTGAGGAATGGGATTGGGGAATGGGTCTTTTGAACAGGAGACTCCGCTGCGCCCTCTCGAGCCGGCGGAGTCTCCATTGCTCGGCTCAGAAGGAGGTGTTTCCATTGGTTAAGGGTCGATAGTGCGGAAGAACTCCGTCGCTAGCACACCAAAGACGGAGACTCCGCTGGTCACACCCTTTAGCCAAGTTTTTTCCCCGACTGACGCTGTGACGTTTTTAGCGGCGCAGGGTAAATAAACGTCGGGTGATCTTTTCCAATCAATGATAATAAATGTTACCCTCTATCTTGAGCGGAGGGTCCGTTGATCAAGAATGTTATCTCCACATTGAACGGAGTGAGATCGGCCGGTAGTAAATGGCAAATAATAAACACCTCGTCTTCCCCTCTCATGCTTATTCTCTCTTCTGACCGTTTGTCCTGAACCATTCCTCTCTCATTTTTGGTGTCAACCCCATCCACAAACAACCCGACCAGATTCATCAAAATGGGCTCCGTCATTTGGGACGATGAACATCAATGGGTAGGCAAACAACCCTGGTGGAAAGCTGCATCCTTCTACCAAGTCTACCCAGCCAGCTTCAAAGACTCCAACGGCGATGGCTGGGGCGACCTCCCTGGCTTAATCTCCAAGCTCGATTATCTGAGCGATCTGGGCATTGACGTCGTCTGGGTATCCCCCATTTTCGAAAGTCCACAAAAAGACATGGGCTACGATGTTTCAGATTATCAGAAGATTTACGAACCCTATGGCAGTGTTGAAGATGTCGATATCCTTGTTCGCGAGTGTCATTCTCGAGGGCTAAAGATTATTCTTGATCTCGTTGTCAATCACACGTCAATAGAGCACGAGTGGTTCAAAGAGTCGAGATCTTCAAAGGATAGTCCAAAAAGAGATTGGTATATCTGGAAACCTGCACGATATGACGAAAACGGCGTTCGACATCCTCCGACGAATTGGAGAGGATATTTCGCCTGTTCGACGTGGACTTGGGATGAGCATACCCAGGAATATTATCTGCATCTCTATGCACCTGATCAACCTGATTTGAATTGGGACAATGATGAGTGTCGTGAGGCTATTTACGATAACACGATGCGCTTTTGGCTTGATCGTGGCGTTGATGGGTTTCGCATCGATACTGTCAACAAATACTCCAAGAGGAGAGATTTCGTTGATGCGCCTATCACAGATCCTTCATCAGCTTCTCAGCCGGCACCAGAGATGTGGTGTAATGGACCGCGCATTCATGAGTTCATCCATGAGATGTATGAGAAAGTCCTTGGTCCTTACAACGCTGTATCAGTTGGAGAACTTTCCAACACGCCTCACCCTTCACAAGTCATTCCCTACGTATCAGCCGCTGCAAAAGAGCTGGATATGGTGTTTGAGTTCTCAATGATCAGACTCGGCAACGGAAATGGCTTTGGAGACAAGTACATCTACGAACCATTCCCGTTATCAAAGCTCAAAGAGTTTGTACATAAGTGGCAAAGTTTCATTGAGGGAACGGATGCTTGGGCAACAGCGTTCTGCGAGAATCACGATAACGGTCGGGCGGTTGATCGTTTTGGTGATGCATCTACACCAGAATGGTGGTTCAAGTCAGCAAAGACCCTGGCAATCTGGCAAACCACCCTCACAGGCACATTATTTCTCTACCAAGGCCAAGAAATTGGTATGACGAACATGCCTCGATCTTGGGGAATTGAAGAATACAAGGACATCGAAAGCAGCAACTTTTACGCCGAAGCTGTCGCATCAGGCGATGAGAAACGCGTCAAAGACACGATGCACGGTTTGCAGATTATGGCACGCGATCATTCTCGTATTCCTTTCCAATGGGATGATTCACCCAACGCTGGGTTTGCGGATACTCAAGCGAAGCCGTGGATGAGAGTCCATGATGATTATCGTGATATCAACGTGGCGAGGCAAGTCAAAGATCCCAACTCTATTCTGAGTTTCTACAAGAAGGCGCTTCGACTACGAAAACAGTATCAAGATCTGTTTGTGTTTGGATCATTCAAGCTTTTGGATCCTGAGGATGAGAACCTGTTTACTTATATCAAGGAGAGTGTCATTCCTGTCAAGGGACGAAGGGGCGACAAGAGAAAAGCTGTTGTTGTGCTAAATATGAGCCGGGAAGACAGACTTGGTCCGGATGTCCATACTGCTTTGGGGTGTTTGGAGGAGGATGTTCGGTTACTTGCTTGTACGGTTGAGGATTCAACAGGGCTGAAGGGTGGACGACCGATGCTTTCTGGATGGGAAAGTCGGGTTTATGTGAATTTTGAGTTGCAGTAGGCGTTACTGAGTATTTACCTATAAACGATCACGCTGGAGTAAGTGCAATACGATAGGTCGTATTTGAAGATATTCAGAGGCTTTCTTGAACATATTTGATAAACAGCCAGAAGAGTTAGAGAAGTTTGATCCAAGAAGTTTTCAACGAACCCTCTGCAATCTTGTCAAGAACCTCACCATGCATCACATCATGTACATAACACTCTCCAACAACCAAATATCCATCTCGCTTAGGTCTCAGCAGGAAAGGAACCTCACCACCAAAAAATACGCAAAGTTGATCGCCAATCTTTACATCAATGGGTCCAACGCCGAAAAGCTTTGACTCGGTCGTAAAGGCTCTGTAGAACTCGAGAACTGGCGAGGCAGCGCTGATGTATCGCCAGGAGTCTCCAACTTTGGCTAGCTCTGTGAGATACTGTAATTGCGTGGAATCGTCACCCTCAGGGTCGATGACTTCTTCAAGAGCGATCAGATCTTTCACGGCCCAGTCCAGCTTGCCTGAGAGTATTGCGGCGGCAAAGTCAGCAAGATGGGTGATCTCATCGTCCACAGGATAAGCCCTCCCGTCGCCGCCGCATGACAAAGTCAAGGCACATTTCTTCCAATCTGCTTCACTCCATCTAGGTTTACTCAAAAAGGACTCGCGTGGTATGTCCCTTTCAATGAAGTATCCGCAGATTCCCCGGTATTTCTGTATAGTTTGGACTCCATCGAGCATAACACCTTGAAGTGATAGTTGTGACGTCTTGCCGGTGTGGTCGATTCTCATCGGAGTACCAAGACCGCACTGAAACCGTGGATTCTGCTTTGTTGGTAGAATAGTCCATTGTCGGCGCTTATGCCAACTTGGTACCCATGATGGCCCTGACGGTTTATAATCTCCAAAGGTCCCTGCTCCCGAAAGAAATGTCAAAGGCAAATCGGATTCGAGCATTAATCTCGCAATATCTTGGTATACCGTTTCCGTGCTGGTTTCCTTGCGGTAGTCCGGGACAATCCTTCTGATGACTGCGTCTGTTGTTTGAAGACCGAGTAGACCATAGATCTTGTCCTTGGGTTCCTTGCAATCGAAAAGGCGAGTGACTTGGAGCAGTTGAGCAAATGTGAACTTCAAAGGCTCGAAGCAACTTTGTGAGGTGGAGAGTCGATACATTAAGTAAACATGCATAGCTCCAGTGGGAACCATCTCCCGAAGCAAGCCATCCTCTCTAAGCTCAGGTTTATGTGCAATGAGTGCTGCAGCGAGTCCAATCCACTCCCATGAAATCTGGTAGGGACCGAGTTGTACAACAGCGTGCCTCGCAAGCACAGACTCCTGGACGACCCAGATACGAGAAAACCAGCGTCGCTTGAAAAGACGCAGCATTGCAGAAAGGGCGGGATTGTCGTTAGGTTCCTTTTGAGGCATGACAGATCGCCCATGTTCAAAGTATGTTGCTTTTACTTCGTCGTGGCCGCGTTGTACCAACCAGTCATTGACGACTGTGCACAAACCTGAAAATGCCTCCGAGACAGACGAAAGAGATGATCCAAGAATAGTCTGCGCACAGGAGCAGAAGTCGGCGTCTTCGCCAAGCCATATAACCACCTGCCATGCGCCGCTGAATATCTCTCCCATCATTGCAACCTGTTGACCCCGCTCTTTGACGTCCTTCTGATTGATACATACTGCGTCGGCCCATATAAACCGAGACGTGTTATTTTGTCGTAAATCTCGTAAAGCCGCATTCAAGCTCGCAGAAACAGCTAACGTGTGAGTCTTGCCATTTGCGATGACCTCAATCTTCTTGTCATCAGACGATCCGTTGCCCCACGTATAGGACAGGGCTTCATACGCCATTTCGTTGTCCTTCAAGCTGCAGACATGAAGTTTGCATCGAATGGTATCACTAGCTCCCGAAAGGATCTCTAGCAGTCGGAATTGGTCACCTGGAGGTAAGGGGTGATAGATTCCGGTTTTGTGTTTGGCTGATGGACATGCGTCATGAACTGGGGTGAAGGGGCGTAATGGCGACCGCGAGTTGGCGAACGTCGAATCTATATATCCATCATTGTTAGACTAATATCCTGCATGTTCCAGGAAAAGAACCAACTATTACTTTGCCCAAGGGAGAGCGAAACTTGCTGAATGTTCGACTCTTCGTCAATGTTAGCGAATAGAGGTACTGTTGTAACAGAAGTCGTGTTGTCGAAGAGCATCCTGTTACTTAAATATCCGCAGCCATAGATTGGTCTGGAACTTGAACTGGCTTGACTAAGTATCTAAAAATTGAATATGTTAGCTTCGTGTGTTTCAAGGACATACAAAAGAAATATAATGGTCCAGGACCGACTTCAGCTGTGTCAGAACCTGGTAAATCCCCCCGGGAAAGGCATTTGTTTTCGATGTCGGGTCAAAGAAATTACAGGGTACATGAGCCTTTGTACCTTCTGTTTAATCAAAGAAGCCCAGTAAGACTTTGGAGAAGGGCAATTATGTAAACAAGGGCAATCATTTCTTGACTGATGTTTCACAAAGGCCTCCTTAGGCGCATCTGAGTCCGCCATTGAGAATCGCTTAGTTAACAAAGCAGTAAGAATAAAGAGAAGAATTCGACTTGTGATTTATCGCGTATTGTCTTGATTATCAGTTCTGAATCTTGCAAGGTCAAGGGGAGTTCAAGGTTTTTGATATACCCCTCAGTCCTACATTGGTGCCTGTTGAAGCCACTCAGCTGACCAGCCCTGTTAGTCTGGTATCACGCATAAATAATTGGGTGTTTTCAAGCCACGAAGGCTATCGTCAAGAAGCTCCGACATAAAACGGAGAAGCTGGAGCGCTGTATTATTGCCGTAGGTCGGATTGCAACCAAACGGGAGCAGTGATACCTTCGTAGAAAGGTACCGATAGGATAATTGCAGACCAGCAGCAGCAAGGAAAGTGCAAAAGTAATTGATAGTTTATTGTCAAGCTTCTCAGTTCCTGCCCTTTTCGTCTCTAATCGCAGCTTGCTAGAAGTCTTCACGTGCGATAGGTAATGATACGCCATGAAAATTAGCACGACGACTAAAGTGGAAGTTACTATACTATGTCATAGCCTGCTATAAGACACCGTACTTTCCCTCTCCAACTATTTTTAAAGAATACAAAGACTACAACTATATTGAAGAGAAAGGTAATCACACTCCCATTGCTTACATTTAGCATAAAACACCATATCCGTCCAAAACCTTAGGGCTGCAATCAAGGGCGTGTTGCCCGGCAGGCCTTGATCTTATGAGAGTGCTTCTTTCGCCCCTTGGAAGGGGAGTGCGTATGAGCAGCCTGAAAGTTCGGGATTGGAGTACCAACAAAGTCCCGGGAGAGATCAACGACACTCCTGATGGTTTCGATGGGCATCTGGGAGGTCAAAGTGCTTGAAAGATCATTTGTAATCGCAGGGTCCTCAGTGGCTTGAGTTCTGGTAGCAGACAACTTGGTGATAGGAACCACGGAGCTGTGGGATTTAGTTCTTGAGATGGATGTCGCAGTACTCAAAGCAGATCCAGTTTCACCGATAATGTCGGAATGGTCAAGATGGTAAAGAAGAGATCCCCAGCCCAGCCCATCGTAATGGCCCGAACCTTCACCCCACGAGCCAGCACCGCCCTCAAATCCGCCGTACGTTTCAAGCGAGTAGTTCAGGTAGGATGTGGTCCATGGCGCTTCTAGGCCTTTGATTTGGACATAGTGAGAATATAGCAACTCCCAAGTAGGCCGAACTGCTCCTCGTGAGGCATCACTGATCTCAGTGAAAGATACGATTCCGTTTGCGTAAGGCTCGAAAGGCACATCGTTACCGAGGTTATAGCGGGCAAAATACTCAGCTCTGTAACCAGATGATTAGCAGTGGAGACCATAATTAAAGCTATCTAGCTTGATGATAGGTCTAACTTACCCCAAAAGGATGAGACTATTGTTGTACGCGAATAAGTCTTCACCTTGGTTCCAAGCCTGCTGTCCAATGACTCCAAGAAGTTGCCAATCCATTGCTGAGTGACCTTGATCACGGCCCGACTCTTGACCCTGTCCCAAGAGCTTGCCGGTACCTGGTTCCTCGACGATATCAGAGACAGCGTTATTGATAGCACCGTTGCCAATACCGTTCTTGAAGTAATCTACCGCAAAATCCCACAGAGTTTGGTTGTTGGTCAGAACTCCGATGGCTTGGGCGGAAGCGATATTGCATAGTTCCCAGTTTGCAAAGAAGTGCTTCACATTATGCTGAGACCCCAAGACATGATTCAAAAAGTCTATGTTCATGGGTAGGAAGACATCCACTAACATGGAGGTGACAGAAGCAAGACCTTTCTCTGCGAACGGTTCGTAGTCACGAAGCAGTTCAGCAGCGTTAGCGAGTTGGTAGCCTTGCAAACCTGCCGTCAAATAGTCATCGTCTCCTCCGCCGGTAAGGGCTTCAAGTTTGTCTGCCCAAGCCAACAAGACATCTGCTGCGGCACCGGCAAACTGCTTGTCGCCCGAGATCTTCCAGCGAAGGGCGAGATTAAAGGCCGCAGCGGCATCATGCCATAAAGCCTCTCCGTTGGTGCTGCGAGCGACGTTGGCCGTAGCGCTATTGACGTAATCCGACTGAGAAAAGCTGAGACTAGTGAGCTTGGTCCAAGATCCTAGCCATGGCTCCTTCTTCGCATTGATCTTGTCTTTGGCCCGAGCGATATCTTTGTCAGTGACTAGGAGACCGGGATGGTTAAAGGCAAATACTGGAGCAAAATATAAACATAAAGAAAGGATTGTAAAGAATTGAGTAAACATGTTTAAATGAGTGAATGAATGGAAGTGGCAATAACAAGAAAATGGTATTGAAAAGAACGAAACTGTGACAGGTGAATATATGAGCGGCTCCAGAGCTCACTTGAATGGACTTCGCAAGTTAAGTTTGTATGCTATGCTCCTGTTCTGCATTTACAAGGAGTAAAATTTTAATCAATCGCAGTACGGTACCAGTACCATGGTTAGAAAGTCTAAACAACGACCTGAAACACTAATACCCCCAAGTCAGCCGATCCAACTCAACTGTTCGTCAACTAATAGCGTTACTCAGCACTGAGTAACGTAACCGCCTGTTTCAGTACCCGCTAGATTAGTCCTTACCAGGGCTCTTTAATTGCAACCTAGGCCAGAGCCGGCAGACTAACCGAGTTGATGCGGAGTATGGAAATATGAACCAATGATATACACTTCAAGATTGCCGATCTTTCTTTTCTCTAATTAACTAGTTTCGCATTAAAGGATGCCTCTCGGTTACAATCTCAACTGAATGATGTTGGCCATACTCCATATAAGCGTACCAATGGCCGTCGACGTGTGACCACCTTCAGAAGGATATAACGAGTACTCGAATTAATCCTGGTGGTGTAGAACTCGGAATTGATGGCTTGGATTCATCTATAGACAAAGGCCATTCTGGAGGATTCTTTGGTACGATATTTATTAAGAGACCTGACAGAGGTAGCATGCCGGAGTCTATGTTGTTCTATTATTCTAAGGCGATAATTATTACCTACCAAGAGAGAGACAAATGCTTGATTGAAATAGATTGAAATCATTGGGCTGACCCATATTGTTGGCAGTATCGTCATTTTGTAGGACCGCTGGCCAATAGGAATTTGAGAGTGACTCCAGCATGCTCGAGCCATCCCGATCCTATGATCCTTGTAACACAAGTCAGTTTTTCTCTGGCGTCTATGTATTTACTTAGTTTGCCAGTTTGTCCAGGATTACTACACGATCTATTGCCTAGTCCCTTGCGTAATCTAAGTCCTGAGATCTTCAAATCTAAAAGAATAATGGCATGATCTCATAAGAACCCTGGTCAAACCCACCCTAAGGAACGGTGAGTTGAGGAAACGTCATCTTAAAGTTATCAGATTCTCGCCTAGATTCCCCTTCGTAGTCCATTGAGAGCCAGCCACCCGCTGGATAGTGCGCGTTCTATATTTCTGCGAGTAATTAATCAACACTATCATGACCGTACAGCCGAGATAACCAACCACTGTTGTTAAAAAGAAATGCATTTTGGTGTCGGGTGAAAGTTACGTCTGCCTGGCCTCCTTCTTTCCTGATCACCAAACGCTGGGCAAATGGCTTCCTAGATCCACTGGTTTTACCGATTTATTGGTGCTGTTGCCAACCCAAATACCTTTCGATAAAGACACTGGTTTTCTAGGAGTTTGGGAATCTATAAAATGGAATGCCATAAACTGTAGTATTGTTGTTTCGTTCCAATTCAGTAACAAAAAAAACTCGTCGCCCAATGACCGTCTTTATTTGCCTCACATAGACCCTCTCGACCACCTTACTAAAACCTTCATACGAATGAGTTAGTCTATTTCCGTATTATAGAACGAGGCTGAGCCTTTCGCGTTCCAATTTCCCTAACAAAAATCCACGGCATCGCCGTAAAGTATAAATAATTGACATTAAGGGCTGTTAAGAAAATATTTGGTGGAGAACAGCGGTGTAGGGTGGGTGCGCGCCCTTGATCATGATCTCAATTAATCCATGGATTGCTCGTTGTGTTTGGAAATTCTTAACAAATATAGAAAAGCCATTGAGTTATCCTGGATTTCGGAAGTCCGGTTGGAAATAAAAAAAATCAAACAAAAACACAAATAAAAGACTGGATACTATGTGGTATGCGTGTTATTCAGATCTATCGAATTACAAATTCCCCTCCAAGCTCAAGGGTAGTCTAATGTCTAGAATGATGATGTCTGGCACCATTGCCGTATCAGTCCTCCAGCCCGATAACGACATATCCGAATAAGGCATTTATGGTTATTGCTAACTAGATCCGGTGAAGATTGACTTTGATAAGTGTCTAGACCAATCAGACCAGTGGCTATCGGATACTCGGCACTCGAGCGGCAGTAGCATGAACCACGCATGCCAATCACCACGCCACGGCTAAAAAATGCCGTGAGCTTACTACGTATTAGAGATCTCGTGGCTCGGGAAGATCCCTTATTCTGGAAGGTGGAATATATAAGTCATCATGCGCGGTCGATACGATGCTGTATGTGCTTGTGCTGGAATAAGGCAGCTGCCGCCCAGTTCCCAGATTGATTACTTACGAGCTGGACTCCCAAGGAACCTTTGGTATCGCAAAAGATCTTCGCCTTTTATTAGGAAGGTGCTACTTTCCTTACTAGAGATAAGAGATGTCCAAGGACTTTGTCAACTCCACATACGTGTATATCATCTTGGTATAAGATCGAGAAATGACCATCTTCCAGCCTTGGCATCAGTATTCTCCTTCTATCAATTGCCATTTTTTCTAGTTGATATTGCTGTTCAAAATGAGGACATTCTTGCCGGACATTCTCCTGGCCCTTACCCTTGTCGGGTTTGGCAGCTCGACACCTGCTGCTGGCTTGGACAAGAGGTATACCCTCGATAGCAACGGCATCAAGTACAAGGTATTCGAGCATGCTGCTACGGGCTCTAAGACCAAGATTGTATCCAATTCCGGAATATGCGAGACGACACCCGGTGTCAACCAGCACTCGGGTTATTTCTCTGTTGGTGAGCACCCTCTGGTACCTACATCTTTTGTCTTGACAATCTCTAACCGATATAGGAACAAACATGAACATGTTCTTTTGGTTCTTCGAATCCCGAAAGGATGCAAAGACAGCTCCGCTAGCCTTGTGGCTTAACGGTGGGCCCGGATGTAGTTCCATGATCGGCCTGTTTCAGGAAAATGGACCCTGCACTTTCAACAACGGAGGGTCTAAGCCTACTCTTAACCCTAATTCCTGGAATACATTTGCAAACATGGTATGGTACACAGCACTCTCCGAAATGAACACCGAGCTGACCCTTGAAGCTCTATGTTGACCAGCCAATTGGCACTGGCTTCAGCTACGGCTCTGACGACGCTGTGTCAACTGTCGCAGCTGCCCCAAGGGTTTGGAACCTCCTTCAGGCGTTCTACGCTCAGTTTCCTGAGTATGAGAACCGTGACTTTGGTCTCTTCACCGAGTCCTATGGCGGGCATTACGGTCCAGAATTCGCCTTTTACTTTGAACAGCAGAACGCTGCTATTGATGCGGGAACCATAAAGGGAGAAAAGATCAACCTGGTAGCTCTTGGCATTAACAATGGCTGGATTGATCCAGGTGAGTCATCTCTAGATGATTGCCAAGTGAGAACAGAATTGACATGAAACCCCAGGCAACCAGTACAAGGATTACATCGACTACGCCGCCAACAACACTTACCGGAAACTCATCACACCGACTCAATATAGCAAATACCTGTCTACATACCAGCAGAAGTGTGTGCCCGCATTTGCCAAGTGTCCAGGCCTTTCAGGTAATGATGCCGCATGTGGCAATGCCGACGACGTCTGCAGCTCGGCTATCGAAAGTCCGTTGGAGCAGTTAGCAGACTTTAACGTCTACGATATTCGAAGCCCCAGTGATGATCCCTTTCCACCTTCAACCTATAGCACGTACCTGCAGTCGTCAGCTGTCATGAAGGCCATTGGTGCTCAGTCCACTTATGGAGAATGCCCGAATGCACCCTATAGCAAGTTCATCTCGAGTGGTGACAGTACGTTTTCGAAGAAGCTCTGACTGCGAGATTAAATTTAACTAAATGTTCACAGGGGGACGGTCGTTTGCGCATACATTATCCCAGGTCATTGATTCCAAGATCACAGTCCTAATCTGGGCCGGCGACGCTGGTAAGTCCATCTGTCTCTCCTATCTAGACCATAGTTCGTCCATCTAACAATATACAGACTGGATCTGCAACTGGATGGGCAACTACAGAGTATTGAACTCTATTGCACCTCAGTCGTTTGTCTCGGCGCCCCTCAAGCCATACACTGTCAATGGAAAGCAGTATGGAGAATTCAAGACCTCTGGGAACTTGAGCTGGCTACGGGTTTACGAAGCCGGTCACGAGGTACCAGCATACCAGCCTGAGGCAGCACTGGCAGCTTTTGTTGCGACTATGTCACGTAAACCCATCTCAAGTTCGTGATGAGGTGCTGTATTGGACTTTGTGGGTTGCCAATGGCTTCGTGTCTTAAGTTTTAAGATAAGCTCACAAGTACTTTGTATCTATTTTCCACATAAACATGACTCACGATTATCTCCTATGATTATATATCTTGTATTAATGTGATGGTGATGGTGATTGTGTTTTTTTTTTTTTTGACATGGTGCATCATGCCATGTATTGTGAGTAAAAATCGCTTTGGCATCTCTAACTATGAAGCCCTAATATCACTATTGTTGAAAAGTCTACATTGAAATTAAAAATGAGCATTTAGCAGTGCGTAAAAACCATCAACTCTATCCGAATCGACATCAAGCTCTGAGCTGGCCTGTGTGATGGTTCCACTCAGCATTCCGCAATCTATGTATTTCAGCCAAAACCTTTATTACTAGAGCTTTCGCATACCCTCTTTTCTAATGTAGATTCTGGTAGATAACTATATCGCATTTCCCTCAGTTAGTATAATAATGCATTATCGTGTGTCACTTGTTTAGAATTGTCCAAATATATTTGCTTATTTACATAACCAGATATATGAGATCTGCGTGAAACAAGATAGTTGAAAGGATTGGCTGGACGCTCCAACTGCAACCTAAAGATCTTGAAGCCATTTCATTGGAATTATTCTGAGCCGATCTGTATGAGGACCATAAGAATTGCGGCATACCTAACAGAATCCAAGGTTAGCTGATGAACCTCATGTTCAGTTGTGAAGAGTTGAGAGATCACATACGCAGCCGTGGCAGCCAACGCTTCAAATGGCTTTGACACCATCGCGAAAGATAGGATGATCAAGAATGTAAAGATGAAAGCAGTAATGACGCCAAGCTTTACTGCTAAGCTGTCAAGGGCTTGCAGAATCCATAGAGGTGTAATTAATAGACACATGCCGATCGCAATAATCACAACGGAGGCGAACCGATCAATTCGCTTATCCGAATAGTATGAGACGTTTCGGGCATCATAATCGGGCACAGATTCATCCGAGTGTCTCCATATATTCATCGTGCGCAATCGGTATGACCTGTCAATCAGGCGACGGAGGGGTGTTTTGTCCTTTTGATGTACACAGAATAGATCACCTTTTTCAAGATATTCTTGCTCCTCCTTTTCTATAACGCTGGAGTCGTGGTTGAGATGCCAGTTTTGTATGCTTTTAATGTCACGTAGTGGGGCTTTGGAAAACCTTCCCAGAGCAGACTGTTGAAGCATGAACTTATCTACAACAGATTAGCTTCTAAAGCTCTAGTGCCGCAACAGGCTGGGAGGGATGACATACTGTATTGATAGAGCTTGTCGGATATCGCTTCTAGCAGTGAGATTCGTTCATCAACCTCGTCATATCTGAAGGTGCCATTGTTGATGTGTGGTTCAGCCTTTCGACTGTGAGCTTGATCCAGCTGCGCCAGGCGTTCCTCGAGAACCGAAACCTCGTCTTGCAAAAAGAGCGCTATGCGGGCGTTCAAATCATCGAATCGCCGGAAAATATGGAAATCGTCGTCGGATGCAATGAACTTTGCATATCCTCTGTATCCGACAAATTTCCATGGCCAGCGCTGGATATCCTCAGGAGATGGCGCCTCGCTGTCATTCATAATTGTGACAGTAGCTACTTAAAGCCCTCCTTGCGCGGTTGTCGAAAGGGCTGTAAAGTTTGTTGTGGATGCGGGGCTATGTTGGTTCTTTGAATTATGCTCTCAGATTGTAATCACTATAGGGGTTTGACACTATGATAAGATCGAAAGTCTCGCGGTTAATGACTCGAAATACCCCCAGTCAGTGGAAATGAGCGTGCTTTGCATTGACCCTAACAGAAGTGTGCAGGGGCTCCGCCACGGCTTCGCCACATGCTAGGCGCTATTTTCTGGCCATATCACTGGAGCACCGCCCAGTGAATGCGATAATGCCTGAATAGGAACCAACCACAGGCTCTAGTCTACTGTGTACCATAGCGCTATTACCTCTTAGTCATCAGGACTTGAAAATATAGGAGGCTGGGCTGTAGGCGATGGCCGATCTTCTCCTTTTGTCTTCTGTCTCTCAGATATAGGTCTAACGCTCCCTCCCTCTATTTTTTGCTCGCTTCATTGACCGACGATCTGTCCCCCTGCCTATACTTCTCTTCCATTTTGACCAAACGTCCCATCATGATCCCGCAAGATTTAGCCTTGCAATGGTCCGGTGATACCGACCACACACCAGGCTCCAAAAGCGCCCGCCCCACGAAGGACACTGAACCACAGAAGCATCACAGGGCACTTCACAGTTCATTTCCGGACACCTTAGGGACATATCTAATCGACTTCACAAACTCAAATTTGCGAGAGGTTGCCGGAGACGTGAGACGGACCTCCAATAGAACCATCAGAGCAGAGCCACCTCCTACCCGAACTCGCCGACGGGTCGCCCTGGTTGGGGGATGCGACAAGCGTCTTGGTGGTGATAATGACGCGCGGTTGAAGTGGATGGATGCCGATTTTGATCCAACCACAGCGAGGCTCACAACGTTACAGATGACCGCATTAGAGGAGGCAACCATGGGGTTCGCGAATTCAGGTCTAACTGGGAATATCAATAATATGTCGCGTTTTGAAGAAGAGGAAGAAGCGTTAAGTGTCAGCGGTTTCCGCTTGCAACGCCACGTCAGAGACATGATAGAGAACCTCCTCCGGCACCGGGAAAGATGTTTTCAGGATGCCAGACGGTACCAACAGCGAATCTGGAACATACACTGCCAATCAGGAATACCAAAATGGATGTCGCCGACAAAAGAAGCCCTTGGTGGAATTGCAGAACAGAATCGACGGTTGCAGGAATATCTTGACAACACCGTGTACAACGACATCATAACCACTAGCCAAGAAAGAAGTTCCTCAGATTTCTGTCGGATGGCGGAAGAGGTGGAGGTAGAGTTTGCGCGACTGCATATGCCTTCTCCTCACTTGGATTCATCTGAGCGCCCTTGCAATCTTGACCTTTTCGGACACTTGACTCCTCAAAAGCGTGTCAGCGAAATCATTGAGTTGATCGAGAAAGAATCTTGGAGACGTTTCCAGCAAAGAGGGAGTTCTGAACAAGGAAACTTTGGGTGCTTTGTGAAACCGTCATTGAGAAGTTGCTTGCCAAGACGTGTGACACTCCTCATA
This sequence comes from Fusarium sp. NRRL 53497, assembly GCA_013184445.1. Classification (NCBI taxonomy): domain Eukaryota; kingdom Fungi; phylum Ascomycota; class Sordariomycetes; order Hypocreales; family Nectriaceae; genus Fusarium; species Fusarium sp. NRRL 53497. The sequence continues at coordinate 180,667 of JABCJZ010000114.1, forward strand.
AACATGATTATTGAGAAGCTTAATAAGCGAATCACTCAGGAATTAGTCAAACAGGTATCGACGCACCAGCAAAACCAGCAGCCTGGAACAGAATTGTATGATGTTAATGTCCCTAGACTATCATTGTCTTCGAAACTTGCATCCTTTTCTCGGAAAGACTATTTGAATTGGCTCATAGGCGACCCAGAATCGGCCCAGGTTCGTGGGTGGGCATCCGCGTGGTCCCGAGAGCATCGTGCGAAGGCGCTCCAATCGTTCTATAACAATGGAGGACACGAACTAAGAATTAGATCCGAGTTCATCCCAGGACTTATAGACCCGTCAGTAGTTTCCCTCGCCATTTTCAGAGGAGACATTCTCGAGGGTATCAAAGAGGTTTCATCCGTGGATTTAGAGAGCATAGGTTGGGTGGAAGAGGCTTTCCTAAGCTGGGAGCCAGTGTTTTGGAGATATACGATTGAAGATGGCTTGGTGTACAAAATATCAATGGATGGAGAGGCTCTAGGGATGCTTACACGGGAGGGTACATGTGTCACTTTATGGGAAGTGGCTGTTCGGACCCCAGTCTAGTGGCGGTTTAGGGATGGAATTTAGTTGGTAGACACCTTATTCCAACGGCATCGTCATGTGATATCAAGCTAGTAACGCCGGAGGATTCTGATACTATTGCTCTGTTCTCCTTTAAGAAGATGTGATCAGACCTGTTTTCTTTGGAATTATGCGTTTGGATCTAAGGATTGTTGGATTTTATCAGAGATGTTGGAGACCTTTTTGAGATAAAGTATACGGTTAAAATAAAGCTTGAATTAGGACACTTACTTCGATGCGATCCAAGGTGCCATCAACGAAGTAGCCAGGAAGATCCATTGCATCAACTTGTAAAAGTTCAAAGGCCACGTTCAAGTTAGACATACGTGTCACAAAGCTCTTCAACATAGAGCGTATCTAGTGATAGAGCTTCTCTTAGATATCAGACGTTGCAAGTCCACTGGGAGTCATGGGTGTGCTACACCCCCGAGAGCTTGACTCGCTGAATATGAAACTTACTTGCATACCATACATCCTGTTTCCACCTTTCCATTCCCTTTTCTCGACATGCCGGTCAACTGATGTCAATCAAATGAGAGCCAGAGCAGGTCAGCCAGAAAAGCTGCTCTGAGTGCTTAGGTCTGGCAAGGCTGTAGAGTGGATATGTTGCGGCGAGACGGCTTTTGATTTATCTGTTGGTAAGTTATTTGCTGTATAGTATGGGAAGTGGGGAAGGCAAGAATTGGTCCGAGCCTGCCAATCATATGTCTGATCAGTGCAGGTTTGGTATGTGCGCAAGGATCTTAAAGATAACGCCTGTCAATTAGAAGTAAGGTCACGTTGATAACGATACATCCGATTTCAAAGCAAATTTAGCAATGTCCAATCATATTCCTTGGTGAACTTCCAGGCTACTTGCCACGGTTGCTTTCGCATGCTGTGGCCTCCCGCTTTCTTTGAGTTGCTCGTACGAGCGGAGAGTCAGTATACTCAGTCAACAAACTATTTCAGGAGTTGTGATACAGTATGATGAAGCCGAAGTCTTGTGTGCCTCGCTTTGCCCCAGATCAATCGTGACTTTAGCCGAGGCTCAAGTCTAAAAACTCATTCCATTCATGATAACTTTCTAGAATCACCACAGCAGCATTGAAGCTTACCTTCTCGAAATATAGACCGATTTCCCCCTCAACTCGGTTTAACGATTTGAACCTATCTCAAGGTCTAGCCAGAAAGAGAGTCACTGATATCTCGGTACACCTTCCCATGTTGAAACTTCCCTACAGTTTTTCTTTGTCCATCTAACTTATGCTTATGCCGATACCTTCAAGGGGCGTCCAGCAGTGCCACTCTTCAGACGAACCCATACATTACTGAAGTTCAAGGGGGTGCGCTTGAAGAAATTCTTCAAGGCTGATTAGCTTGCCTCGCGCATTCTCCACAGCCCAAGCAACCAAGCTATTTGCATCCGGTCCAAAGTAGCCAAATTCTTCGTAAAAGTCAAAGCCCTCAACGAAGGCATCAGGCAGATAAGGAGCTCTTTCTCTAAATTCTTCCGCGGATATCTGCTGGTAGGCAATATCAAAACCCGCAAGCTTAGACTCTATCTTAACGAGTTCCTCCAGCGTGTAATGTCCAACAGCTGCGTGAAAGGTCTTTCCTTCATACTTTCCTGGACTAGCAAGGATACTGCCTATGAAGTTTCCTGTGTTGCTTGTGATATCGATCCAAGGAACGCGAGTCCGAGGAGACAAATGCATGGCCATCACCCAGTTACCATCCGTTTTCTTCTGAGGTGCCCAGTATGGCACTTTAAGAATGTTTTCCATAAAGGTAGCAGGACAAAAGAAAGCACTCTTAATGGGAAGTGCCCGGATGTATTCTTCGGCTCGAGCCTTGGAGTCGAATGGGTGAGCTTTAGTGTACTTGCCACCAGACAGGTGGGCAACGTTGGGGAGGGTACTGAAGATAATGTATTCAACATGACTGTCAACTGCGGTATCCGCAACTCGCTTAATGTTCTCGAACTCGGGCGTATGTTGCTTGGTCGTTAGGTTGGGAGCCGTCATTAAAAATATATAGTTAACACCTTTCAAGGCAGCCCTGAGAGACTCAACCTCATGTACGTCTCCGTACACGACTTCAACTTTGTCTCTGAGCTTTCTTGCCTTATCTGAGTTGACGTCACGAGTTATAGCTCGAATTTTGTAGTGCTCTGAAAGCTCCGCGTCATTGAGAACGAATCTAATGACTGAACCACCTTGCTGGCCAGTGGCTCCGAAAACTGCGAGTATCTTGGACATTCTAAAGATGATGGTGATGATGTTGTAGTTCTTAATTTGTGAAAAAGAAGAGATAATGGAAGTAACCATTACGTCGCAATGAGTTCTTTTGACTTAAATCATCTTCGAGCTGACAAATTGGTTTCCTAATTTCGACGCATGGTTCAATGTTAGGTCCGAATTCCGTTTATGAAATTGACTCCAAATTCCGTAGAGCGGGGTCATAGCACGATGTCATCCCTATTACCTATGACTTGGTCAAGTAAGAGTTCTGGCAACAACAACAACAACAATAACAGAATCCAAAAAGAAAAAAAAGATTAGGGTCATTCTTTTGAAGCCCCGAAGGCCAGTTGCATTCGACTTTCACCATTTTTCTGAATTATTTTGAGTCGTGAAAGGGCACATGGTTTACAACTCGTGGTCGCGTTAGCATTGGCAATGATAGGCTTAGACAGACACAAATCAATTGATATATCAAAATTCTATCAGAAAGTAGTTAAAAATGACCATTCGGTTAACAAAAACAGTTTATCAACATGGTACAGTACGCAACCCCCATCTTTATCAAACACCTTCTTCAAGTCCCAAATTATCAATCAGACAAGTATGGATTAGTGATATTATCAAAGACGCTATCCTCCAAAGACGTCCACCCGTCCTGGTTGGACCACTTCTTCAGGAGCGCGAGAGCGTCCGACTGGTCGACCGATACCTTGAGATGCTGGGGATTAGGGTAGTCTTTGACGAATTCTCTGTGCTGTCGTAGTTTGCGGAAAATAGCAAAAAGTCTCGTTCCAATGAATGCTATGTCCCCAGCTCTGGATACGTGCATTCTTAATATCGGGATCGAGGACGGCTGCGACATGGACCAATGCCACGTCCTTCACATCAGCGTAAAAGGCTACACAAGATTAAATTAGACGGCTGCATGCAAAGGCTTCAAGCCAAAAAGAGCTCGGGCACTCATAAGCTGGCATTGCGTCAGTCACCTGCTTGTTACCTCTGAAACCTTGAACAACCCAATTGGCTTGTCCTTCTATATGGGCCTTGGTGAGAGGTTCCCCGGTCAATCCGGCAGGGGCCACGGCGTTGACCGTGAAAGGAGGCTCGTCCTCCTTGACAAACCTCCATGCTTCTTTTTCAGCAGCAACCTTGCTAGCAGGATACATAGCCAAGGCGTACGACATGCCATGATGGGGCGGGGCCCAGGCAGCCTCGAGGACGGCATCATTCCACGAGTCTCGCTCTATTATGCCGTTGTCGATGCCCAGGGTAAGCGGCGAAGCGCTTATGGCACTGCCAGTAACCACGACCCTTTCGACTGAAGGCTCTCGCATCGCTGCCTCCATAATAGACCGCACACTGTTAATTATTGGGGTAATTACTTGGTTCGGGTCAGGGACGATGTTTGTGACATAGGCGATATGCAAAATAGCCGAAACGCCCTTGATGGCTTCGTCGAAGGCGCCACAAGCCATAAAGCCTTGTTCACGTCCCTAACAGTACGTCGGACTCGGAAGCCACGCTCAAGGAATTGGCGGGTGATGTGGGAGGCAAGGAGTCCGGGGCCCCAGTCACTAAGACCCAAGAGCCGGCAGAAATAGCTGTGGCTAAAGAGGACATGATGTTATATCGAGATTTGTATGGGGTGATATTCAGGTGTTGAGGTGTGTAAATGAACAGAGAATGCTTGGAGATATTCGTGGACAGAACTGAAGATGTGAAATCTTCCTTATATACGTTAATTCGATCCTTCTATGTATACCCAGAATGTAATGGCGACCTGCTCTGCTTACCAATTGGTTCAGATAGAGACCGGTCAAGATCACACGAAGTCGAGCCTGCGTCACCAATCATAACCGTTAACGTGCCTCACTACCCTTGCTAGGTAGAGCTATCGCCCGAATAGGAAGTCATATATCTTGGCGTAAGAGTTTGAGATACAAATCCCCGCGATCTATCAAGGTTTCAAGTAGGTATAACCGCAAGAGACAATTTTTATTACTTAATTACTTGGGATTACGAGGGTGGAGCCTAGTAGATCAGAAGAGACAACTAAATATTTCATGTCTTTCTACTCATGCCTAGCTAGCTCGAATCGGTAGCACATGTTCTGCAGCAAACCCACCAAAATTCCTTAGCTACCAATTAAACACAAAGCGAGGCTAGCGGTTTATTAACCCTGCAACCTGTGTGGAATGCGATCTCTGGAGACCGAGGGAGCCAATGGGCGTGGTGCACGAAGAGTCAGCCCGCTAATTTACCATGTTCAATTAAATACGGTTCCCAAATCTAAAGTCGAGAAGGATTACGTTACATCTGCACTTACTCTTGCTTCAGCTTAGTCTACCCCGAACTTCCACAATATTCCCCTCCCCATCACTTCTTCTCCATCCAACAAACAAGTTTTTCTTTGACGCTGCATACCATCGAGGCCTCAAAAGTAACCATCCGCTGCAGATAACGTATCAGAACTGCGCTATGGCCAGCCTCGTGCTTCCGGCGGCCGTATTGTTTATTATAGCATATGTGGCAAGGGGGAGAAATAGGGAAAACAGTAGCTTTTTCCAATCGATACCATGCGTTGGTGTTCAAGAAGATCAATGGTTTGCATGGAGAAGAGCACAATTACGTAGCTTTTCGAAGACAGAAGAATGGATGAAGGAAGGATACCAGAAGGTAAGTAACATGTCCTATGAGGATGGGCCACGGATTAACTGACCTTTACATCCAGTACTCACGACAGAACCAACCCTTTATCATTCCTTCATTCCGAAAAGGCAAAGTTCTTATACTTCCTCCTGCCCAACTGAAAGCCATCTACGGCAAACGCGAGAATGAACTACAAGCCCACGCCCCAGCCTCCGAAGCTTTATCATTCGAATGGACTATTCGCGATCTGGAAGTTTACCCAAGCAATTACACTGTCGATGTGATCCGCAAGTGGATCACTAAGAGATTCGACGAGCTGGCAGCTGAACTGCAGGAGGAACTGTGTCTTGCCGTTGATGAACAATTCGGGTTGAGTGATGAATGGCGAGACGTGCAGCTTTGGCCAGCTGTGCAGAGAATATTGGCCCGGGGGTTAAATAGGGTTCTTGTGGGACTTCCATTATGTGAGTGATGCGTCGCGGTTGAGGAAACAGTATAATCATTAACGCTGAGTTCTTCTGAGCGACGCAGGCCGAGATGCAACGTACCTTGAGACAGTGCGACGGTTCGCTATCGATATGCCATTCCAAGGTTTATTTATTACACTGATTCCAAAAATTCTCAAGCCAATTTTCGCCCCGTGGATATCGTGGAATGCAAGACGGGACACTGAGGCGGGCATCAGAGCTTGTATGCCACTCATAGAAGATTGCTTGAACGCTTATCACGACCATACAAAAGAGAAGCTACCAGTGCGTTCTTCCTTATTCTGAATTCTCGATCTGAACATTAACCTAATGTCATCTAGGTGAGCATTCTTCAATGGATCATAGAGGCCAGCGCCGCGACTGGCGATCCAGCTCAGCTTGACCCTCACCGCATCGGCCATCGAATGATGATCCTCAACTTCAACCTTGTGCAAGGCGGATCAATTCCCTTTAGTACCGTTCTGAGCGATATATGTAACGGCCAACACGCTGCTTCGACCTTCTCAAGACTTCGGGAAGAAGCCGAGTCGGTTCTGTCCCCTACTAAGATCTGGGATCGCGCAACTGTCTCGAAACTCACCCTCGCCGACTCAGCGATCCGAGAATCAATGCGCTGGTCTGATTTTGGTCTGTTTGCTCTCCCGCGACGTGTCAACTCTCAAGGCATAACTCTCGATAATGATATCTACGTTCCTCCTGGTGTACACATCGAGATCCCGATGCACGGTATCCACATGGATGACAGCTTCTACGCGGATGCAGGTACATTCAAGCCGTTTCGCTTTGCAGACGGATCCTCCACGGCACGCTCCGCTGTCACTCTCGACGAAAGTTTTCTTGGCTTCGGCTATGGAAGAAACGCTTGTCCCGGACGGTTCTTCGGTACACATCTGATGAAGGTCATTTTAGCCTACCTTGTGACGAATTACGATGTGCAGTTTGGAGATGAGGAGCCTCCTATGATGACCTTGTGGGAATATAGGATTCCTAGGGAGAGTACTACTGTGCGGATAAGGAGAAGAGCACGGCAGTAAATTTGAAATTATGTTTGTGGCGATATAGGGCGGTGATCCCATCCATTTCAGGTCACGACAGATCGAGATGAGATTGGTTGCATACTTAAGGTCACCACGGCTTCAGTAATGGAATCTACGTTCGGTCGAGGCGCGGCGGAGGGCTGAGGTGCCGAAGGACTCCAGAATTGGGATAGGCGGTTGAGTCAGTTTGAGTGCCTCCACCGTTAGACCATTGCAGTCGGTAGCGGTACGAGCACTTACGGATATCATATTGATACTCGCCCGTCTTGGCAATGTATTCACCGTCCATCCTCATAGTAGTGTCCGTCCCTTCCGCCGCCTCGCGCTCGTGAGTCTCTAAATGGCTTAATCTCATGACCCTCTCCTCTCTTATTACGAAAGACGAAAGGTATTTCTTGAAAGTGCGCCGAACTTAAGACGTCAGGAGATGCTCCCGCCGGTACTATATTGAATCGATAGCTATAGAGCATTTGACGGTCGTTGCAAGGTGCTCAAGCATCAGGCCTTGAGCAGCACCGGATATGAAAGGAACACGATAGAACGGCCCACCGCTTTGGGCAATTGCTCGATGATAGAGGCCTTCACCTCGGCCGCCATTTGCAAGTAGATGAATGCCAATTGACAAAGCGCCAGCCGATTCACCCCTGGATTGTGACACGGTTCCGGTCTCCTCCGAACTTGTGGATATTATCCTGTAACCAACGCAGAGCTAGGCGCTGATCATGCAATCCCACATTCATCAAGTTTTGTTCTCGGAAGATCTTCCCGGATATAAAGCCGAATGGTCCTAGACGATAATTAATACTGACGGCAATAATTAGCTTTCCAATATCTACTAAGGTCTTAACCAAGCGGGACATATTCTACCGGGCATCACCGCTGCCACCATCCTGAAAACCTCCGCCATGAATCCAGATCAGAACAGGTAGCTCGTATTGCTCAGAGAACCCGGATGGGCGAACTATATTGAGCGTCAAGCAAGCTTCGCTTTCGGTATACTTGGTATCTGGCTGCGAGAACCCTATGAGATTCAGCGAGTTGCCGTGACGGAAGGGACCATATTTTGTAGCCTTATATGGTTTTTCCCAACTATCTTTGAGAGGGTGTGGATGCTGGAACCGAAGCTCGCCAATTGGGGGTTGCGCAAATGGTATACCAAGAAAAATATCTTGTTCTGGATTGTAGATTCCATAGATGGTGCCGTTCGTGATCCTGACTTCTGGGTCAGAATATGACCGTCTCTCGAGCGCCAGGGCTCTACACTCTGATATCTAGAACGCCGAAAAAGATGTTTGCAGTAAAAACGCTGAGCAGAGTGTGGCCCGCATGATCTGGTATTGATGCTGGAAGAAGTTAAAGGTTGAAGCCTAAGATGTGTACCAACAGAACTTAGTATATATACACGATTGCCATGTTAGGTTATATATAATGATAGGCCCAGTAGTTTGTCGGCGCTTAATGGACTTAGGGCCAATACAGGGCATAGCTCAAATGAAGACAGCCGGAGGTTATGCAATCCCGCATTCGGGTTTGGGGAGAACAAAGCCACCGAGATTAAGGATGACTGCGCGCAGACTCTACCAACTTCCTTCAGCCGCTCTTATATGTCTAGTGCCGCCATAGGGCTCAAGCTTCAAAGTGCTTCTCTATCGATTTCACGATACAGGCCGATGGATCCCTTGTAAATGGTCCTTTTCGCTTCTCTCAGCTTATCGTCGAAGTTTGGGTGCGCTCAGTTGAGGGTTAATAAGCAGGCTGTCTGTCTTTCTCTTTTCCGAGTCTAGTGCAGCTCGTTATACCACCCGCTCTATTAAAACCGCTGGGGGCCGTGGAAGCCTTATCTCCGAATCCCGCTGGGAAAGAAGTGTGGCCGCGATAGATCGTCGGCCTCTGTCGCTAGGTCCCTGCGGTCCGCCATAGAGTTATCCTGGGGGTTTACCAATTTGGTCTCTCGCGCTGCCGAACCAAATCGTCAAAATCAAAGCAACCACAGCTTGGTAAAGGCTTGGCGAAATAGCTCGAGACAAATAGATTTACATGCGCGTCAAATATAGACAAAACCCAAACAGCTCATTCAGAAATACCTGACTAAACTAACAGTTCTCTTTTTCATCGCCACAGCTTCCAACCATCGTCACCAACTCCCACATGTGGCCATCTAGATCAGCAAAGCTGCGAGTATACATGCCGCATTCAGCCCCGTAGTTCGGGAGCATGTACGGATCAGCAATACCACCAGCCTCAACAGCTTTCGTCACCCCATTATCCACAGACTCTTTGCTCTCGACTGCGATCGAGAAGAGAGCCTCAGTTGTTTTGGTCGCGTCGACAATTTGAGTACCGGAGCGGATGAACTCTTTGAAGCGCGCGTTGGCATGAATCATCAAGCAGATGGTCTGGTTTGGCTCCGGAAGGCGAAAAGCCTTGGTCTTATCGTCAGAGTACTCCTTGATAGAAGTAAAGCCAATGGCTGTGTAAAAGGCAAGGCCGGCTTCTGGGTTGGCAGTGTGGATATTCAGATAGAAAGAAGGGGGCTTGGGCTTGTCTGACTGCATATTTAATATGTTGAAGGTTTAATTGACTCGATGCTTGTTAGATGAAGAGTTATGACTGATGGGCGTGATGGATTGGGCTCAAGCCACTTATTTATCCTCAAGACAGTCGGGCCATCATTCAACCGCTCGTTCTTATTATCAGAAGATTAACTTTTGTCTGCCTAAAATGCCAAGCGCGTTTATTTCAGAGGCGTCGACCCACGGACTGCTCACGAATTGAACGCGCTGTCACGGGGCTTACTTGATGACATTCGCCTGGACGCTTGGCCAGTGGCATTCAAGAGATGAACAACCTCTTACCGCATTTGGGGGATGCGCCAAGATAATTCGGGTAAGCATATCTATTCAATCGGGATGATTATTCAATAGAAGCCGAGTCAATGGCAATCTGATGCGGGGTTTATGCGTGGTGCAACCCGAAAATGCTACGGATACTGTCACAGAATATGGAGGCTCTTCCACTATGTATTTTGTCCGCTTTTTGATCCACGTTTCGAACTACAAGCATTATATCATTGAAATGCACCAAGGGAGTGATCAGCGAGCCTCTCACGTTAAAATGACGTCCACGTTACGAACTAGCACCTATAACGGTACGTTTTTCAATATGGCAAAGGACCACGCAATGATCGCTGTGGTTGGCGATTACCGAGGCGCTTCCAGTACCTTGATTAGTGCGGGCGTTCAATCTTCTTGCCATCTAAAACAACGTTTTTGAACCTTTTTGTGATACGGTTCCGGGCGCCCGAGCAGCAGCACACAGCCAATTTAGCTGGCTACCACCATTGCGCTGCTCTTTTGTAATTGATGCTATAGAGTCGGCACAAACACCTACGTTCAGGCTATCTTGAAGGCTGGAATATAGTGGCTCATAGCCTTCTACCATTCAGTCATGTAGCTCTAAGGAATTAGCTATTGATTCAGATCTTTGGCTGATTTGTTTATGTTTAAGATAAATAATGTGGATTCGGAATAAGACGTTTAGTTGCATCGTTCTTCAGTGTGCCGCTTCTCAGCTATGATTGGATAAATCTTTTCGAAGGCGTTGTTAACAGTTTAGACAATCCGTTTGTAGGTGGTTCACAACACACTTGGCAAGGCTAAGTTGAAATACACTGCCTTTCGGTCTAACTAGCTAAATAAGGCTTGCTGATCCCCACCACTTTAATATAGAAGTTACCGGAAAAGCTTAAAAATTGCGCGCTATATTCTTTCCAACCCAGTACAAATCTTGCGTAGTGGTCGTCGCCTTGTCATAGCTCACAGATAATATCGTGATGACTTCGCTTGCGTAACTGTCACCGAGCTCAGTAGTGATACAAGTTAATTGGTTAAGGATCCAATCCATTTCATGGCGTAAGTAATTGAAGAGTGCTTGACTATCCTCAGGGTGGGATCCTTTTAACGTGGCGTCTCTGTGCTCGTCAATGACGCAAAGCCCGGCGAAATATAACGGGACGACCCAGTATGAGGAGCTCATGACATTCTCGAGCGATCGATCTCTTGGTGTATTCCCCTTAAGCGCGGATTCGTCGATTTCATGCACGAGCGAGATCATCTGCTGTCGTATGCTAGACGGCTTTATCATATCAACTTCCGCCGAAGAATGGTCCAGAACGATCGTTCTTGGTAAGTGTACAACAATAACACAGCAAATGTGCCAATCGATCCGCATCCGGTTGTGAGAAGGCATTTTGGTACATGAGACCAGTTCGGCTTGACTCCGATGCTGAGGCGACTGGGCGCTGATCGTCTGTGGTCTTACATTGGCCTCCGCCCAAGCATTAAGATCATGCTCAAGAGTAACTACATCATCGATGAAGGAGTGGGTTGGGGTCAGGAGGCCGTCGAGTTGACTCCACAGAGACGCCGCCCTGGCGCGCAAAATAGCGAGCTCATCGGGTACGGGGTCACAGAGGCCCCTGGCGATGGCTTGAGTCCATAGAACCAGGGAAGGGGCAGGACATTTCTGCCGCAAGAGGGAATGCTCCAGCTGTAGAACCAAATTAAATCAGCCAAAGGTAATGGGACGGCGTCTGATCTTGGTCATGGACCCACAATCATATCTCGAACCTTGCGGAACATCGAACACCCTAGATGTGTCCGCACTTGCAGGCGACCGCGACTCTCCAGCAAGGAGATGATTCCATTCATGTGGACGTCCAGTGAGCGTGAAGGGCTGGCTGAGTTCGAGTAAAATCGCTAAGAGACGTCAGCTGGCTGGCAAAATTTCATGGGGCTTCCAAATGCGGACTTCCAAGTAATACACCAGTGTTGCGACAATCATGGTAGAATCTTCCTGCGCCTTGCCACCATCTTCCAGCATGGATTGCATGGCAGACAGGCCGTCTAAATACAAGCCAAGCGTAGACACATCGCCCTTCTCAGTCATCAGAATCTTCTGGACCAGCGAAATAAGCAGCTCGTGGTACATGAGATTTCTGAAGGGTTTGGGCGTATCACAGGAAAAATAGTTTTGGAGGAAGTGCAAAGATTTATCGACGGCAACATTCATGTTCCTATCAGGAGGCCATTCACTTATCGGGATGGCGATCGGCACGCTCTCAACGACAGGCTTTGGCCCAGGGTACCAATGGCAGGATTGATGCAGTCGATTGCAACGACTACACGTCGGCCGCTCGAGATCGCATCCCTTCTTTGCAATCCTACACGTCTCCTGTCAATTCATTTCGTCTCATAAGCCATGTCTTTTGAAAGGAGAAACGTACTTGCATCCTATGCAGCCAGGCCGCCTCGGCGCCATCAGAGCTACGCGTGAGAATTTGAGAGCAACCTGGTTGACGCTGTCGTCACCCCGGACAGGTTGGTATATCGGCCTAAGCTGAACTGGTTATTTGCAAATCTAATTCTCGTAGTGCAGGGAAACAACGAATGTTTTTTGTTATCGTATCGACTTTGAAAACATTGAAATTATACACCTCTATCCACGAGATAGCTAAGTCTTATATAGAGAAGAGGAATTTCTGAGAGACATCTATTTTCAGTGGTTCGTGTCCTGTGCGGGAATAAAGCTACATAGCTTGATTTAAATGCAAGGCATTTTACATCTTTTCTGGTAGTACCTGACTACTTGGTGTTTCACCTCGGCTGTAACGTAGCCCGTGGGGTAGGAAGTTTGAGTGACATGCAATTGCATACACCAACACGCATTTTCTTGGCACCTAAACTTTCACCCCATATCCTGCTCCGTCCCCAGAGAAGCAGGCCGGAAGTTGTGCAGCGTTGCGGGACGTTGTGAGACTAACAAGTGGTCCATTCGACCGTCGAGAAGCGACAGGGCGGGGCACGGAAAGGCCGAGATGCTTCTGAAAGTTGTTGGTTATCAAGATAAAAGGTTGTTGGTTATATATTTCTTGCCACAAAAGTCCCCAGTCCCGTCTCCAAGGCCCGTCACTGGCCTACGCCACCCGAGACGGTCCCTGCTTCACCAACACATAGATTATTTCTACGTAGTCCAACGGCCGGGGCACATTGGCGAGATCGTACGGTCACCTACATATGCACCTAAGCCTGCCGCCTTTTCCGCGAACCGGATTCAATAGAGCCACCACTACTTGCCCCGGTACCGACCGGCTTATCCTTCTTGCGCTTCTGGTGTCCTCATCTTCGCGCAGAGACCCTTCTTGGGTACTGCTAGCGTTGTTGGTTCCTCGCTTGTGGCTTTTCCAATCATTAGCACGACCTCTTGCCGCAGCTCCCGGCGCCCTGCCACTACATACCAAAGTTTACCTCCTCCGTGCTTGCATGTGCAAAATAACTAACTATCAGAATCAAAGGCTATCCGCCTGGTATAGGTCGCAATTTGCTGCATTACTTCCGTCAAACTCTCACTACCTATGCATTGTAAGACTTGGTGCCACACCAGGCAGGATGCGAAGAGGCTCAGTTCCATTCACTCTTCTCTCGCATATCCTATCACTTCAGTGCACTAGATTTGCAGTATTACCAGGTTACTGCGCCTCAATCCGATGAGATTATACGTGCTTGAGAGCAAGATCAGTCGACTTCCGCCACTCTATGATATAAGCCGACTCGGGAACCAAGCCAGAAGAGTATCAAGACAGGCGCCACATATATGGGCGGCCACTTCGTGCTTGTCCCAGGTATTACCTATCGCTGGGTTCTGCATGACGCAGTCGGAAGTGAATGCGCAATCGAGCACTGTCTCGGACAATAATTTGAATAAGGCATCAGCTACCTGGATCCCCAGGGGAAAGGACAACAAAGGGCGTGGATTATCTTGAAGCGGGTTCTAGCGCCTATGAAACTGTTCATGATCTGTCGATTGGTCTCATAAACGACCTTTTGGGCGGCCTGAAATTTCTTCAGCTTCCTATTCTGGAGTTATAATCGTTCCTTGTACGCGAACTTTTGATGTAGTTATAGCTGTTTTAAAGGTGAATATCGACGGCAAATCATCGCCGCTTTAAGAATGAGAGCTCAGGCTTGCCTCAGACATGGCCGGTGGAAAGAGCATTACTAAATGGTCTTTCCTTCGACCACTCTCAACTAATTCCGCATCCAGTTGATCGGGAACTATCAAATAGCAGTAAAGAAGCATATCAGCGTGCAATAGAACTATAGAGAGTGTAATTAGTATGCTATTGCTATTTGATAGTTGCTAGTTGACATTTAGATATAAGAAAAGGTTTCCTTGGGTCGACACCCCAGGATATATAAACTTTGAAATATTTTATAGAATTACCTGGGCTATCTAAGAAAGATTGACTGTCTTAGAAGGCTGGGGAGAGTTTACCTATAGTTAGTAGTGTTTACTATGCAATTTGAAAGTTCTGCAGTGTATAGAAGAGTGAAAATTATAAGTATGTACTAACTCTGGTCTTGAAAAATTTAATAGCTCCTGTAAGTACTTATATAATACCTAGAGAATATTATAGCTAATAAGACTAAGTATATTAAAGGTAAACTTATAAATAAAATAGGCTGGCTAAAGGGAAAGGAAGGTAAGAAGAAAAAGGGGGTTTTTAACTATCTAGAACTATATTTATATATAGAATTCACTTTATATAAATAACCTTTATAAGAACTATTCTAAAAGAAGCTAAATTAATAGCGCGAACTTGCTAAATATATGCTGTTTTTACCTCTGTGAGATATTTAGAGATATGCTAGGCAGGATATTAAGTAAGACACTTCTAGAACAAAGTATATTAGGCTTTAGTATATATTAGGAGATCTAATGCCTTTTATTCTAGAAAGATAGAAATTCAGAGTTTCCGCTTAATTTATAAGAGAGATATATAAAGTAAGAGATACAAATAAGCTACTTTAATATTAATAATTAAATACAAATCTCAGATTATTGCAGACTAGAGCATCTATTTGCAGAGCAGATATTTAGACCTAATAGTCTCCTACGACCTTATTTTATATATCCTATGGTGTATTTGTTAGTAAATATAATCTTATCCTAGGCATTTCCTATCTTTAACAGGATTAAAAATCTCCTAGCACTTAAGTCACCAAAAAGTGGCAACTTTCGCATCCTTAATTAGGCAAAGAAAAACCAGCATCCTCTTAGTAGCCCTAAATTAGATGCTATATAAAAGTTAAATATCTATAATTATAGGGTCCTTAGTTTCCAGAGTTGGCATAGTGTGTGGGCTTCACTTTGTCCATGGGACTCTACGCCGCTCGCCGTGAAGCTCTCATCAAAGTTAACGGTAAGCAAACCTTCCCCTATAATAATGTGTATGTGCCCGATAGAGATTTTACATTGCAATATATATATAATTCGAACTACTGGTACGCATCTGAGCTTTCCGCATTGTTCTTTGTCTATGCTAATCCCGCACCGGTGACAGGGGACTCAACATTGGCGCCATATCAGGCATTGCAACAACATTTTTGGAATTACATTACGGATTCTGGGCAGCTTTCCTACTCCCTTTGTGGGGTTTATGGATTGCCCCATTAACACTGCTCCTAGGCCGCAAAGTCTTTGGTAACAAATGCAACGTTCCTAATTACCTTGCAACATAGCTGATATGTTGTAGTTTCTATAACCCGGGAAGAAGCTGGTTTGCTTAACAAGAGCAAAGTGTTTCTACATCTGGTGAAACGTCGCATGAAGCTAAGATCAGGACCGGTCCACGAGGCGCCTGAAGCGGACGCTAGCGCCGAAAGTGATGGAGATATGGAAAGTGTTAAGCAAGTGCTTGGCATTTGCCGCGTTCTGTAAGTGAATAGCTCAAGGTTTTCTTGATCTCTCCTATAGTTACGCATTGTGTACGGATATTAACATAGAAAACCAGCCTCATCTATATTGTTGTCTGGACTTGTCTTGGCCAGAGTTCAAACAATTTCATCACTCAGACTGGCCAGATGCAAACAAACGGTCTATCAAACGACCTTATCTGGTTCGCCAATCCTATTCTGGTCGTGGTGTTTCTCCCAGTGGTCCAGTGGATGCTTTCAACCGTACTCTCTCGGTCCGGTGTCAGCTTTGGACCGATGGCGCGAATCACCGTTGGGTGCGTATTCCTGGGTCTGTCGATGGCATATGTATCGATTCTACAGAAGCTCATCTACAACGCTGGACCCTGCTACCAGTTCCCAACTAAATGTAGCGCGGTGGACGGACAACCGAACAACATCAGCGTCTGGCTACAGCTTCCGGCCTACTTTCTAATCGCCATCGCGGAGGTGCTGGCAGTTTCCACGGGATACAATTATGCGTATGACGCAGCGCCAAAGTCTCTGAAGTCGCTAGTCCAGGCGATCTTCCTCGTGACTGCCGGAATATCTTCTTTGATCAGCTTGGCCATCGCCCCGGCGGTGCGAGATCTGCATCTTATCGTTATGTATGCATGTATCGCGGGGTCCATGTTCCTTTCCACTGCAATATTCGCCCTGGCATTCTGGAAAAAGGATCGTATGGCTTCGGAGACGGTTACTATGGATCACAGCGTTACCAGCTCTTCTAGTAAGGATGAGGGAGCTACGGAAAAGGCGAATGTGGATAAGGGACCACAGAAGGAAGTAAACGCGGCCTAGGCATGGTTGACGTAGTTTGTAGTTGACTCCAGTGATCGGGAAACGTTAATTTTATAGACGCATCTAGATAAGAGGCTCTTGCGACGTGCTCGCAGTTAGCAATACTATGTTTTACCAATTATCTTATACAAATCGTCTGGCCAAGTATACGATGACTTTCTGGCTCAGCTACCTGGATCCTCAGGTTGTCTTTACCACTTGGTGTCAGGTTATCTTCGCGGTGCGGATTTCTAACTAGTCCCATGAGGTTTCAAATAAATCTTTCCCCCTTGGAAAATGGGTCAAGGTTGCTTTATGTCACGGCAATAAGTGTTTTTGCAGTCGTAGAACGGTGTAATCACGTTCATCCTCTATCAAGCACTCAGAGAACAGCTGCTTCAATAATAGAGAATTGATCCTTCTCAGAGTCCAGAACGGCTAATGCATCGAATGGCAACGTAACCATTGGCGTCGTGTGTCCAAAGTCCACGTTAAACAAGATAGGGAATTCCTTCTCAGCTAGCCGCCCTTCACACAAGAGCTCTTTGACAACACCCACATACTCCTCTCTCATCTGAACAGAGTCGTATCCAAAAGGCCGTCCCACCACTAGACCTGCCGCGTCTTCAAAGACGCCCTGGGCAATTAAATCAGCTACTCCAGCTCTGACCTTATCTAACGGGGTTCCCGATACATAATCATCGCCCATGGCTGTCTCAAAGAAAACAATCCGGCCGTGCCAGTTTGGGACAATGGCACGGACGCCAGCGAGACGGGCCATAATAGTCAGGCAGCCGCCAAAGAGTCGCCCCTTTGCCCTACCGGGTCGTAGCCACATCCAGCCGGCGGCAGGGGCAAGTCGTGGTGGTTCTATTGAATCCGGATCGCGGAAAAGGTGGGCAGGCTCAGCTGCATATGTAGGTGATCGCGCGATCTCGCCGATGTGCCCGGGGCCCGTGATGGCACGGAAGAGGTGCTTAACGCAAAAGGCAAGTGGCGAGGCTTCAAAGGCCTCATCAGAAGCAGGTGCAGGCTCAGATAGCTCAGCAATGACACCGGGCCCGTAGAAACTGCGGAGCCCCGTAATAGCATACAAGAACCAATGCAGGCCGGTAATGTCGGAGAAGCCAACAACAATCTTAGGGTTGGCGCGGATGATACCATGTAGCTCGGTATCGGCAATCAAGCCGGGGAGCAGCTCAGTAAAAGAAGGCCCGCCAGCGGTACAGATGATAGCTGATATGGATGGATCTGAGAAAGCAGTACGCAGTTCAGAAAGGCGGTTAGCTATAGAGGATTGGATACCTGTGTCCGGAGTAAAGATTTCGTGGATGCGATAGCCTTTGGCCGAGAACAGAGCCGCAGCTCGGGATACAGCGGAAGGAAATACGTCATTGAGCCGACCTGAGGGCGAGACGAATGCAATTGTTGCACCGGGTTGTAGCGCCCGCGGGATTATGGTTGAAGGCATTTTAGGCTGTGTCTCTGTGGGAAATAGCTGTACCGAGCGCGTTGCTCGTTGAACAATACCCCCGTAACTTTATAGATCATGACAGGGAAGCTGATACGTACCAAAATGGCATGATTAAAGCGGGTTTGCAGAGCCTTGTTGCGTTTTGGTAAACTCGCTGCTGGATCCTACGCGCTGCTGGATCCTACGCGCTGTTGGATCCTTCCCGGCACTAACTCCTTCCCGCCGCTAGCTCCATACAGAGCAAACTAGGGAAATAAACCTTGCACGGGAATCTCCCTGATTCATACCAAGGCTTAGCGTGTTATTCCCTCCTCACGAGCTAGCTAGGCACCGAGGTCGACCTGACAGGGTATCAACAAAGATTACACACACCAGGGCCAAAAACTACAAGTTCCATGGGTCGGCGCAGTGCCGGATTAGTATAGGTCTGCGAATTAAGAACCAGGCGCAACAACGTTGACAGTGGGGCTGATATTTTGATGCTCCGACAGGCAATGAAACGATTACAACATGCTACAGTTCCGGCGAAGTGGCTGCGAAATTAGCGAGTTCCAGCTGTAGCGGATGCGGCAATGACTGCATCGCGGATTCAAGCCCACGTCCACCGTAGAACATCCTTCATCAAATTCATCACCAAAGCTTTGATGATGGTTCGGTCCATCACTGCCATAGCCAATGGAAACAGGAGCATGAGACTTCGGCAGTAAAGATGTGATTTGTATATTTGAGCTTACACTTATGTCTTAACGGATTCGGTAATGCGTTAGCAATTTCTACTGGTTCCGAGACATTTGACATTCGTGGCATATGCTAGCCTCGCTAAAATGCTCTCTAAATACCTCATACTGGCCAACTTGGAGATCTAGCATTAGGCCAACGGAGTTAACTGGTTAATCGCTTAATATGATGGTTAATACTCTTATGGTTATATTTAGCTTGCTATAGTATGCAGGTAATTATATAATAGTCTCCTCCCCTCGTTATAGCCATGCATTATGCTTATGGCAAAAAGTCAATATCATATACCGATATGACGCGGCCCGCGTCTTGTCGCTTAATACTAGCAATGGAGCCCTTGAACACGTCTAGGTTGCATAGGACGTGAATAAGCCCTTCCTTAAGCTTTTTCATCTTTAGCGCGGCAAGGTACCGCGTGGAGATGTCGATAGTGTTGGGGTCGTAATCCTCAGCGGGCAGAATCATCGCGGAACCTATGCGATTATGCAAATGATCTCTAAGCTTAATGAAATCAAGCTGAAATCCAGCCTTTATCCATTCGATTTTCTTATTAGAGTCTTACTCTAAAAACTACTTTAAGCTTTAGACTGCCTTAACTATACCTCTAGTTAACTTAAGGCCAATTGACTTTAAAGTTTAATTATTCCTTAAAGCTCCCTTATTAGTTTTAGTTTCTTTCTGCCATTCTATTTTGCTATTTTACTCCTCTATCTCTAATATTTTAGTTATCCTAACTCTCTTCCGCTAGAGGCAATAATATCCTTCACCTAAAATATCTAAATTGCATCCTATAATAATAATGACGTCTGATATAGGATCTATAACACCAGACATCTATAAAGGGGCCTGAATCTCTGCTAGGCGGTTATTAGGTCTTTAAGAAGTTATGGGTGCGGTAAATAGAGATAATTTTAGTGTCGTCTTTACGATGTCTTTTCAGCCAGTGTCATTTTGTGACAGGACAATGAAGGGTGATTTGTTCCACAAGGAATGGAGTGATGAAGATACTGAAAATCACTACTATTGGCTTGAGTAGGATTTAGATACTCATCGACTCTAGACTGTAGTATGTGAAGAGGATCAGCGGTAGTACCGAAGATGATTACAGGGAGAGCGAGTTCATAGATAATCTCTGATCAGGTGGGCGACAAGACATCGTCTTACCTAAACACTTCGGTGATTTGGAGGGTTAAATCCGTTATGGCCGCCCCTTCAGCTGCTGACACACCCAACTACTTTCTTGTTTACCCTGTTCGTCGTTACGTCAAGTGGCTTCGCCGAACTGGTCTATGGAGCACATGTAAGTTTCGGACTTACCCCTTAGCAAACCCCGAGAGGTCGAGGTTTACCGGCATAATTTAGTAGAAATAGTGGGATGACGACATCAAATCGAGAGGTCACTGTGTGATATACCATCGCCGGTAGTTGCTGTTGTCATTTGTCCCTTCTCTTGCAGGGTTTTCCCCGCGTGCCATACTCGACATACGCTGCAACGTAACGCTGCAACGTACCGCTCCCAACACTCGACCGCCACGAAAGTCTCGACGACTAAATCCATCCGCTACCGTCCAGAGTGGTCTTCAGAGATAATGAAAACATCGGCACATTCTCCAGACCGGCGGATTGTCTGGCCTCCCGGTCATTCTCCGGCCTCAGCCGCTGTCTTTGCGCATAACGAGGTACAGGTCAACGCATCGCCAGAGAGGGTATGGTCGCTGCTGGTCGACTGCACCAAGTGGCCACAATGGTATAAGCATTGCACGGATGTTTCAATCCTGGATAGTGGGCACGTTCTGCAAAAAGATACAACGTTTCGTTTCAAAACGCTTCGTACGTATTTTCAACCAAAGGTAGTGACATTTGAACCTTGCACTTCTCTTGTTTGGGAGGCTCAGGGTCCGGCCTGGACGAGTGGAGCACATGCCTGGCATATCGACCCATGCGCGACTGGCTGCAAGGTCATAACAGAGGAGGTGCAGATTGGATTACTGTTATCTGTCATCGGTGGGCGCGTCCAAAAGAACCTACAGTCCAATCATGAAGATTGGCTACAATCCCTCAAAACTCTTGCTGAGTCGTCCTAGGTGTCACATGGCTATTTGCCTATTAAGTGGACGCTCACGGGACATCAGATATAATGTACCTAAGTTTATAAACAAGTCAACATCGATTATATGACAACCCTTCTTCACCCATTTATTACATCTTATTGTGGGTGATTCCCTGGTAACTTATCCCATCCTCTACGGCCGTCCATTATTAAACTAAACCTATGAGCTTTAAACAAGTCGTCGCAGCCTAGTACCATAACATAGCGCATTAACAGCTCCCGCATCTAACGAACACGTTTTTTATTATTTTCATTATTTCTCCATCTTAAGGTCAGGACTTTAGGCAATGTGGCTCACTGGCTCTTTTTCGCAAGCAGATCAATCATTAGAATAGATACTCTTGCGAGCTTGCAAATCAATTCCAGGCTGATTGAAGGGTAATATCCGGAAATATCGCAGTTGTCTAGAGTTTTGAGCGGCGAGTGAAGACAGTGAAGATCACTCGATAATACATACATACAGGCCAAGCATAAATTTGGTGGTCAAAAGTCTGTGAATACTTTGCAGTGCTTCATGTAGAGTAAGACGACGTCATAAAGGTCATTCCTAATAAAGTTCAAGACTGTGCTACTACTTGTTTAAATTATATCTCTATGTATTATTGAGATAGTATGAGATAAAACAACAGATCTTAGTATAGATACCAGCTGAGTGAGGAGGGTCACAAGCTACATATCATACCAAATCTTGATAATCATTATTTACAATGTTAGTGGGCAAATTATTCTGGATCAATGGGATATTAGGGTAAGCCTGTCGAGTTAATGCGAGGTATTGTACAGATAATAAATGAAGTCAGAATGTGTTTACAGCTGTAATTTATATTCTTGTGGTGTAATAGAACCCCTCATTCAATGAAACCAAACTAAAATAAAATGAGATAATAGTTCTTTTCCACAGCGATTGAATGCATTCAGCACTTCCAAATCATAGTTCAGAGATTACACCCGGTTGCTCAACAGGAGGCACACGAACAGTTCCCTTCATAACTTCCGCCGCTTTCCCACTTAAATGAACGCTCTTAATTGTCTTCATTCCGGAAGCATCTCTTTCAACTTCAACGTCAACCACAATCAGACTCTCTCGACCCATCTCGACGCCCTGTGTGATATTGAATCTAATTGAATTTGCAGAAAACTTGTGCAAAGCCAGGTAGCAAGACAAAGCACATGCAGCGCTTCCAGTGGCTGGGTCTTCCATCGCGCGCTTGACCAGTCGTGTCCGCAGATTTTGCACAAATCGCTTTCCGCCGTCTGATGTCTCGCTGTTGAGAAGAACGAAGTAGTATCGTCTTGAATCAAAGTCATGCTTCCAGCCATCATCCTGCAAGTCACCGGATATATAACCCATCGCTCCAATCTTTGCGGCACCGAGATGCTCTAGAGAAGAGAGTTCAATGAGCGCAAATGTCATTCCGTTGACGATGCTAAAGAGCGGCGCGCCCTTTTCTGCTGCAGCTAGTTTGGCGATTTGGTCATCTGGACCAGCTTCGTATTCAGGCTGCGGCAGACGCGTGTCGTGAAGTCTGACATTGTGCGGAATCAAGGCACGGGCGGAGCCGTCTGGTTGAAATTCTATGTCAATCCTCCCCGCTTTAGCAACCATTGTCTTGACGCCTTGAGACTGGAGAAAGAGGGCTGTGCCAATAGTGGGATGGCCTGCAAACGGCAATTCGCGATTCGGAGTAAAAATATTAATCTGTCTATCGTTTGTCTCGGAGCGGTTGTCAACATCATGAACAAAGACAGTCTCAGAGAGGTTGAATTCTCGAGCGATGCGCTGCTTTTGGCTCTGCGTGAGGGGCGGCTGCTGGCTTGGCGGGGGTATTGTCACCACGGCTAGCGGATTGCCTTCAAAGGCAGTGGTGGTGAATACATCGAGCGTGGTAAATTGGAGGCTCATTTTGAGAAGATGGTGTTTAGAATATTGGTATCGAGGTTCCAAAAAATAATGAGTGGATGAGAGAACTATTTAGCAAGCGATTGAGGTGAGTCAGACTCTAGTCATAATCAGATTACTAATTCTACCAACGACATCGGAATAGCAGATGGCGCAGCGACAATTCGAAGAAAGTTCATAGTGCCAAATAAGCGATTCATTATTTAAATATCGGTATTTATCAACTCCTCTCGTCAATCTCATCATATCAATCAACTCTTCGTTTTGCTTCCCTGGTTAAGGTGCTTCGTGCAGTCCAGGGCGGCTTGTTGCATAATCCGAAGGATGAGTAGTTATGTCGCTTGGTAGCTCAGCTTTAGTATCCAAAGGGTAAAACTGTTGCTGTTGATCCTGAAATGGTCCTGATCCATTTGCATCCTTTTTATTCCTTGCCGATCTCCTCCAAGTAAAGTATCCGATGCCGCCGAGAATCAAGAGACCACCGATTACTGCACCTGCAGTTATACCTGCAGTCGCTCCTCGAGATAGTCCAGAGTCTGAATTAGAGGATGGGCTTGAGTCAGTCTTTTTACTTGAGTTTGCCTCTTCGCTTGAGGATGAGCCGGTTGTGGTGGGCTCAGTATTAGTCTCCGAAGCACGTCCCGTGGCCGATGACGTTTCTTGTTGTCGAGAGGTCGAGGTTTTCGACACGCTGACAGACGCGGTTGTCGGAGAACTGACATTTAGGTATTGCGATCGAGCAACTCGACCTTTACCCGATTTATATAACATAAACCAGTACACTGAATCCTCATTATTCTCTGCTACTCCAAGAAAATCGTACTCAACCTCCCAAACGGCGGCATTGGGACCATCACCTAGACGCTTTTGTTAGCAAATTGAGTGCCAATAGTATGAGACACGTCGTATCATACTATCTATCGACCTGAATGCCGAAGCCCCATTTCCGGCCACTTGATAGATTTCGAGAGCAACCTGGTCGATGTCTGTTTCCCAGGTGATCGAAATATTCTCCCCGATTTTATACCGCGTGTTTTGTTGTATATCGGTATCACTGGGCTGTTTGGAGCCCGATTCCGGAGGGTGAATGAATTTGGAGTCGCAAGTAGCCAGAGTAGCTAGTGAGGCAACTACAAAAGTGAAAATCGTGATGATATGCATGGTGAGAATGACTCAATAGAGCAAGAAGTTTCAGAATGCTGGGTGAGGCCCTGAGCAATCGAAGAAGTCGGCGTCCAGGTATATCTATCCGTAGGGCATGAAGGGTTGTGTAATTTCTAAGAACCATGGCGGGTCAGCAGATATGCTTTAATTGATTCGAGAGATGAATTGAAGTGGGTATGTAATTGAATAAGCAGGATTCTTATCCTCGGCTACCAATGACCATGCAGTCGACGATCCATAACGGATGATCTGTTAATGTGATTCCTGATTTGCCTAGTTCGATATCGAAAGGGATCAAATACAGCCAATAAGACAGCAGCTAACAGAACGTTGAGTTCAGCTGAACCAAAAGACCGGGTTGTGAAACATACTACGGAATATTTCCGATTTTAGGCAAAAGCTATTTATGCCTCTGGGTCATTTGTTGATAGCCTGATATTGGTATATAATTAAGATTATGGAAATAATATAGTATTCTTTATTAAAGTTTTAATATGGTTTGGAGATTATATCTTCTTTTCCTATAGCTGCGTTTAGCTCAGAGGCCAAAGTCTCTTTTACAAACATTGCCTGAACTAAGACCTTAGCCCTGGAAAGATTGTCAAGCAATTGATTAAGTATTAGCTAAGTCTTGATTACCGCTCCCCTTATAAGTCCCCGTTATAAACTCCTTCATTTTCACCTCTGGTTATGGTGCCTCGTAGAGTCCCGTAGGGCTTCTTGCATAGTCTGAGGGGTACTGAGTGGCATCCCCAGGCAACTCAACTTTCGCTTCCGGCTGCTGTGGTTGGCTATGACTAGGAAGTTCTTGAGGAATATTTGCACCGTTCTTACGTCTCGCTAATCTCCTCCATGCGATCAATCCAATACCACCGAGAAGTAAAAGGCCACCAATTGTGGCACCAACCGCTATGCCTGCAGATTTGCCTGCGGATAATCCAGAGCCTGGGCTCGGCATTGATGTCGAAGTGGATTCTTCGGTCGAAGCCGAACCGCTTGTACCAGCAGTAGGCTCCGTGGTTGGGGTTGTTGATACTTGCGTCGTGGATAGTTTTGGCGCAACGGTTGCTGAAATAGTGACAGTTTGAGTCTTGTCACGTTTCGGCGCGCTCACATTGAAATATTGCGATTGAGCAAGTGTCTTTCTGCCATCCTTATCATCGTATAACCCGAGGAAGTAGACGGAATCCTCATTGTTTTCTGCGAGCCCGAAGAGATCGTACTCCGCGTTCCAACCTAAGGATTCACCAAACGCTAAACAGACACCTCAATTAGCAAAACTATTGAATCAGGAAGGCTGAGCATCTCCTACAGGGTAGTTCGGTGTGATTGACTCCAATACTGGGCAACGATTGCCAGAGCCAGAGATGCGCCCCTAAAATGTTTGTATCAAACGATATCGGGACCCTTTCTCCATCGTCGTAGCGTATGTTGTTCCGCTCATCTGTGTCGACACGTCGGTCTTGGTCATACTCTGGAGGACGAATGAACTTGGAGTCGCAGCAAGCAAGGCCGGAGAACAGAGTAGCCACTAGACCGAGCGTTTTGGAGAGAAACATCGTATCAAAAAGGAACTGGGCTGGCCTGATCGAGAGAGTTTGAATCCCGCTACTATTACTGACCGGCCCCCTGGGCTTGAGACCAATTATGGCCACTAATTGATAGTTTCTCGGATACACAAATCCAAAATCCAAGAGAGCGGGTTACCGTGTCTGAGAGGGTAGTGGGCGACTACCATATATGGTATCAGCAGTCCAGGCATCCGAGCCAACGCCGTCATGATGTCTTGAAATGAATCAGGACTCGCATACCCATTTCCTTGCAGTAGCAGTCCATATCAAGTTTAGTTGGGGCACAGACTATAACCTAATGCACTGGGGTTGAAAGCTGATGATCTGACTTTGCTTCCAATAGCTGCCGAGAAAAGACCAGTACACTCGTGCGACATCATAAGACGCCGGAAAAGAAATAGCAATTTCACCTCTTTTATGTAACCAGATTTAAGGAAATAATTATATGGTTGATGATGGATTCAATTCCAGATGCCTGTATTCCATACGTCGATATTCTTCCTAATTTGATTAGTTGCATATAGGAGTGAGACAAAACACAACCAACAACACAACAACCAACAGGGCGTTCCATTTAGGCGAACCAAATTACCAGGTTTTGAAACATTTTGTCTCAGCCTCAATCCGAGCTTGGAAGGTAATTAAATGAAAGTTGAAAAAGAAGAAAAATGCAAATCTTAAAAGTTCAAGCTATAAAAGGGGCTTATGTATAAACAGTAATACTACTAAAGAGTATTCTTAACAGAATTTCGTGATTTACGACGAAAGGGGAACTATATACAAGATTAATAAGTGATGCTCTTTCTATCATAACATCAAAATTCATGTCTAAGATATTCTATAGAAATTGTTTGATTAATCATTCTTGAGATTTATCAGCTGAAGACTGAACGCAGGACTGAGGGTGCAAGCCGAGGTTTCATCTTGCGCTAGGGACTGTAAGTACTCGGCTCCTTATGCAACTTGAGACATGGATGTTGGATGTGAGTAGATGTGAACTTCGTAGTGGTTTGTTGATTTGATCACTAGCTTAGGGTACCAACTAGCTAACCAAAACAAGTCCTAATAACTCATAGCGAATGTGTTTGGAAAACTAAAAGTATGCCTTTCCCACGTGGCCGTCCTTACAGGATACACTTTAGCCCGACTCGCCCTGAAAGTCACAACCTCCCTCCTTGAGACTGCATTGCGCTCCAGTAAAAACAGCGTTCTTGCAGTTAGTGAAGGAAGCACGACGATCGCGCCCGTTCTTGACAAAGTCAATGACAAGATTGTTTCCGACACCATTGATATTGAGCCGTCCGCCATCGACAGCGCGGTTGCCTCCCTTCAGCTCGCCTCGAGCGTACTCCCTGCACGAGCCTGCGAAGCCCTCAGCGATTTGCTTGGAGGCTCCGTCGGCGGGGGAGAGGGTGATGAGGCATTGGCGCTGGCAGATGGGTGATCCAGGAGAACCGCCACCAGCGGTAGAAGTATCTTTGACTGAGATGGACAAGGCACTGCCAGCAAAGGCGGCGATCATGAGAATAGCGTTGGTCTTCATGTTGGTGGTCCTGCGGTGAATATTAGAGATCTAAGGATTCACTACTTCAGGTTTGACAGGTTACTCACTTGTAGTGGTTTTGAAATATGGTAGAGATGTAGTTCTTTTGTGTTGAGTCTGTTGAGAGGTTGTGTTGGCACTGAGAACTCGAGAAGATCGTGCCTCTTTATACCTCCATCAGCCCTGCTCTTTCAACTTCGAATTGGCAACAGAACTCAGAGGTTTCAACATCATTCTAACATCATTGAAAGGTATAAGGTGATGATTGACAGAGCTAATGGATGAATAAGACTTACTAACAGAGAAAATCAAGTATTTTTTGTTTGAATACGAAGGTCTCTGCAGCTCATGATAATGAACTGCCTCAAGAAGGATCGCAGAATACAACGTTGTGAACGAAAGTCGTCGATCTTTCCTGAAGATCGAAACCTGCAATTCCTTAACAGGTCGATATACTGGAGAGTTTGCTCCGTTGTGTAAGGTTCGGCCGCCAAGTATGGTTCGGCCGCTCTGCAGGTGCAGATCTTGGCTTGCATCCGAGGAGCAGTTCTCGTATAGGAAATACAGAGACCTTTTGATTGCTTTGATATGTTTTAATGACCGCCCACAAAGTTACATGGCAAGTCGTGTAGATATTAAGATCTCGATCTGTGGCGAGTATCCTTTCGAACATATAACCCTGGGGTATTGTCCATATAGCTATTTCGTATTCTATTACAACAAGCTATGAAAAGAATCTCAAAATCAGTAAGCTTAGAAACATGGTTGCTCGATAATTCTGAAGGGTTAATACTTAGCTGTTAGCCGGTCGTCTTTGCATCGGCTTCTATATGTCTCAGTGCGAGGAGGTAGGCTTGCGAAGAAAAGATAACATACCGAGTGGGAAAAATGGGATTCTCGACTACTAAGTTATGAGAAAACCCCGTGAAAGATCTTGTGCATAATAGTCGAAAAGTGATACTGTAGGATTTTCTTTTAGTTCTGTGAGCTTGATCTACCTCCGCGAGATATGTTATAAAGTTATTGAGTCAATCTATTTTAGTAACGGACAAATAAACGAACCGGCCCGCATTCGCTTCTCCGCATCCAATATCGGGGCTTAACCTAAATGGGCTCCATTGAGCGCCGCGCCTTTCCTGAAATGCCTCTAGACCTTCGGACTCGCACTGCTAGGTTCACTAAATTAATTTAGTTGTTCCGTCTCAGCCCCTGGTTTCAGCCATGTTGAGCCAAAAGCCGATAATCGCTAAGAGAATGCGAATAGTTAGATTTTATAAATACAACCATTTCTGCAAAGAAAGTACAATTTATATCATCACATTACAGACAATTCACATCTCGATACACATTCTATCCATATTTTCGTCATAAAATATTAAGCCGTCATTCTCGAAAACAAGCAGCAAGCATGTCGACATCCGCTACACCCAGAACTTTGTTAATTTTTGGCGCCACTGGCAAGCAAGGCGGTGCTGCCATTGACAACATCCGAACAAATTCACCTGCCTCTTCCTTCCATATCATCGCGGTTACACGCGACCTCAACAGCCGCAGAGCTCAGACGCTTGCCAGTAAACCTAATACGTCTGTTATTGAGGGTGACTTCTCTGACGTCAATGCCATTTTCAACAAAGCCGGCCCAGTATGGGGCGTGTACAGCGTCCAGGTCAATTCGGATTCGGAAGAACAACAAGGCAAGGCTGTAGTCGACGCCGCCATCAAGCATGGCGTCCAGCACTTTGTTTACTCTTCTGGAGACCGCGGTGGCTCTGAGCGATCGCCCAACAATCCTACCTATGTCAAGAACCTTGCGGCAAAGCACGCCATTGAGAAGCATCTTGAACAACAGGCTCGCGATAGCCCCCAGCAGATGACATACACTATTTTTCGGCCGGTCACCTTTTTCGAGAATCTGACTACAGACATCCACGGAAGAGGATTCGCACGCATGTGGGAGCAGCTAGGCAGTAAGAAGCTCCAGATGGTGTCGACTAAAGATATCGGCTGGTTTGCGGCTCAAAGCCTGCTCCACCCTGAGATGTACAGGAATGCAGCCTTGACGCTCGTTGGCGATGAGTTGACGCAGCCTGAGGCCGATGCCATCTACCGAGATGTTGTTGGCCAAAGAATGGCTATGGCCCCCTGTCCTATTGCGAGCGCAGTGAAGTTCGTGTTGAAGGGGTCTGTGGGCGATATGTTCAAGTGGTTTGCGGAAGAAGGATATGGTGGGAGTGTGCAAGAGTGCCGGGATTACAATCCTAAAATGCAAGATTTCAGAGCTTGGGTTTCAGAGAACAAGAACAGCTTTAAGTAGAAGCAGTACTGCCCTCAAATTAATGAAAAGTTAGAAAGTATTATAATCCATGAAGAACTACCCTTACTAAACGTAATATCTCTAAATAAGGTAAATATAAATATTTAAAGTTAGCTACCTAACCCTATTTAAAATATATTATAGCAAAATTCCACTGTGTTTATATTAATTAGGATTGTAGATATAAGATAGTGAATTTGGCTGAGGGCTCAGGTTAATTAGTATGTATATAAGCAATATACTAAT
Organism: Fusarium sp. NRRL 53497; assembly: GCA_013184445.1. NCBI lineage: Eukaryota > Fungi > Ascomycota > Sordariomycetes > Hypocreales > Nectriaceae > Fusarium > Fusarium sp. NRRL 53497. Next base: position 210,286 of record JABCJZ010000114.1, read on the forward strand.
AGATTAAATGGTGGATTTCCGGATAGTTAATTGGAACCTCAAACCAGCGATTTAAGCTTGGAGGCGTTGGTAACTTCCAGGTTGTCCTGGATGGTTGGAGCCATGTCACTTCATACTGGGTTAATGGAGGGTTTTGCATTCATTCACACCACCGGACTGCTCTGGTAGCCAATTCAATCCACATGTCTTTTTACTATACATCAAACTACTCAGGTACCATTGCACTTCCGAGAAACCTCCTATGCTAATGAACGCGATGTAGTTTCTGATATCTTTCCTGGTGCAGCTCAAGGGCCACCAGCCCGGCCGCTGTAGTCCCAGTAACCATCACCTTGGGATCGGCATGTACCAACTACGCAGTAGTAACCACCTCCGCGGTTAGCCTCGTTAGGCGAAAACATGACAAAAGGGTCTCCGGAAGAATCCCAGCCTCCGCCAACCGCACACGAGTCTCTTTCCTTGTTCTGAACAGTATCTAAGGAATACATTAGCTATTGCACGTACTAAAAAGATTTTCTTTCTTCTTTTTGGAGTACTTACAAGCAGTGTGAGCAGTGTTATACCACACACAGATATCCTCACCAGTACCACCATTGCAAGTATAGGTGTTACCGGTAGTCCAGCTCTCAGAAACAGAAAAGCCACCACTGATCCAGCTAAATGGGGTTACATTGGCCGTCCAGCCAATGGTGTATGAGATAGATTGGGAGCTGCCCACGCTGCATGATGCGGCTGATCCGCAGCTGATAACTTCTGAGAGCTGCTTGTGGAAATAGTTTTGATGGGGGTCACCTAATATGAAGCATGTCAGTCAGAATGTCCAAAAGGCCAAGTTAGAGACACTAACCATCGCCAACAAGCGAAGTGCGCGTTAAAACTGAGCATGCAGGAGGGTCGTTGATAGGGCTTGCTTCTCTCTTGGTCTTGAGAGAAGACGTAAGGCCCTTGGACGATGAGCCCTTGGCAGTCAAGAACCGCAACGCGCTCTTGGCATCGTCCTTATCGTGACAGTTCTTCTCAATCTTAGTTTTGGAAGAAGGTTTCCAGTCGATGCCGGAACATTCGACGACAGTTGCTTCAGCACCGAACTTCTTGGTGCAGATTGGGCCACCTGAGTACTTGGCCTTTGAGTGAACTAGGTACTTCTTGGCGCCAATGGTAAAGTTGCCAAAGCCATTCTCATTGACGTCAGAGAAGTCAATGCTATGGGGGGCATCAGAGATAAAGCTTGAACAGCTTTGAGCAAGAAGTGTAGAGCCATCGAAGATGCTAAGTGATGTTTGACTAGATTGCTTGGCGTGTTGCCAAACGATCTGGATATCAGCGCTGACAGTCGAAACTGTCAGGGCCAATACAATGGCGAGAGAAAGCATGTTGATTAAGCTTGTGGAAGAACTAAGCGATGATTCAGGTAATTGGGATTCTTGATGATATTCTAATCGATGCTGGGACTTGGCATTCTTTATATAGCCTCATTATCTGTGGGAACATCACAGGCTCCAGAATAATCTACAATCATATCAAAGGTGATCAGCATTCTCTCAAGTCCAAAATGACGCTGAGCAGTGGCCATCGTCGCGATGATCCTTCGAGTTTCGTTTAGATAACAGGGCTGAGACGTTATGCGATCCATCTTCACTATCGTGAAAAGAGTGGAGAGCCTGAGGAGATGTAACATTCAAACGCTTGTCTTGGCCTTTCTTCTGCCGATCGGACTTTTTGTCAATCCTTCTCAGCTCACGATGTCACCATTTTCGGTGTTTTCTTGATGCCTAGAATTATACCTTCTGGCTTTGGTCAATGAACATGTGGGGATCTTTTCTATCGGGCGAAAGAATCAAGGGGATGGCCCCACTCATGAAAAATGCTGCGATTGGTATGTTACTTAGCCTCCAATAGTAGTGTCGAAAGGGACCCCAAACTAACCTGTGCTTTGAATCCTTCGATAAACACAGCCCCAATCCCACGGCTATACGGCATTTAGCGCGTCCGCAAGATCAGTGAACAGGTTTTGGTAGGGAACACTATAGTACTGCGTTTCCAAGTAAAATAGTATTTTTAAATCTATGACAACATAATCTGGTTGTTTGATCAACAGGTTAGATATTTTCGTGGCTCGCCAATTAATCTGATTGGAGCATTGCGGAGTTTAGATACTAGATTGACTGATTATGAACTTCACGGAACTGCGAGAAATAAGTGTAAATTTGGGATAGGATGACGTTTGGCAAATGAACCGAGTTCCTGTTTCTTAAATCAAATCTTTCAAGTCCTTATTGATCTTTCCTTTGAATTTATTTGACCTTGACCTATCTTAGGGAGATACTAAATAAGGTTTAGCAAAACATCATCTTTCTTATCTTATCTTGTCTAGGCGCGTAGCTTTGGCTTCTCCGAGCTCACGATGCAAAATAAGCGCATGCACCAAATAAGTCCATATTACACTATATTAAACTATTTAATTAATTAATCCTTATTTATATAATATATTACCATCTTATAAAAAAGCTGGTACATTCCTTAGACTTTAAGTAGTAAAAGGAAATCTTAAATCAAGCCTTTATAAGCTATTAGATTATATATTATTAAACATTAACCACTGCAGCGGGGTGGGAAGTAGTTTAGCAAATATCCAATTATACACTATCGAGAACCAATAGGGAGACCGCTTCGTAGGAAACCAGTGACAGTATCATAGACTAGCGCACATCATTCCAATTTTAACCTGTACCTGAGGACTTGCGAGGATCTCGAACAAGAAGCTCAGCCGTAGCATTCCTTGCCAAGAAACTATCCTCATATCTCAAAATATCCAGATTAACCCATGGATCAGAGATTGACCTCCTCGGAAAGCTAATGTGTCCTTTTCCCAACCAAACCTCATCGCACTTCATTCCCAGCCCAACGGGAAGAAACTCTTGAACCGACGGGGGTTGTCCAACATGCGGCGAGGGGATACTTCGAAGGTTGAGCATCCATCTATCAGGTGGAGGTCCGCTAGAAATCATCTGTTCAGGAACAAATTCAAACTCGACCATCTTCCGTCCCTCCGGGCGCTCCGTGCAGCCTAAAACAAGTCTGCTGCCGGTAAACTCCTGAATAACACTCTTTCCAAGGACTTTAGGAAAACCGAGAAGTTCGCGACCGGCAAAGATGGCAGCGTCGTTATCGAGAATGAAGAGAAGGTTAAAATGAAACTTCTCGCCCTTGTATGTCACCTCGACTTGATGGGCATATTCGGTGTAGGATCCAACAGGGCTCATTCCGTAGCTGAGGAAGAGAGATGTCATGAGAGGTTCTTCTTCTAGTTCGAGAACATCTGGGACGAGATGGGCGATTTGAGATGCAGCTACTCGATAGGTAATGCCGACTGCAGTGGTGTTGGTGAAGATTCCCTTTGCTCTTGAATATGCTGGGGCGAAAGTTGGCAATGACTCGCCATTCAAAGGTAGGGTTCCGTAAGGCATGGTCGCTGCGATGTGTGTCTGTCTTTGTGTCTAAGTGTGAGTTTTGGGGGATGTATAAAATGTATTATTAAAGATCAGACAAAGAGATTGTTGGGTTTATTTAAATGATATTTATTACAGCGCATCAAGTTTCTGAACCATGCGCTGGTAACGCTTCTTACGTTGACTGCATACCTCGTCCTATTAAACTCGTGATTTGCTGACGTTGCCTGCAGATGGTGAAGTCTGTAAGCGGGGCCCGGCATTCATGAGGTGGGTTGCTAGAGTCGTCACGCCAGTTTGATCAACCCACCACGTCAGGACCGAGGCACAAAACATGACCGGTGACCAAGGCCGAAGCCTCCGTCGTCACGCCATCAACGAATTTCGCAATGTAACTGCCAGATGCTTTCTCTCCGCTACAACCAACAAGTATTTCCCCAATCAATTCTACTATCACATTTCCATGGCCCGTGAATCTTCATCACAGCAGAGGCGAAGGCAAAATGCCCTGGCCCAGCGGAAGTATCGTATGTTTCTCTAAATGCTTTTTCACGCGGACATAGCTCACCGTTTGAGGATCATAGGCGCACGGGAAAGAGAGAGAAAAAGAATGTTGGAAAGTCTGGCTGTGTCTAGCATCATATTACCATTTTCCCGGAACGTTTCATGCACACACGGTTATGAAGTGCCGGCCTCGCAGCAAAGCCATCGGGACCAGGCTGCCGGATCAACTCAGTTAATCAGAAGAGCCGCCTCTTCTACTTCTAACAACACGAGCTTTCATCCTCTAGACATTGCCCCAGGATTTACCGCCTCCGACTTCTTCTCCTGCATCGGCTCTTGTCCCGAAAGGGAACGCCATACCTTTTTCATGTTGATGACGAAAGAGCTGTTCGGCATCCGGGACATAATAAAATATGGCCTCATATACTTGGGGTACCCCGTGAGCTCTTCCCTTTACAACAATGCCATGCTTCTTCCAATGAATCAATGGCTGCAATATGTTCAACAAAGCCTTGGCAACTTTGATTTGAGAGCAGTCATCAAAGCGGGTATTAGCGTTTTGGGAAAGTTGAACATACCGTCGGGACATAATTCCAGGATTCACGAGATAGTCGCATCTCCTCTACAGGGTCAGGTCCGCCCGATCACAGATTACATTCTCCTATGCCGCGTTTCATTTGTGTCGGCTGTATCTATAAATGCATTACATCTAGGGATACCATGGTACGACCTCATAACCTTTGAATCAGAGTCACCATTTAGCCACCTAGGAGAGCAACTCGTCCAAAGCGATGGCTCAGAGGACGACACCTCGGTGCTTGAAAGTGCGGCCCAGGCGACACAAATACGACTGGCATTCAAGGATTATCTAGAAGGCATACCATCCGACCTTGCACCAACAGACGCACAGCTCACGATCCCTCATCATCCAACCTTGGATACAATCCCATGGCCAAACTTTCGTTCCAAAGTCATTGCTGCAGTACACTCAAATCCCCCGTTAGTTGATAGGGAGGATTTCTGTCTTGACTTACTGAATGACGGTCTTCGATGCTGGGGCTTTGCTAACGGCAGTTCCTTACCCTCCGCAGCACCATGGGATGCTCAGAACTGGGAAGCTGCCCCATGGTTTCTTGAGAAGTGGGAATATCTCACTGATGGGAGAGATGGGGACGAGTGGAAGATAAGTGCCCGGTGGTGGTCTATGGGGGCTAGGAGAAGTGTATGACGTAGAAAGAAAGTTTAAAATATAGCTTAAGAGAAACAATGAATCATGGGTTTGGCGGAGTGGGCTTTCTTCTTCAGAGTGAATTTCTAATCAATAGAAGAATCCTAGTGTACGAATCTAGTCGTGTTTGATCCTGGCATTGCCGAGGCATGTAATCAACGTCCCTTGCATTAGCGTAAAAGACAAGACTCGTGACTGGTTATGCAGATAACGTCACCCGCAGCAAGTAGCAGCAGCAATGCGACGGAGTATTCATTGCACTTCGCGTTTAACAAATCGAAAGATTATTTCGGGCCGATCAATCGACCTAGACAATCTGTTGAGCGTTTGAGCCCGGCGCATGATACGGTCAGCCAAGTTGGTTTCATACCGCGGTAGGCACTATTAAAGGAGCCCAGCCCTGGATGATATCATTGATATGTAATATATATTTGAGAACAACTCTCTGCTCAATTCTTCTCCTTTGCACAACACTTATCCATTCCCCATACGCAACACATTCATCATGCAGTCATTCCAATACGGCGGTCCTGATTCGCCATTCGAACTTCAAACCCTTCCTATTCCTGAGCCGAAACACGGCCAGGCCCTAATCTCGGTCAAGGCAGCCGGTCTTTGCCACACCGACTCCCACTATGTTGACGGTCACGGTATTGAAATGCTGGGTTCTCTACCCATCACCCTTGGGCACGAAGTAGCCGGGACTGTCGTCAAAGTTGGCTCAGAGCCTTCTCCGGTCCAAGTCGGCGATCGCGTGGTCGTGGCTCTGGTAGCTCATCCTGTCGAATATGCAAACCGAGCCACTACAATTGGCCTCGGCTACAATGGGGGCTATAGCGAATTTGCAATAGCTCATTATGAACACTTGGTGAAGATTCCAGACGGCGTGACGTTCCCTCAGGCAGCTGTGGCCACGGATTCGATCTCGACGGCATACCATGCTGCAGTTGTAACCGCTGGAGTTAAAGAGTCGACAACAGTCGGAATCATTGGTATCGGCGGCCTCGGGCTCAATGCAGTTGCGATTTCTGTACTACAGGGCGCGAAGGTCTATGGAGTCGATGTCAACGAGGCCAAATACGACGATGCGAAACGCTTAGGCGCGATCGCGTGCTCCTCAGCCCTCGGTGACTTCCCCGGTATTACTTTCGATGCCATCATCGACTTTGTTGGATCCACGTCAACGATTTCCGCTGCACTCTTGTCCGTTAAAAAGGGCGGAACTGTTGTGATGGTGGGACTTGATGGCAAGGGTGTAGAGATCTCATCTTTGTTGTTGGTGACAAAGAGTATCAGTCTAAAGGGTTCGTTCGGCGCGTCAAAGGAAGAGTTGATGGAAGTGTTGAATCTGATTGCTTCGGGCAAGATAACACCGAAGCTGACGGAGATACCATTTTGGGATGTGGCGAAGGGGTTGGAAGATATAAAGCAGAACAAGGTTGAGGGAAGGTTGTTTGTCCGCCCTAGTGCGGAGTAGAAGATCAGTCAGTGGTTTGATAAACGAGTATTTCCTATCTTTTTGGCGTTTTCCCACTTATTCTTCTTATTAGGGGCGGAGGCCTGTTCATAAAGACTGAATGAAATTTGGAACTTTGTACACAGTGTGCACTTCACCTATTCCAATTAATTGATATAGAAAATACTATACGGCTATTTCCTACTAATAGTGAGAGATATATCCGTTGGCTTCTTGAGGGAACTCGACGTGAACAAGGCCAAGGTGCGTTTATCAGGTTTGTACTGCATCAGACTGCCGCCAGGAGAAATCTGAACGTTGTAGCCGCTTGGATAGGTGGAAACCGGGAGAATGATCTCGGTAGGTGCATCGATATTCGGGTCACTTGTGAATTCCAGCTTGAAAGTACCCGAACTCTCCTCAAATCCAAACGAAGTGGGCGTCCCTGCGATCGCGGCTGGATAAGCGCGACTGTAGTGCTTCTGCAGTTCCGGGTATGGCTTTCCAGAGCTTCCGTTATACAGATTCTCATATGCCCAGCCGATCCAAGATACCATGTTTGCGTCAGTGGCCTTCATAGCGTCTGCCATGGCACTCATCTGTTTATCATCGCCCATCCAAAACGTTAACTCTGTGAGGACACCAGCGGTCTTGAGTCGAACGTTGTCCTTGTGACGGTTGCTAAGTGTATCGGTGATAGAGCCCAGTTGCGGTGGATTGTAGTAGTGGAAGGAGTGTACGGTCTTGGATCCGTCTCCAAGAGGCACGTTATTGAAGCCAGAGAGTATGTCGAGAGTCACGCCTTCGAACCAGATAAGCGTATCATTATCAACGGTGCGAATCTGCTTGGCTGCCCGGTTCCAGAGTCCCTCCAAGTTCTTGTGGTCAGCGACTCCGGGTACCAGGAGTGTTGGATCGGAATTTGTATCGCCAGCCCAGGGCTCATTGAGCAGATTATACCCCACGATATTTGTCGTATCAACATATTCCGACGCCAGTTTCTTCCAGTACGCAGCAAATGAATCCCCGAGACCGTCAAAGTTGTTGTACAGTCTTCCAAAGGCGTTTCCAACAGCCACAGATAAATAGCTCAGTGACCAGTCGATAGTGTTGCATTGTGATGCGGGTGAAGGAAAGCCATTACTGTCAGTGGTAAATGGTATCAGCTTTTGAGGAAATGGGAACCTTCTGAAACCCGTGATCCAGTCCTTTTTAACGAACCACTGATTTCTTAGTTAGTTGATGAAAAGGTTACTGTTTTGATGACTTACATCGGGTACACCGTGGCCACAAAGCTCTTTGGCCAACACGTCTTGGTGCACATCCACTAATACGTAGATACCTTGCTCTTCTGCCAGCTTTGTCTGTTTTTTCATGATATCCAAGAAGGTCTGATTGTACTTGCCGCGTACCGGCTCAGCACCAGCCCAGCTATGTCCTAGTCGGACAATATTCAGTCCCAAGTCATGCAAGTTTTGTACATCTTGGTCGCCGAATGACGAGACTCCCGGAGTCCACTCCATGGGTCGATACCATGGGGCCTCTTTCATGACAACGTTAGTTCCATGAAAGAATCTCGTGCGGCCATACTCGTCCTCAATCTGATGAGTTTCCTGGTTCACGTGTTTGATGCGGGCCATGTTGGGGTGAGACTGGTACCAGGTATCTCCATCTTGGGCCGCCACTTGCGAAATCCCTGTGCTGAACACGGCTAAAAGGCATGCCGCAACAGATTTCGCGATCATTTTAACGGTGATAAATGCCGTTTAATAAACTGCTAGTATGAAGGATGAAGAGGATTTATTTGGCTATTGGATAATTCCTCTCTCCTATATATCTTTTTCATATAGTCGAGCTAGCCAGATAAAGTAGGTGCCTCTTGATATAGATGAATATTGCTACTTGCAGGAGGGGTAAGGTAACCCTCCTACACACCTCTATAGTCGTGTGCCTAGTGCCTGCCATTTAAAGATCTCCAAAACCTGATTTCCTATACAAAATAGGGATAGTTTGATCATCCTTTGGAGCGAACCCGGCCTAGCTCCTTGTGTCTCTCTTCGTACCGAGGGTTTTAGTGACTTAACACGTGAGACACAAACTCACCATATATTCTTTCCTGTGGAAACGATCTGTTTCAATGATACGAATTACTAGTTTAGTCAGGTGCAAGCATTCTTGCATAGAATACTAATTTGAACATGCGTTTACTGCCGTCCTGTCTGAACTCGCACCTACGCATCTTCACCTTGCTGCACACCAAAGCCGCATTAGCGTCACATGTAAACAAACATAGCCGTAATGGCTTTCAATCAGTGGCTCTGACCGAGGAACCGTTTAATAAGGTGCATAAAAAGTATGCTTGAACTTTAGCTTGGCTAAAGCACTAACAAGAATAAACGCGACAACATTATTTACTCACCCTTTCTCACGTTTTCCAAAAGCAGAAGGCCGAAATGATCGACATTTCCCGCGATCTTGTCTTTTACATAGACCAGAAGACGAATCATAATAAACTCACCGAGTTTATTAAAGCCTGCTAGCATACGTCAAAGGAGCCAGTAAGCGTCCTCCTTTGCAAAAGCGTCAAACTGACTCCTACTAACCCCCCCGGACTGGCTGTTCTAGTCTTGGCATATATGAAGGGCTCCCTCAATCAGGTCGATGCGCTGAGGGACAAGCGTGCTAATAATGCAGCCTGGGCTGCGATGGTCACGTAGCATTGTGTGCTGAAGCACTGAAATTGAGAAGGACATATTGCATGCGGTTGAAGATAGTTCTATGAGTCACCGACTGCGGTTACTGTATTTATTTATTCGGCTATCGCTCGTCAACCGTAAGATTGGTTTCCTGTCACCCACGTCGCTCACAGTTCTTCATCAGACCCTTGCAGTATCTCGTCTAAACCTCATATTCTTCAAACTATAAGCGACATTCACGGTGAAGCATTGGTATTCCTAACTTCCTTGAGTGCAGATCAATACTCTCAGACAGAATCCGACTAGTGCTAGGCCTGAAGTAACTAGCATCTACTTTCCAAGTTATCTGATGTACCGACACTGATCATGCTGGATGTATTTTCAAGGATAGAGGCGGTATGGGGCTCATAGGCCAAGAATATCCAAGGTCCTGTGACAGAAATAATCTATCATTTGGTTTGCCCTCACTCTCGGAGAAGCTAACATACATGTTCCCAATCTTTCGAATATACTGAAATACGTAGCAACTGATCTAACCTGGACTTGTCTATTTGAAGTGCCTGAGACTGTTGAGGCCCAATCAGGATGATCTGACTGAGATTCGCTCGTGATTGGTTTATAGGGTAGAGGGCGGCCCCAACAATCTCACGGACACTAAGACATCCGCTCTGACGGCGAGACTAGTGAGATCGCTCCACCAACCACCATCACAAAACGCCTCTTGGTATACACGCTAAACTCCAATATCCACGGATCTATCAGAGATCGGCATGTTCTATGCAAAGTTACGTATGTCTAGACGGCAACTATCGCGGCTGATTCGAGTGCGCTTAGACCAGACCCGTTCCCTTGCATTCAGCTGAACTGTCAATCATCTCGACTTGGTAAAGCTAATGTCAAAGCTACAGCTGAACTCAAAGGTGGTGACGTGTATCATCACGAACGGCCTGGGACTGGTAGATGGAGAGGGGTAGCTACCAAACGACGTCGGTGGCTCGTTGGGCGATATGTCTATAAAACAGCAGTCTCTTCGCCGTGCTCACTTCAATCTGCACATCCTCTCATCTACTTCATCACACGCTATCTAATCAACACTGCTTCAATCCCATCGCTACAATCATGAATAATTTCCCAGCCGCCGCCCAAGCTTTTCAAACGGTGCAGTCTAGTGCTGCAAACCTTGGCCAGCTGATGCAACAAGACTTGCAATCACCTGCCATGCAGGTACGTCCATCGTTTTGTCCCCTTTTCTGATCACTTTGGGTTAATCGTACCTTGAAGATGCGTACGAGTGAAGCTGCGAAACAACTCAAGGCTGGCCTCGAGTCAGTGAGCAACTGCAAATCTGACATTGAGGACTTTGAGGACTATGGTGATGGGAACGCCAAGGCCAATGCTCTTCGTTATCTGGTTGGTCCAGTAAGCTTCCCTCTACGGCATCCACTCCCGAGTCGCCGCTAACGCGTGAGAATCGCAGCTTGCGGGTGCCCTGAGCCAATTGGCGAAAGCTATCTCAACCTCACAGTCCTCCCTCGATGATGTTGCATCAGACTTGAAGTCTGCTCTTGAAAAGTTCGAGGAAGTCGAATCAGTAAGCCAGCTCCCCATGCTGCATGTCAAAGCTCGATCGAGGAGTTAACCATCCCAAACAGGAATACGAGACACTTGGCAAGGATAACGATGTTAAAGTTGATTCATACTTGCCTGGTGTGTCACAGTTCGGTCCTGAAAACGTGAAAGCCGCCTTTGAGAAGCTCGGTGGACGATAGAAGGAAAGAATTGATGTCGCACAAGCATAAATACACTTGATCTCTTTTGATCATAAGTATGAAGAAATAGGACTGGAACTAAAAATATAAATAAACCTGATTGAATCAATTGGGCATTTGAAGCTCCTATCCTGATATCTCAAACTATATCAAGGACAATAGATACCATCTTCAACTAGCTTGGCGTGCCTCGAACACAATGCTCAGATGAGAAGCAGTCCTCCATCAGTACGCACAGTACTACCCGTGGCATTCTGGTCCTTCATCAGATACAAATAGCTTTCTGCCACATCCTCCACACGGCCCATAGACTGAGTAAGCGTACGCCCTTCAAAATCAGCTCTGAAATGCTCGAAACCTCCCGCCTGCCTAATGTGATCCCATAACTCGGTGTCGACGGCGCCTGGACTGACTTGGTTCACGCGGATTGGCGCCAGGTCACGCGCGAGGCCAGTGACCACGCCTTCAAGTCCAGCCAAATAAGCAGCAATGATCGTAAAGTCCTTGGGCGGACGCTTCGGTGCGAGCCCAGTGGTCAATGTGTATGATGATGCTGGCCCCTCCTTCATAGACCGTCTGAGATGTTGAGCCACTAGGATTGGACCGAAGAAGCGCACCATGCCAGTCTGATGAATCTGCGACAAGCTGAAATCCTCGAGCTTGGTAGGAGCCATACCATCACCCGCGGTATAGACAACGTGATCAAGCTTTCCCCCTTCAATTATCTTGTCGAAGAGCCTTTTGACCTCAGACTCGGCGTTCTCAGGAGAGCTCAAATCACAGACAAGTGCCTGGACACGGCCGCGGGAGGCTGGATGCCTAGCTTCTAGCCTCTGGACGGCTTTTGACATGCGGCTCTCGGACGAAGAAGAGATTATGATGGATGCGCCATTGGTGATGAGGGCCTCAGCGACACCGAAGCCAATGCCAGAAGATCCACCGATGATAAGAACGCGGCGATCGTTCAACTTGGAGGCCGAAGTGACGGATTCAGAAGACATTTTTGGAAAAGTAAAAGTGTAGATGATTTGATGAATGCTGATAGACTGGAGCTTATACATCCTCAATTAATGATGGATATGCTACAGTTTATATACGCTCAGAAGGTCTAGGAGCCCACCTCGTAGAATTAAAAAATTATTCAGCGAATCCATAACTTACACGATGTTACAAATGCTAGATCTTGAAGCAATTACGCTATTCACGGATGCTTCTATGTTGGCTCTCCGGCTGATTTGCCTACGGAGCGGATGTTACCTAAGGTCCGGGGTCCGGGGGTGTATAGTTAGCGCACAATGGCACGGTTTAGCGGCCGGCTCTACTCTATTCTTTGATGACCAATGCCTTTGGTGGTAGCCTATCAAAGATGATGATACGAAGCTAGCACTTGTGTTGGTTCCGCGGAACTGGGCACGCAAAACAATCTGCAGATATTGAAAAATACGTCAATAACTATGACCAATACTGGCATACATGAGGGAGCATCTTCAATATATGAGGAAGATATTCCCCCTGGGTGTCTGTCTACACACCTCTCACAGCTTTTCTTAGCAATTGATCATCCGTATACTTACATGCGCAACCAAAGACAATGGCCAATGCAACAATGAAAGCAATCCGTATCAAAGGGCCTGGACAGGCAGTGGTCGACAACGCCCCGATTCCGCAACTTCGCGATGACTACATTCTCGTCAAGACAAAAGCTGTAGCTCTCAACCCAGCTGACTGGAAATCCATTGACTATCTGGCCAGCGAAGGAGAGATCGTCGGTTGCGACTACAGCGGTGTCGTGGTGCAGGTCGGTGCACGCGTTCAGAAGGACATTCGTCTAGGTGATAGAGTTGCGGGCATGATTCATGGATGTTAGTGCCTCCCCACCATTCTATAGTTTCACCTTTCACTAATAAGTTAGGCAATGCGTCCAACCACGAGGATGGGGCCTTTGCAGAATACGTCACTGCGAAAGGTGACATCCAGATACAGATTCCAAGGAACATGGCATTCGAAGCTGGTGCAACTCTTGGTGCAGGTGTTACCACCGTGGGGCAAAGCCTCTATCAATCCCTCGCTTTACCCCTACCCAAATCTGCTCCGAGGGACACTTCGGTTTTCATCTATGGCGGAAGCACTGCTACAGGCTCACTGGCAATCCAGTTCGCAAAGCTGTAAGTTGCAACTCCCCACAAATCCATAATCTCTAACTCATCTCTGTAGCTCCGGTCTTCAAGTAATCACCACATGTTCACCTCGTCATGAAGCGTGGCTTCGCAAATTAGGTGCTGACTATGTATTCGACTACACATCAGCCACCTGCGCTGCAGACATTCGTAGAGTCACGAATGATAGGCTCGCCCGCGCTTTTGACACGATTGGTACGATGGACACAGCGCAGATCTGCTGCGATGCGATAGGTTCTCAAGGAGGTATTTACACCTCGCTCGAGCCTGTGTCGAAGCTGCCGCGTCCAGACATCATTAACAAAAGCACAATTGTATTCTCCGCAATTGGTGAGGGTTTCGAAATGGGAGGTAGCGAGGTACCTGCGAAACCAGCTGACTACGAGTTTGCTTCCAAGTTCACTAAGCTTGCTGAAGATCTATTGTGCCAGGGCGAGCTTAAAAGCCACCCGGTAAGCCTGCAGCCGGGAGGTTTAGAGGGGGTTTTGGATGGGCTGGATAAGATGCGGAAGGGTAGTGTCTCTGGAGTCAAGCTGGTCTACACTATTGATGGCTCTCCATAGATACGTGAAGGGCTGGATGTATTTCACTTGCAAATTACTGATAAGCCCGTACTTGTTACATCAGGCTTCATAGTTCTCATGCATTCCCCCAATCGCGAGTGATAAGTGCTGAATATTGCGCCACAGGATGCAAATATTGGAAATACACAAAATAAGATCCCATGTTATCATTATAGAAGAGTTCTTACAAGATGACCTGTAGTAGTTCTTCTGGATCAAACTCCATATTCATTGGCCTAACGGCCTCCGATGCTCTGCTCCACAGTTCATTGCAGGACTTGCGCATTCTCCTCACCTCCTCCGAGTGAAAGCATTCCCTTTCGTCAGTCTCCAAAAGATCGAGTAGCTTGAGAAACGGCTCTACTAAATGGAGATCAGGTAGTGCTTGAGGCGATGCAGGATACCTTTCCGCATTCTTGAGCAGAGTTTCGACAATGTTGAAGAAAGATTGAAGCAGGAGCCTATTGCGATTAGTTTTCAGATTAGATGTTGCAGGAATTCTTCTCACCAAACGATAGCATAATTTCCATGCGGTATCAGATACATTAACTTTGCCGCTTTTCGAGACTCGCTAACGCAAGAACGTTCGAAGATCAAAAGTTCTTCTTGCATCGGCGATAGGCTATCGAATAGCATGATATCAGAATCTGGAATATGGATATCAATCATGACAAGACAGTTGACGTATGTGAATCGAAGAATAAGCGAGTGTAGTGTTTCGGCCGTGAGAGGCGGCTGTAGGGGAGCCATAGATCCGTCTTCAACATAGATCTCAACACCACTCTTCCAATAACTCAAGATAGAGTTCAACTCTCGCGCCGCCTCCTGTCGTTGAGCCTCGGTCTGTCGAGCTGCTTGAACCGAGTAAAGTCTCTTATATACCTGTCCTTGGATCACGGCAAGCGCAATTCGCGACTTGAACGGGTCAGTGGCGCATGATCCATTGACGGAGGGGAGCTGGAGAAGGGTATCCGAGGGCAACTCCGCATCCATGTCTTCGTCATCCTGCGCAAATGGCTGCCTCATGCGTAGACTGATATCCTTGTCAATCAAATATGCAAGCCAGAACACACGCCTGCCCTGCTCAATCTGACCCACGGGCAGGCAGCCATATGGTGTCTTTCTGTGCAGCCCCAGGGTCTGAGCCAATCTGAGAGCAGCAGCTGTCAGCACCGACGCAGGGTGCGGATTAGCAGTGCCTTGAAGAACAACCGCCATGCCGAGGAGTGCTTGGACAGCTGCTAGGCTACTGTGCAAAACATTCAACTCAGCGATAACCGACAGAGCGTTACGAATGTATCCACAAGCTTGCGCCGTCTCGTATACTGTATCATACATACGCATTGAACGGAAGCGATGTGCTAGAGCGAGAACAACGTTGATACAACCCCACCAGCTAGGATTGGCCGGGCTTGAGTCCAAGTAATAATTGTCGAATTTGCGCATAAAGTCTGATTCGTCGAAGAGAGGGAAAAAGGTATTGTAGCTTGTGAAAGCGTCCGTTATGAGTTCGAGAGCAAACGCTTTGGATGGGAGCTCATGAAAGGTAGGTAGAGAGCGTGGCCTAAGTGCCATTCCGCGCTCGGCAGCGGCTGTGAGGTACATTGATGATGGCGAAGGTTGGTTCACATCTTGGATCGGAAGAGTTGTAAACATGCTGTAGTCCATGTTGTTGGCCGATGCTCCTAGGTGGCTGTCCACTGTCATGTGAGGTAAATCCAATTCAGTAAGCATTGGATGCCTGGTGACTATATCATTTGAGGGTTGCTTCTCTCCCTTTTTCGACTGAAGGGCTTGCTGTAAGAGACTTTCCATATGCTTGAGTCTCTCCTCTAATTGTGATATTTTTTCATGTCTGTAGAGCACTTAGTAAAGCTCAGACGCGAGGTATATACCCTTACCCAGCTGGTCGTCGAGGTTTTCTTTTGGTCGCTATTGGTGTAAAGTGACATATAGTCTTGAATCTGGTGCATTGCGCACAGCCATCCTTTGTCGGTTCGCATCGAATCTTCTTTTTACGGCATATATCACATGCCTATATCTTATCAACGACACTCTTGTTGGTGTTGTATCTGTGGCAGGTTAATAACAGTAGGAAGTCTTACCTTGACGATAACCTCTCGAGATCCTGGAGAGTGCTTTCCTGTGAGTCTAGCATTCTGACTCATACTGTACGTGCACCTGGAAGAATATCAGATAGAAACCTAAGAAGCGAAAACAGTCCCAACTAATACAGATGAAGGGTTGTAATACATAAAATTATCAAAAAGGCAGGCTGGGATCAATCCAAGCTTATGGGAGATTCTGTGATTATAAATCAGACTTTGTCGGGGACAGTGCAGATAAGATTACGTTAGAGCCAATTAAATCACAGAATAGGAAATAGCCACTCCAGCTACTGTAGGTTTAAGTATTCATGATAAATATAATTGCAATGGAAATACATTCATAGACATAATAACACAGAGATTATTATATGCATATGTATTTTCTTTGCTTCCCACTTGAACATTCTAACGGGCATGGCTGCTCCATCCCGCACCGTTACCCCCATTTCCATTTGCATATCCTCCCGTATACACAGCGGCTTTCTCCCTCGCTTTTTTCTCGTAGTAGTTGCCGTACATGTAGCCGTACTGTTGATCTAGTGCCTGACCTTTTGCGATGATTGCTTGGGGGTCATGCAGGCCGTCGAACTCGTCGCCACCGATGAGCTTTTTGACTAGTTTATCTAGCATGTTGGTTCGTCAAGTGGTAGGAGGATATTGGTTTTCTTAAGTTGCCGCGGTTTGATAAGCGTGCTTTGGTGAAAATTGGTTAAGATCTTTTCGAATGAATGGTAGTTGTTCTGAGACGGGGATAAGCCTCTATTAAGTATTTCGCTTTGCTGAGACTCATACCTCCTGCCACTGTCCCTTTACTTACCGGACGTCATGTTGATCGGATACGTCATTGGCATGTGCACAGTCAGCCCTGCGTGGACTAAAGAGGTAATTCCCAGCGCTGTGGCGCCCATAAGCTTAAATAAAGCTCTGAGATAATCTGAAAATCGGCAATCTAGTCCAAACAAACATATCGACAAACCGATGACCAGCTCCAAAGATGATAGGTATTACGTCACAGACTATGATATGTTACCCTAGATTCAGCCTTGATCTGATGGCCTTTCTGAATCCAACAAGCTCAAGGGTACAAATGTATTATTTGTTTAATGTCTAGTATATCTATCTATGAGGCTTCTAGCTTTAGTGTCGCATACCCTGCTCCTTCACCTTCTCATAGAACTTCATCTCCTCTGTCATGGCACGCGATCCTATGGGACTAACAGTGGGGTACAAAGCCATCAAGTCCACCTCGCGTGTATGAACAGATGGCTCTTCCTTGGTTCCGATCATCATGATCTCCATAATGTTACCGTCGCCATACTGGGGCTCTTGGAGCACTTTCATCGTCAGCTCGGCAACATGCACCGCCTCCAATGCAACGTCATCACTTTTAAGTCTATCGCGGCAATAGTCTTGGTCAAAGATGGGTGTCTACAAAAAAGGTTAGTCTCCCTTGGAGAGAAAGGTGCGGCAGACTTACGAAAACTGCTCCGGGGCAGATGGCCGCATTACGGATTCCAAGGGCTGTCTTTAATCCAGCTAGAGACTTGACCATGCTAACAAGAGCCGCCTTGCTTGCAAAGTATAGAGGAGTCTGCATAGAATGCAGATACCCGCCCATACTAGCGACAAACAACAGATTGCCCTGAACCTCGGGGTGTTGCTGCCAATAGTCAACGGCAATCTGTGCCAGTCTGATTGGGCCGATGGTGTTGATCGAGAAAGTCTTATACTGGCCAACCTGGGCATCTTCCGGGTCCTCAGCGAGGGGCGAAATGCCTGGGGGGTTCCAGAACGAACTTGTTGGTGGTTCGTATACTCCGGCACAGTTTACCACTATATCGATTCGTCCGAACTTTTCAAGAGCTGTCTTCCATAATGCCGAGATCTGGCTCCAGTTGGAGACATCGGTTTGGCAGAAGAAGGCCGAGGGTTTGTCGGAGGAGGAGAATTCCTTAATGGTGGCTTCGGCTTCGGGACGGAGACGGACATCGGCGATAGCGACGGAACATCCTGCTTTGAGGAGAAGTCGAACAAGTGCGTGGCCGATACCTAAAAGATGAGTATGTTGAATATCTGGAGATATCAATGCACTGACCAGAACCACCACCAGTAACGACAGCAAACCGATCCTTGACAGAGTAAGACATGATTGATGATCAGACAGTGGAGTCAATCACAAGGGAAAAGGAACTGAGCAGCAAAAAGCAACATCAACCCACACCTCGTCAAGTCCCTGACATTTATCTATGTATCATTTTGCCTGAGCTAAATAAAAGCGGTCTGTGCCCCGTGCAGAATCCCATCTTCAATGCAACATAAACCGTTTATCCACTGCCTCTTTTGGCGGACGAATCGTTTCAAGTGAACTAACTTGGATATAGTTAAATTCTGCACCAGATCCTTGCGTTTTCCTGCAGGAGAATAGCATCGTATGATGAGACGAAACTGGCGAGATCCATCGCTGGTATCTAGCGACGGTTTAGTCGTTAAGCTAACAACGGGTGCTAGGCTCGGGCCACGGGAGCTCTCAGACGTTTTGTAGGGCAGAAAGAGAGATGCGAGCTTTGTGGTTAGAGAATTAACATGCGGGGTAAGCAAAGGGTCTGTCATGGCTTTTGTATACAAGGGCAGATGTTATGTTTTGTTCAAGCAGATATTTCTTCCAATCAGGCCAGCTGGTCCAACCATACCAACTCATTGAACAACGTCTCGGTCAACTGATAGCTACTCGCTACGCCCTACAATCTTGCTTGATTCAGTACGATAATCCCACCAAATCGCTCCAGGAACAAGGGTTCTCAGTGGGGTCTTGTTTTACTATGAATAGGCTTGGATCCTAATGGCCAGAGTACTGATTTTAAGTTCAAGATACCTCCACAACCCAAGCCGGTTAAGTTATAACCAACAGCATCTCCGGGGGATCACTACAATCCTCCCGGGGAAAAATACAAGGGTTCTGCAATGATGCAGTCTACAAGGAGAAATTTTATACACATTAAACCAAGACACTCCTCATGTGATTCCTGGCTTTTTTTCGAAATTTCGCTATCGTCGGTTATTTTCTACTATGGCTGCTGATACCAGTTGGCAACCTGTTCGACCTGAAATGCTGGCACTTGCTCTGTATGTCACGACTGTTGTTCTTTCGGTATTATGTACTATTGTCGTGGCGTTGAGAACGTATATCCGGACGAGGAACCAATGTATCGGAAATGACGACTATTCGATGTGTGCGGGCTTGGTAAGCATCTTATCTGATATGCTACTGCAAGATGTGTGATATTGACTCTAGATATACAGTTGACCTACATGGGGCATACCATCATCGTGTCATCGGGTGTCATAGGGGTATTGGTACGGTTCGACACAAACTCGAGATTGCTCAGGTGCAGGAAGCAATCAAGCTTCGTCGTCTACTTAATTCGATGAAACAAAATAGCTGACGATATTAGTATGTCTTCATGTGGTAGCTATTCTACGCAGCGACCCTCGCCTTCGTCAAATCAATCATCTGCATAACTGTCCTCCAAATCGCGACCGGCAAAATTTACGTACGGATATTACAGGCCCTAATAATCATGTCCGTCGCAATGAGCGGCGTTGGTGTTATCCTCGTCCTGGTCCAATGCCGACCAATCGAAGGACACTGGATTCCATCCAAGGAAACTTGCATGGGCAGGATAGCTCCTACTGTCTTGACTTACGCTGCTTCGGTGTTAATGTCATCACAGATTTTGCTGTTGCTGTTATCCCCATGTGTCTTGTACGGAAGTTGCAAATGCGAGCCAAGTTGAAGCTTTATGCTCAACTGATCATGGGTCTTGGAATGTCGTAAGTTGTGGTCGGGCTTATTTTCTTCCTTCGCTGGAGGTTGCTGACAATTCTGGCAGATTATCAATTGCGAGTAGTATCCGCATCCCATATTCTAACGCCCATATGACACCTGATAACTTCATTTGTATGTGCCTATCGTTTCCTATACATAACCACACAGCTAACCAACCATATCAAGACCACGTAGGCAACATCATTCTCTAGACAGTCGCCGAATGCGGAGTCGGCGTAGTCGCAGGCTCACTTCCATCATTACGTACATTCTTCAAGAGCCTCGCCAAAGTCAGAAGCACAAATGACCACAGCGGTTCTCACAACACCACTGATCTATTAACAATTGGTCGGGCTCGAGGAAGACCAAGTAGAACAACCGCTATAGAGCTGGGAACCAACCGACCAGGAAGTAAGGAGTCCAACGACGGCACTCGCCGGATCATCGCCAAAGTGACGAGGTCATTTAGGGTTGAACAGGGAGAGAGTGACGAGGAACAATTATGTGAGGATAGAATCGGAAAAGTTAAAACTGGAAAAAAGTAAAACGCGCCGGGTCGCGCTTATAGACAGCATATAACGCATTACCAATAGAATTCGCTACATAGATCTCATAAATTCTACCCAGTTGAGCCCGAATCATGGCTTTGGCTTGACAACAAAGTTATCCATCTTGAACTTCAGCGTCGTTGTCTTGGCGCTAGAAGAAGTCGGCGACATGGCATACCACTCCATCGAAATGGTCCAAGTACCAGTCTGCGAGTTTGGGAAATCTGCAACGAAATTCGCCCATTCGTTGACCTTATAAGTGCCCTTCTTGTTCGGGGAGAAGATGGTGCTGGTGAATGTCGTTGACTGAAAACTAACAGTACCTAGCTGGTACCACAGACCATCTGGTGCTTTGGCCTCGACGAAGAGTCCGGGCGTACCACCTGTGTACTTGGCTCCATCCTTGGGGAAGAGCATTGACCAGGATAGCTGGAAACGCGAAGCTTTGCAGATTTTGAAAGTCTGGTAGAGCTTGTGGTAGCTTGTAGGATCGTTGTAGCCAGAGGTTGCTGTAACTTGTATGGCATGGTTGCTCTTATAGCCACCAGTTACGATGGCTGCAGTGCCGAGCTTTGCAT
This sequence comes from Fusarium sp. NRRL 53497, assembly GCA_013184445.1. Taxonomy (NCBI): domain Eukaryota; kingdom Fungi; phylum Ascomycota; class Sordariomycetes; order Hypocreales; family Nectriaceae; genus Fusarium; species Fusarium sp. NRRL 53497. The sequence goes on from JABCJZ010000114.1 coordinate 231,188, forward strand.
ATGTTGGCTGGAAGACCCAGGGAGCTGAAACATATCAGTCACGCTGACAAGGGAGAGAGTCATGTTGAAAAGGGCATACTCAATGGACTTGACTCAAAACTGGGGTTCTTGAGTGAATTGGCTGGGGTAGTGCAGGCTCGCGCATCGAGTGAGATGAGGCTATCCGCGGCGGGGGCAGCAAATACAGGGGCGGCAGCCGCCAGCCAGGTGAGAAGCGCGAGTTTGACCATGCCGCTATTTTTGATGCAAAATGTTTGTGTTTCTCAAGCTTTGGTATTAACCAGGACTTTAAAAACATCCGAGAGCTAGAGGAAGTGCGGGGGATTCTTATAGATATCCAAGAGGCAAAAAATGTCCCGCGAACTCTTCACTATCATGGGCCGATATTTGAGTCAATAGTTCGTGGAGGCGCCGATCTAGACCCCTCAGCCGCACTGTCTAGACACTCTATCGCGAACTAGCCCAGGTTCATTTCAAGACCCCTGGATAACTCCTCAACTTAATTGGTCTGATTTTTTTTGAATGTCTTAAAAGCTGAAAAGCTTGTTGGATGCGAGCGCTTTAGCTCGGGCTTTTTGTTTGCCGTGGATGCCGATAAAGGTGTCAAAGCGAAAGAAACACAGTGAATTTCAACCACAGCATCCGCCTAGTACTTATAAATCAATTATTAAGGCCATGGCAGGAAGAGGTGGGAATGAAATATTAGAACTTGAATAGTTTATTGTCAAATTGTTTGACCGGTTTTTCTTGAGTTACTTTGCGGAAAAAAGGATTCGCTAGTGTAAAGTTTATCAGGCAAATAACTAGATGGATGATCGATTCTCAAGTTTCAACAGCACTATCCATTATTGACAAATGCCTGAAGGTATTTTTAGACATTCATGGCCATTTTAAGGTTAAATTTAGTTACCCCCAGAACCCCACGATACACTCTATTTTGTCAAGAAGAACGCTAGCTAAGAAATCACTAGAGCCGTTCAAGCGAAGCAGATCTATGACGAATATTGACATCAACAACTGCGTCTTTTCAGACATATATTTCGGTGCCCGTCTTTCACATCCAACTTCGCAATACATCCGACACAATGAGAAGCACGCTGCCCTGCACCAGATGTCTGGTCCTGGAAGCACCTCGCCGATTCGAGGCGCCAGTTTCGGCACTAATCAACCTTCTGAGGCAATTCGAACACTCATCCATTGCTGGCTGACTGACCAGGAAGCCGATGATATCCTATCACAATTTCACAAGGCCTGCATTCCAAATCATCAAGTCCTATGGAGCGGTATGCTGCGTGGAACGGCTCAGAAATGGGCCGACGCGCACGAGTTCCAAACATTAACAACCTCTCTTGGTCCACTCTTGCGTCCCGATGACCCAGAATGCCCTCACGGTCAGAAATCTCCAAACCAATGGAGCAAATATTTCCATGGTGCTTCTATCATTTTTGCTTGGTTCATTTCCCAAGGTGACATAGTGACTGTGCTTTCCCAACCCCCTCCACAGCGTTTCCATCCTTCTGGATAATCGTTTTACCAATTGTATGAGGAGCCTATTATCAAGGGCAAGCTGGGAACCCCGCCCGTGAAGAGAATTGTCGTGGCTCATCCAGCTATCAAGTTAGCTGTTGACTTTACATATGAGATGTGGCCAGATGACAAGCCTTCGCTGTGGACAGAAACGTTTGGAATGTCGGATATGGTGATCTATTGGCGCAAGGTCAAAACAGCGAAACATAGTATACAGGTAAACGTTCCGCTTTTGTGATACTGAGTCACCCTGACTATTGTCTACTAATATGTCAACAGGAACCGGGTTCGCCTCCAGATTCTGAGTCACCGTTGTCATCTAGTAAAGTAGACGACGGGGAGCCCTCTGAGAACGTGACAGTTGGCAAAAAGAAGGGAAAGAAAAAGAAGAAAGGTAAGAAATCAAAGGGGGAGAACGAAACGAAGGGTGAGACTTTAAAGGAAGTGAACAAGATAACTCCGGTGAAGTTAGCGAAAGATGGGATATTGGTGAACGTGAACCCATCAGTCAAAAAGCCAGAGGCAAGCAACGATAGGAATAAGAAGAAGAAGAATGGATCAGGAAAGGCGGGTCTCAAGTGCGTTGAGACTAGCACGAAGCAGGAGCAGAGGGAAAAGATGAAAAGGACAAACACCAAAGAAGCTGGACAGAAGAAAAAGGCGAAGAAAGAAGGTAGCTTTCTGGGGAAGAAGCTGAAGTGATGAAGGTTGTATATACTACAAAGGGTGGCTTTATGGCGTGACAACTGGTTTAGGCAACAAAGTGTCTTAATATAATATCTGCTCTGCACGATATCTTCCTGCTCTCCTATTGCTTCGGAATATTCTCATTGAATCTCTACCACCCTTTCCTACATATCACTCTGTCTCAGGCTCAATTTCCCTAGATAATAAAAGGAGAGAGCCCCTGAACATAGTAATAATGGCGATACCTTAGTATTAACAGATAGCCCACTTGCACTTAGCATTGGTAACATAGTTAATAGTAAGAATACCATGGCTGTTGTCATCATTATCCTTCGGGTAGAAAACAGGAACACTGCCGCACTTATTGCAGCCATGATCGTTAAGCTCCCAGAAGAGCTGCTTGATGCTTGAGCCAGGCATCCCGCCAGTGCCCTGAAGGAAGGCGCAGAGATGCTGGGTGCAAATAATATGCTGCCCATTGTAGTACCAGCGGTTTGGGTCAAGGTTCGCCGCTAGGTCTATAAAACTGCTAACATATTCTCCCTGTGTTCCACCAGCGCATTGACTGCTGCCTCTGCAGTTAATGCCAGCAGCTGCCTGTCCTGCTGCTAGGAGGGCGGTAGCGATGATAGCGGTGAGTTGCATGCTAGTCTATTTAGCATTGGTAATATAGAGATAGAGACTGGAACTGACCTAGCGTTTGTTGTAAAGGTTGGAGGAGACTAGTGAGTGAGGCCAGAAGAGTGAGAGGACTGAGATGAGGTTGCGCTCTCTCAAAAAAACAGATTCCTTTATATGTAAAAGCCTGTGATCGCAAGTGTATATCATACGTATTAGTGGAGTTGGGCCAGAAGTGCATGTACGGTTTCTTCTGTCCATTCTGTTTGCAAGCAAGCTTATCGCCCCATAAACGGAGTCGTATCGCCACAAAGTGAATACAAACCGTTTACAAAAGTCCATCCGAAGTATCCACCAATCATAATTTTTCCATCTAATTCAATACATAGAACCCCTGGATGTGGCATGGCCTGCTACCGCACCTTGTGGGACCAGCCTTTAATATGACAGGATGGTCGAGATGATTCAGTAGCTGAATAATCGCGCTACATATTGTGGGCCGCCCCTAAGAATACGAGCTGCCATCGCTTCTGCTTCATTCAGGATTACCTGCCAAAACCGTAACAGGCATCCTGGTGAAGCGGGCCGTTGCGTCCGTCTGTGCATATAATCCTTGGTTTCTCAGAGATCTCCTTGGCAAGATGGTGTCAGATGAAGGTGGTGTTGGTCTTCACATCAAGCAGTCTGCTTGCGGCAGACTAGAATGTTACCTTCCATTTAAAGATAGTTCTATTACAGAAACGGTATTCATCGCCGAGATTCTTGAGTATGTACTGTACTTTATTACAGAAAAGGTTCGTCGGTAGCACTATGTCTATATTAAAGCTGTCTGGGAAATTTATTAGTAAACAAACTTGCTCTTTCAACTTACTAGATTGATGAGGCGACGGGGGCGTAAATCTAAGATAAAATAAGCGAACCAATTCAAATCATAGGTAATTATCTAAACAGAAAGGCCTTGAGAGGCTAAGCTGAGCGCGTAAATCCTGCATGGAACTGATTTATGGGCTGGATCATCGAATAGAATAAGTCAATGTAATTCAAGGTTTCGTTGCAGGGGCTAAGATTGATCTTGTTTATATTGCGAAGATAAAGCTTGTCTTATAGAAGAAGATAAGGGGGGGGGGCAAGTTTCTGGCAACGCATAAATCCAGCTATCAAGACCAGATACTAACTTACATATTTATGAGCCAGACTTCTATAGGCGAGAATCTTCTTTACTGCAAATCCAGTCTCCGGTAATTTTATTACAATTCTTTACAACCTTATGAGTCTTATCACGCTCACTGTAAGCAGTTTCTGGCTCCCGACTCGACCAACAAAGTGGAATATCGCCTGTGTAGCCATCCTCCCACTCCGCCGAAAGGGTCTTCCTTATCACTCGCCTCTTTCCTTCCATCAAATGTGATGGCCTTGAGTTTAAGGACCGCCACTTGCTTCGCCTCGTTCAACTCGGCCTGAATCTCGATAAGATTGTCAAGATCTATTGGGGCTGGTGGTGACTGGTGAGGGTTAAAGCATCCTCTCAGTGTGATGCACGTTGGAGTTTTGGAGAGGACGACAAAGTGGTTTGTGAAGTATGTGCCTATCGGCTGTAAGAACTCAGAAAGATATGGCACTCGAGCAGTAGAGGAACTGACCTGGCTCGTAAGTGCACTTTAGAAGGTCCTTTTTCTCCCATACGTCGTTTTTATTGATCTCATCTTTGAAAAATGCCATAATTCTTCTTTGAATGCCATATCCTAGTGAAGGTTAGCATCATGCATAGAATAATACTCTCTCCAGCCCTTACCGAATCCTCCCCACATTCCTGCCATGAATCTCTCAATCAACAACGTCCCACCATTCCTTGCATCCTCAATAAGCGCTTTATCAAGTTTGTTAAACGGCACCACTCTCACGCAAGAGTCAGAGGAAACCGGCTTGTTCCAAGGATTGATTTGCTTCAACAGGGCATGCCCAAAAAGCGATCTGCCATTCTCCGGTCCGAAGGGTTCGAAGTAACATTTTCGTGTTACGAGGTGAAAGCTTGCAGCGCCAGTGACGGAAACTCCAGCAGCGACTTTGGCGGCAAGGACCAGCCGTTGGCGGAAGAGGGGCGGCAGGCGAGCCATTATCAAGCTTTTTCAAGTGAATAACAGAGACAGAGGTTGAGAGAAGAGAAAATGAGACAAATAAATAAAAACAGACCTAATTTCGGACTTGATATGAACGCCGAGGTCCGCTATGGAGACCTATGAATTATAGGTTTTGAACTCCACATATTTGGAAACATTTTCCTTAAGTTGTTCCTAGCAACTCTGGCTGTTGACGCCTTGGCAGTCTCTAACTGATTTGATTGGACTGCTGATATTCCAATTCCCGCTGACGGAGTCCATTTCCCGCTTACGTAATCCTAATCACTTGGGATAACCAACCCTAGACTCAACTCAACAGACAATTATTTACTATTGAGAAACAAACAGCAAAATGACTGGAAAACTTAGCCTTTCTCTATAAATATGCTGATTTTCATTATTCTCTACCTTTTCACGACACAATTGTTGTGATTGTCTTCCTACAATTGTTGATACGCGCTCAACCAATATTTCAGCTAATCTATCGATCTTTGGTTGTAGAATACGGCATATGAAACAGTACCTTGATCTAACCTCCGTCTACCCTTACTGTAGCAATGTATTTGGAACTGCATCTTCAGCTCGCTTTGTCACGCGCCTCTCTATCGCAAGACGCGTTACATGTCATATAGTTCAGCTTGCACTGTTGCTCACCTGAATGGCCCTCAGCGTCTCAGGGGATAAGATGTCCCGACACGGCATTGGCGGAACTAGGATCTTTTATGGAGTAGACACGGGTACCAAGCGCATTGACCATATGATTTTCGTATCCATTATCCGTTTAAAATTATACCTGAGCCCTGCTGTTTCAACACTTCCCCACGAGAATAAATATATCTCAGACCTCCCATGAGCTGCCAGTCCTCTATTGACTGACCCTAAAATGATTTGTTTTGTTATATATAGACGCCAAAATATTACAGATCAAATCCCTTCTGGCCGAAACTTTATTCAGAGTCAACGCTTCTAGAGCCGGCATTGACTGAGCGTCTTCCTGGATTTGGATGGTCTCGATGCCGCGGATACCATCCAGGAGAGCTCGAACGGGGGTGGCTAGCCCAAACAGACATGAAGGATGGGGTCAAACGGATGTAGATGATCTACAAAGCCTCCATTCCCTGAAATTTAAAAGTGAGCCGGCATCCGAACTCCTCAACCATACGGCCTCTAGATAAAACCCGGCGCTACTGTCAGCCACAAGGCAATCCTCCGTAAGATAAGGCGTTTAGAGGGCCCGTCGGCCTCCCCTTCGTTTAACTCTTCGAGCCCAATCTAAACATGGTATTTGTCAAAACGCTGGCTATAGTACTATTAGGAAGCTCTTAAAGAGTATCTCCGTTATCTATCGTTGTTGTCGACTGCATCTATTGAATGAACTCCCCGAAGTCTGTTTCTATTCCAGGGCTAATAATTCCGTCAGCTGAGCTGAAGCTAACTCGACGACAAGAGTCAGTCCAGTATGTGATTCATCAACTTCCGTTGACCCACCCTGCCGTAATCATTGCCGCAGCCAAGACTACAAATTCTAAAATTGCTAAGCCACCTAATTATCACTACCAACGTGTAAGCACTGACCAGACCCAGAATAACTTAAACTCCAAGATTAAGCCCTGGAGTAATCGACGACGATCTCACCCCCAGCCAACCCCGACTGCAAAGCTTAAAGTAGCCTAATCTGGCTACGCAGGAATGCTACAGCATATCCAGAAACATAAAGATCGACCCGCCCTGGCAGTGGCGTCCAGGACTAACTTGGTTCGGTGTGATGAAAACCGCCATCACCAAAGTCTCGTCTAATCTAGACCAATTGGCATGGTATGTCCTGGCTAGCGCCATCATAGCAAAACAGCTAACGATGTGTGCCGCTGTACCCCAGGAACCATCGTCTGTGCCGCTGCATTCTTAAGGATAAGACAAGCCGTCATACACAGTAGTGCTCTCGGGCCGTCCCTCTTGACTTTTCCTGGGGATTGTTTCTCGATGTTGTATGGTATATGCCAGACCGGTAGACCACCATGAAAGTATTTACAATACTTCGGTTATTCATTCTTTATTCCTCTTTCCTTTTCCATCATGTTATTGCGAGCTCACCGACGACTGCTCGGAGGTTGGAGGATGCCCCGAAATGCTCTGTAAGGTATCCTACGCAATCTTAGGATCTGAATGTTCATTAATCAGCTTAGATCAACTGCTTTTCCCAATTAGTTGACAAGCCCACATTCTCCGATGTAAACAAAGAGCGACTATGCCATCATAAAACGCTTGGCAAAGCGGCTGCTGGCTGCATACTAGTACAATGCAGCATGAGGGACCTGTTTGGTAAGACTACCTTTTGGATCGAACAGGATCCAACAACAAAACTACGATACAGCTTCGATATCGATCATGAATTAGATACTGACCATTGGCGTGGACAGACTTTTTCAAAATTGAACATATAACTTGTGGCAGACCTGAACTTGACAATGACCATAAGATCAGGGGCGTCAACTATACAATCCTTGGGATAGCCGTATTCTCAGTGGTGTTGCGAGCTTTGAGTAAATCCTATCGATTTGCACAATGGGGTGCTGATGACTATCTTATCATCGTGGCATCGGTAAGTCCAAAAGCTTCTTTATCAAGCTTGCTATATAAAAGATAGTTTGCTGATTCTCCCAGACATTCACAGTCATCCAATGCATCATGATGGGTCTGAGTGAGTCGTTATCACCAGAGATACTATTGCCCTTACACGAACACTAATAGCGGACTGGTTCAGTGACGTTTGATGGATTGGGTCGAAATATCTGGATATTTAGTGACAGAACCATCACCAGGTTCTACATAGTCAGTTCACCGATTGAAATAGCTATCCCTGCTAACAGAAACAGTACCTCCTCGTTGTCCAATACGCCTACGTCCTGAGCCTATGTTTCATCAAACTCTCGATCCTCTTCTTCTTCTTACGCACGTTTCCGGATCATACGTTCAGAATCCTAGTCAAATGGACGATCGGATTTAATGTCCTCACCACGATAATCTTCACGATATGTAGCGCATTCCAAAGACAACCTATTTACCTACTCTGGGAGGGATGGAAGGAATATCCACGGCGTGGAACAACCCTTAGTATTTCAGCAATCATCTTTTCTCATGCTGGTGTCAACCTCGTTCTCGATATCTGGATGTTCATCCTTCCGTTAACTCAGTTATATCATTTGGGACTCAAGCCGAAGAATAAGGCTGGAGTAATGGTTATCTTTGGCGTTGGAATATTGTAAGTGCCTACCTAATTGTTCTGATCAATTGTCTCACATAAATACCCTCGATGGCAGTCTTATTGCGGCCAGCTGCATCCGAATCCCATATTTGGTTGGCTTTAGCAAGTCCTTGAATGCAACATGTGAGTCTCTATCTCCAGCCCAAATTCCACAAGGTTCCGGTCTAACATGGTGACAAAAACAGCTGATTCACAAGGATTCATCGTATGGTCCAACATCGAGAGTGGCGTAGGTATCATGGTCGCTTGTATGCCTCATATGCAGCCACTGTTCCATGCTGTAGTTGCTAAAGGGAGATCATGGAACATCCTACCCTCTAGCTCAAGAGGTTCTGAAGGGATATTTGTTGAAAGAGGTCTAGCCACCATTAAAATTACACGAACTGACGGGACGACTTTGGTTGGATCGGATGATTTGGTGCTCAATGACCAAGGGGGATTGTTGACCTTGACTGAGCCTATGCCAGTGAAAAATGCTTTCTAAAATATGGTTCTGTAAGCGACACAGGGACATCGAGGTCCGGACGGTCGGAAGAAGAGGGAAACCAAATTTAGGGGTTTATAGGAGTTGCATTTAGGAGTTTGGGAACTATGAAGCGTAGCATTAGCATAGCAGAACTTTATATAGGACTTTTAATATATCTATAGCATTTTATACCATATTTCGGCTACAGCACGACCTTTCTTGGCTTGATGAAGACCCTGTCAGGATTCCTAGTCAAAGAAGACACTGGCTTGGGTGTTGCAAGACCCGACGGCAACGGCAACAGCTCGAATGTCCAGATGACAAGAGTGAAGAAGATCTTCATCTCAAGGTACGACATCCTTCTGCCAAAACAGCCTCGAGGGCCTAACCCAAAGGCTTGAATGGGAAAAGCCTGTGAATCAAACACCACTTCCTCCTTTCCATCTGGTCCCGTCGCCTTCTTCAACCATCTCTCAGGGACAAATCCTGCAAAGTCATAATCTTTACTGAGAGGTTGTTTCGGTTTGCGCGATCTGACCCACTCGCTACTTCGAGATTCGTCATAAGAAATGGGAGGTGATAATATACTAGGGCCGTTTGATAAGAAGACGACAGTAGTGCCTTTTGGTACACGGGCGCCTAGGATTTGTGTGTCGACTTGGACTTCTCGTAGGGACATACCGAAAGGATATGCGAGTCGAAGAATCTCTTCTACGACGGCATCGAGATAAGGGACGCGGGTTTGGATGATCTCGGTTAGTGAAGGGGTGCGTCGTTCCGCCTTGGCTTGAGGGTAGGCTTGTTGGAGAGCGCTTCGTAGTTCAGATTGAGCTCTTTGCTCGGCACTGAGATAACTCAAACCCCAGCGAACGGCGGAGGAAGTTGTTTCGTGACCACCGATCAGGTATGTCATCAGCTAAGGAAATGTGTTAGCATGCTCTGTACAGGCTGTGCCATATGCCACTTACTTCACTGGTAATCACTTGAGAGTAATAGTCAGGCTCCCTTCCCTCCTTCTTGGCCATGGCCACCTCTCGAACAGATATCTCATCCAGAGCACATTTCATAGCTTCTCCATTCTGACGCCGCTTGATGCCATTCGCGATTTCGCGCTCTTGGAGTCTCTTGGTAAGGGCGAAGGCAGTTTTCAAAGTGCTTGATAGGTTCCGATATAGGAAGTGGAACAGCGGCGGAGAAGGAGTCTTCATGACCTTTGCGACACTCTCAGCTACAATAGCCAACGCATTGAGTTCTTGGTTGAGGGGCGATAGTCTGAACTGGCATTCTCCGTCAATTTTATTTGCTGACATGTCGTCTTGTGGTGTGAGCTCCTGGATTTCTTTGACCAATTGTGTGTTTTGAGTATCCAGGCCAAAGGCAGCGCATACGATGATGTCTAATGCGGCATTATGAACATCTCTCGACGCCGAGAAGAATTTTCCATTTGCATATTCAGCCTTGAGATTCCAAAGCTCAATCAGTCGAGAGAATTTATCGTAGATCTCTGGCGCAGACACCTCAGATAAAAAAGACGGCGTCATCAAATTCCGAACAAGTTCCTTGTTCTTCTTGAACTGAGGATTCGAGCTCGTAAGAGTGATATGCGCCCCCGGAACAACGCAGTTGAAAAGAGAAGTGCTCGCCGTTCCTCGATCAAACTCCTTCAACCGATGGGTACAGATCTCAGCGGCTTCATAATGATCAGCGACAACAACCCAAGGTTTTCCGAACGGACGAATGAAGGTCTGAAATAGAGGTGATTGGTGTTTGACTGCCTGTGTTACGAGCCAGTCTGTCAAGCTGCCGTAAGCTTTCACGTCGGGAAGATCACCGAAGATACGATTGGTGGCTGAGATGTTGTATGGGATGTCTTCCAAGGGACGAGGTAGCATCGATTGGTAGAAAGTGTAAGAAACGCCGACCAATAAGAGTCCACCCAGAAGGACCCTCGTGCCAAAGCTGTCGAGTAGCAATGGCAAGTCAATACCAAGCGACGACATGGCTGCGGCTGTTAAGATACAAAAAATGGGTTAGATTGACGGTTTCAGCTGTCAAAGCGGATCAGGGTCTTCTTTAAATTGAATGACGGAGATAAGGTAACTAAGACATTTAATTCAACAGTTTTCATAACTACCCCTAAACTGGTTAGATAGTTCAACGAATCCACGGCATTTATGCCACAGACGCAGCCTCAATTAGTCCTGCTCCAATCATATCTGACGAATTACGAGGACGGTAGCACAGTTGGGGCCCTCGCTAGAGCCCCTTTAAAATCTGATGTGAGAATGCCAAGGTGGAGCAAAGGTTTAGTTATTGGTGTGACATAAACAGCTCCGGGACTTTGGACTGGGCTAGCTGGCTGACATCTGCTTACCTTGTTCGATTGTTCCTGAATTGAGATTTCTATACGCCCGTCTGTCGTCAGCTCCTGTCGTATATAGGACCAGACGCGTGAGTGCGTGATCCGTTATCAAAATGTGGCGTTCACTAGACTTCCAGCGTAAGCAAGCCTTTTGGCCACGTCAACACGTCCGAACAGAATATTGGTACGCTGATACTATTTGTTCTCAATGAGGCAATATTCTCAAAGTGTCAGCAAGATCAATTGAAAGTCACGAAGCTTTGAGTATCAAGAATGGCAGTCAAAGATATTACAGGGACAACCCCTTGGTATTTTCTCAATATCCGCCCGTTCGTCGGACAGGATCGTGTCTGTGGATCCGGAATCGGCTTGAGCTCATGTCACACAATCCTAGCGCATGTAAGACAAGCTGTCATGGGGGTAAGCACTAAGCAGAGACCCTGAGGCCCACAGTGGGATGAAGAATATGGCTATCTACAGCAGAGAGATAAAGATTCTTCACTGTTATTCCGTACTTACATACAATATACGTGCTTATAGCAAAATAATCAGCTCCGTCTTAGCAAGACCAATCCTCTAAAGAGGAGACAGCTAGCGGAGTTCATTTTCTAGCAGCCGGATAATTAGACATATGGACCCTACGACAGACTTGTTGTATTTCTAGTTCTACGACTAGGTATCAAACTATAATGAGATAAAGAGAATCGAATTGCGAAGGCCTAGATATGACTTCCATTAGGCTCAATCCACTGGAAGCCAGCACTATTGCCAACCTTCTTCGTTACCTCTAGATGGGAGGATCTTGTTATCAGTTCATCCGCCAGTCACCACGTTCTAATCCGTATCTTTAGGCACAGGTCGACAAGCCCTTCGTGCCCTCCTGAGTCTGGGAATCCGCATTAGCGACGTAGGTTCCCAGTTATCCTGATTCAAATGTTGGACAGTACATCTACGGACGGATTGAAAACAGTGGATGGACGGATATTAATGTGAAAAGCTTCTCTTGTGAACTATAGACCAGCTCTGCTAACGTACCAGTCCGCCATGACGAATCCACAGCCACTATACGTACGGATGTGACAAATTCATGGCCACTAAACGGACGAATCCTTACGGACCGTTGCATATACCGCACCCAACCAAAAAGAAAAATGAACCACTGCTCATGGTTTGTGATTGCTGCTGTAGGAGGATTTACCTCTCGTGTTCAATATCACGGCCCATTGTCCATAGGCGGTTCAGGAGGATACTTGTCGTCAATCCGTCGCTGCTGCTTTTCAATCCACTCGGCGTAAGTATCCTCGTCCATCACTCTACCCAACCATTCGTTTTGGTTGCGTTTCCACCGTTCGTACTCGTCGCGGGGCAGGTGCTTCAGGTACCACGCGTCGCGTCTATCAGCCGCTTCGTTGTCTGGCGTATCCTTGATACAACTCAGGAAATACACCATGGCATTGCCACCTCTGGCTTTGGCCAGTCCCATGTAACTCATCCGTCGCGTCGGATCTCCATTCGTTCTCATTGTCGGGTTTGTTACCTTTCTCCACGATTACGTCGTTCGGGGCTCGTCGGAGATTTTCCTTGTTGGCGCCGCTGTCGGCGTTTGGTTTGCTGTCTTGAGCTTCGTCCTCTTCGTCGCTGTACCCCTCTTCTTCCTCCGAATCGAACGAACTACTCGAGTCACTCGAATCATCAGAGACAGCTGTAACCTCTGGTTCATCAATCCTCGGCCTTTTTGTTAGTTGATCCGTGTCGTCTTCCCTTCCTGCTAGCGATAGCAGTTCCTCTTGCGCCGAGCCGAATGATTCTATCGAGCCACCAGGGCTCCCAGCCTCCCCTTCTCCTTCATCTGTTGGTGGACCGACTTGTTTCCTTGTGCGCTATCATCAATCTTGCGCTTTGGGATCCGTCTTTATCCAGCGACGGGGCTGGCCTTTCTCGCCAATCGCTTCAGGTGTCCGTTATGGTCACCGAGTTTGAGGAAGTCTTCACTTGAGACACTAGAGTCCTGTCTTGGTGGCGCTGCGTGCCCCGCGCCTCGTTCGTTCACTTGCGAAGGCATCCGGAAAAGAGTTCCCATCGGTTCCTGTGGCCCTCTTACCGAAGGCCGCTGCTGAAAGTTACTAGCCACAGGTGGTAACTTGAACTGAGGAAGCGCCGTATTCTGTACCCGTCGGGGTGGTACCAATATACCCCGAGGAATTTCAGGATGCGCAAATATCTGGGCTTGGTTCGTGGGTCCTGGCGCTTGCAGCTGATCCGTTTGCGCATGTGCCTGACCTCGGTTCGCGGACACTTGGTTCGTAGGTGTCCCCGCCCGGCTTCCGCTCATCCTTTTCTTCTTCTCTGTGCTTGTCCGTCGTCGCTCTCGCGGGCTGGTAGGCGGATCGTTGGTCTTGGCCATTTTGCGAAGGTTTGAGCTTCACTCTGGCCCGCTGCGCAAGGTACTATGAGTTTTCTGTGCGCCTTGATCCGCACCTTTCTGCTAGTCTGTGAAGTTTCGTCAGCTTATTCACCCTCGCTTTCTGAGTACGATGATATAATTTTCAAGTAGGGAAATAGGTCGTGTGCTGTGCAAAGAGCAACTTTACGTAGTAATAAATGCGTTGCGATGCTGAAGGATGGTGTTGAGATAAAGGCCCCGCTTTTCGTGCAGTTTGCACAGAAGCCTTTGCAAACCTTAGCAACAACCTGGTACCGAACAGAACGGACGAACACTGTGAATTCCACACCTATCGTTATAACACGAGTTAATAGCAACTCAATCTTGCAGCGGATTTATAGACAGATGGCATAGTCGGATTAGTAAAAGACGAATCCGCGCCAGACACAACAGTAGAGGTAACAATTCCTGTAGATACAGACGGCGGGTTTGGGCGGAGTAAGGGATTTGTTTATTACTGAAGGATAACTAATTATAACTTGTGAACGCTTGGGAAGTAAGCATTTATTGGGGAAACAGAATGTAGAGAGGCTAGCTAACGTTCATTACTTATCAGACTAATAAAACCAAGCTCGTTCGTCTGTAGCAAATACAGGGATTCGTTCCTGAAACTACACAAGTTCCACGTCAAATTCGTGGCTGCGGATATTATCAAGTAACCACTCAATTGGCGTTACGTATGTCGTATCCATTCCCCCATTGCCAGTATCCTTCCCACCCGTTATCATCCCTCCAATCCGGCCAAGCATATCGAAGACGCAGGATCCAGAATCGCCTTTTGCCGAGAATGGTATTCTCGGGAAGCCTCTTTTCTTGGTGCCCAACACACACCACTCCTCAGATTCGAAAGTATCATCCCCGGCGGGAATTCGTCTGATAGATTTTACCTCGTTCGCTACACCACAAGAGAAACCACTGGATCTTCCATACTTCGCCAATACCATAGCTCGTTCGTCGATGGACTGAGGTGTGGTTGTCGGTCGCCAAATCTCATCCTCCGGGACGGTTCCTCTGAGTTCGAAAGTATTCGTGGCTCCGTCAACGTTGAATTGACCAAGCAAGGGTATTCTATCGGCTGGGGCCAGTTCATCACGCAGGACCGCTGTGATCTCTCTCTCTGCATCTGGACCAGCCACTACTTTGTTCTTGAGTTCGGTCCAGGGTGTATCGTGCTTCTCCTGGTACAGTTCGACCAGAGCCCAATCTCGAAGACGCGTCTTCGCCGTATTGGAAGACGAACCAGTACTATAAGGAGGCGAAAAGAGTACATGGCCTATGGCACCGCCTTTGTAGTTATGGAGTTCGTCAAGCCTTCTTTTCAGAGTGATCAAGACTTGGAGGTCGGCACCTCGACTTTGCATATTCGTTGGTTGCGCTGGCATAGAAATCAGATGTTCTAGAACGGAGATTTCACCTGCGACTTGTTCGATGCATTTTTGTAGGGTCGTGTCGCCAGGCTGTATCACCAGGATGGGTGCCTGGGGGTCGTGGCGTTTTTCAACATTGGAAACGTCATCCGTGAACACTACGTGCCGACAGGTTAGTGCGAGTAGTTGGCCTGTGTTCCCCAGGCGGAGATACAGGCACTTAGTGCCCTCTCTGTTTGGACTATCCGCGGCGGCGATACATGTCCCGAGGTACTCGGAAACTTGGGCGCTGGCATGAACGGGATCCGTAATCTTGGATCCAAGGAGCTTCGTGCACGTGACCCAAGCCTCCGAGATTTCCACCTCGACGCCCCAAATACCATGATAACGGAGTATCCGGCGACATTCAAGTGCTACGGCGACCCCAGTTTCCCATGTGGTTGATCCGGGTTGCACGGATATCATGACCGTGATCGGGCTGTCTGTAGGTTCGGCATTGATGGCAAGGCCGACACGAAGGACATCAATGACAGTCCACTCCATATTCACGATAGCCTGTGAAATCTGTCGACGTAGAGGCCCGTTGGAGTCGTTCCATAGACCGACGATATGGTGGTTTCCCACGCGCTCCAAACTCTTGTAGGGGGTATATTCGGGGTATGTCCTCGGCCGACTCCACGGCTCGCTACTAGACCTGGCAACGAGTCTGGGGCGGCTTGGCAGACCAGCATAGTAATCCCGAGCTTCTTCCTCGGTCGGTCGGTATGCAGGGGGATGAGGATCGCTCATGGTTATTGTGGCTGAGGAAAGGTTTGCTGGTGAGCTTTGAGCCCGTACGTGGCCGCGGATACGGCGGATAATTGGTGCGGAAGGGGATCCTTCGTGGAGGTGCGAGAAGATCAGCAAACGCCGGAGACGAGGGCTGCGACGAATAGGAGAGCCAATGACCGACGAGCGGTTAACCCGAGGTCCAGATGCTGATAAGTGAGAAAGAGACGAAGGGAGAGAGAGTGTCCAGCGTTCGAGTAGGCGAATTTTGAGGTGTTCCAGGGATTCATGGGGCCCGAGGGGTTCGAAGAGGAAACAGATCTGACGACATAATGTGGCTATTTATGCATGTCAGAAAGTGGCTTTGTGATATACATTCGAAGGCTTGTTTTAGAGTTATACCAAGGTTCGCGGTATGACTCGAAAATATTAACGTAAGACGAAAGGTAAAGTTACCAGTGTCGTAACTCAGATAGACGCCAGATCCTGGTTCAAGGACTGATGAGGAAATTCGAGTTAGGAATGGGGGATAAAGACGCGAGCGGAGCAGATTGATAGATAGTGAATGAGATCGGCCGACGGATTCGGGACGGAGTGCAGGAGAGAAGCAAAATCGAACAGGGTGGTAATATCGGAGAAGCAGAGGAACAGGCGGACGAGGGAAACGGACGAATGGTGATCGCAATGTCGATGGCTGATAGACGTGTAAATAAATCACTTGATGGCGGCGGCGAAGCAGATGAATTGGCGATGGCGAAGGTGTTGAACGAAGAGGAGTCAAGTTTGTTATGACGAACCCCAGGCCGCGATACGTCGGACGGACAGCACTATGACAGAAGCTCTTTCCTTATCACGGCATTACCATACCTTCCTAACTTAGGTATTTACAGATCACACGACATGCTCGGGTCCGTTAATTCTTTATAACCTTATCTTTAACCTTATTGGATCTCTTTGCGACACGGATCAAGGGTCCATTCATGAGATCTACCTAATCCTCTTATAAGCCAACTCGAGTACATAAAGGCAAGGACCGCAATTACTAAGCATGTATACTGTTCAGGGCCGTTGACGTAAAGTCATCAGCAACAAGGGCTATCTTCTTTCCAGAGACTGACGAAGGACTATGTAGCTCTCTCTGGTAGGATCCATCCATCCATCGTCACAAAATCCTGCAGCCCATTTACAGCGCGCTACGGACTAGACGGATCATTGTAAGCAAGACCAATCCATCCGCCGTTCGATATATGGTATCGGACAGCCTGTAAGGCTGGAAAGCAACTACTACCAGGTTGATGGCATTATTGACAGTGATATAAACATAACATACTGTCTTGTTTTATTACGATCCTACCCGCGGGATGCACTGAGTAATTTCCAGCCACGGGAGCTGTCTTCCCGGTCATTGAGACAAGGGAAGCTAAAGTATAATAGACTTTTATATATTCCATTAATTCTTCAAGTGGTCGGACTTGCCGAGGAATTCACGGTTTCGGAGGCGGATAGTTATGGTCAAGGTTTGTGGTGTTATAGAGTTCATCATTCTAAATAGCCTCATCAATCTGCGATAGATCAAGATGGGCTATAGAGTTCGTAGCATGGCTTACTGACGCAGAGATCTAGGACTTGGCAAACAACAGAGTGACAGGATATGGAGATTATATGGATGCACACAGTGAACGATTTACTTTGGGCGTCCTTTCCTGGTCGGATGTTGATTGCTGCTAGTTATGGCCTACCAGCTTCGTGCCAACCTTATGACAACATCCGCATGGCTTTCGACAAGAATTACCAAGAGGTAGCCGATATCCGTGGGAATTCGCTGTCCTGAAAACGACACAGCGCGAAGCTTTTAAGGCTAAATATGCTTTTCGTACCTCGTCTGTTCAGAAAGGTTCCACTCTCTAGAATATCCGTCACGTACAGACGAGATCTAGCCTCTGAGATTAATATACACATTCTGGAATCGGCCGAGTTGTATAGATAGACATCGTACAATTTTTAAATTACGCAGTATATATCGGCAAGTCAGGGCAAGAAGCTGACCCGCACTTCTGAAGCGAAGGTACGAGGTAAGAGGAGAGGATCTAAACTGACCTTGACAGTGCGACGGAACATCATACGTCTGCAATAGAGCTGCGTAGCAGTATTTATTTTGAGTAACAAGTAAACCGGACACCTGTTCTGACGTGCTATAAACCACCATCCCATTAGTCGACAAACGCCTCGCCTACTTACCGAACGTTGAACCGGCAAATCCCCGATCAGTATCGACATTCCCCACAGTCCTGGCGCTGGGTATGACCACATTGAGACACTCCACAGCACTCAGCGCCAGATTTAACCTCATGCGAGCACTTATTCACATGTCGTGAAAATCTACGGTAAAAGCTCACTTGCAGTAGTGGTGAGCCAAATATCAGCCTAAAACGACACATAATAAGCATGATTCCTTGTGATGAGGGCTGATCACAACCAAACTATCCGAGTATTAATGCAGTAATATCCTGCTCCTCCTACGTACAAATATTCGGTCATTTCCCCCATCATTGGGCTATACTTGTTACCATAAATCGAATCCCCTCTCAAAATCATATGAGACGATCAAAATGCTTTCTCTCGGGACCTGGCAGCTGGTGTTCTTATTTGGCGACTCTATGTCTCTTACAGCCACTTTTCCAAAGTTCCGAAAGGAATCCCCTGGTCAAGGGGACGTTTCACTCCCTATCTTGTGACACAAATCGCTGGCATATAGAATATTCCTATGATTTTTAGGAAGGTTTATTGAGAAGTATATTAAATTTTAATTTACTATATAGTGTCCTAGAATGATGAGATCCTAAGCCTAATCTATATATATATAAGTATTAGTGACAAGTATATCTTTGTTAACTTATTTATAAAAAAAGATTCTATAATATATAAGTAGCTGCTATCTTCCAATTCGGACGATACGTTCTTGGACCTTGGAGGTCGAAGACCAGACCAGGTCGAGCACATTGCTGAATACAGCTGCGGCTTCAAGAGGGGTCAAAAGGTGCAGGGCACAGAGTCTGATACGCTTGAGGGGATATTGACCTTTGTGATCTTTTTCCGAAGCAGCCGTTTTGAGGTACTGCATCTGGCAGAGATCATACGAAGTGAGTTGCGTTATGAAATGCTCTAGAGCATGGAGATTACATTGCTGGATTGAAGGGGCAGCATGAATGTATTTTTGTACTCATGAGAGTCATGCCAGTAACAAGAATGGAAAGAATGTCAATTGTAAAGGCAAACTAGGGTGAAGAGGCAATACCTTTCAGCCTCAGCATGATCTGAATGTCGCGAACATCCATGTGCTGCATAATCCAGCACAGGTATCGCTCAATCCCCATCCCCCAGCCTACAGTCTTCATGGGCTTCAGTCTTCGCATGTCCACATACCACTTGTAATCGTTCACATCTACTTGATGGCGAGACAGAGAGTCTAAAACCTGATCCGCAGTGACGTGGCGGGCACCACAGCCCATAATTTCCCCGAGACCAATCAGGAAATCGGCGCAGCTGGCCCTGGTCTTGTCGCCCTCTAGGTACGCCTGATAGAATGGGACGCTCTGTTGGTGCATCTCAGTAAGCCACACAGCCCCGCCGTATCTTTCAATGAGCACTAGTTCTCCCTTACGTGTGAGTGTTTTGCCTAGCTGCGGTAGGTTCGGCACCACGTAACGCCACATATGTTGTGTGACACCAGGGAGTCTCAAGGCCTCATCCAAGGCGACTTGGGGAAAGCTCCCGCCCCTGGACGTTCAGAGTTGTAGCACATCTTCAATGTGCTTAGTTGTACCCGCAACTGCAGTTATATCACGGGAGAACTTACCACACAATTGCTATATGGGCGTTTGCCAAGATACCGGCGCCCATAACTGCAGTGTCACCCAATCTGCCCGACGTCTTGCACGTCATCCCACCAGTTGACCCAGCGGCTGCCAGGTTCCCGTGGACATCGACGGCGACGGCGCCGACATTGCCCAAACCGCTTGATGTAAGCCCTGTTGCCAAGGTTTTGGCCATATGCAACTTCCAGTGTGACTTCGTATCCGGTGTTGTGAAGTATGAGTTATCCACCATGGCAAGATTCGCCTTCTCGGCAAACTCGTCCGCGGCACTTCCAAAAAGGAAAAGATGGGGCCTTGAGTCAAGCACAGCACGCGCGCACTGGATTGGATTCTTCACTGTCGTCACTCCTGCCACAGCGCCATAGTGGGAGGAAGTTCCGTCAATAATAGCTGCCTCCAGCTGTGAGAGGATTCAAGTTAGCATGTGCCGAGGGAAAAGGTCGTGGGAGTCATTTAGATACGAACCTCGTGAGTGCCATCGATAGTAAGAGCAGATCCCTTGCCGGCGTTGAAGTAGGGACAGTCCTCTAAGGCTACAACGGCCGCTTGGACTATGTCCAACGCCGAAGCACCGGCACGGAGGGAGACGCGGGCGACGCTGGCCACCTTTTGTAGAACATCTTGTATGGCTTGCTGATGGTCAAGATCCGCCTTCCAAGAGTTCGTGGCTCCAGCGTGCAATACAACGGCCCCTCGGGAAAGCATTGCGCCATTGTCCATGATTCACAATAAATCAGTTTTGATGGCAAGTTATGTAATGGTTTGTACTGTTTAAACTAATAAGGCCACTGCTCTCTTTGGGGTGTGGATTATTTTCCTTCATGCACCCTACCCATCTTCTGGCATGTACCATCTCACGACGCAGACCAACGCTGTTATGTACAGCACTTTACCTATTCGTCATCCTGTGAGTGGCTAAACTTGTGTTGCATTTCTATTGGGAGTTAAACCACCCATCTTAGAGTGCTGCGTATCTTGGAAAATGGATATTGCTCTGATTATCGCAGTCACTACTTCCAGATTCAATATCCTGCAGGGCCCTCAGATATATCATTTCTATTTGCATCGAGTCAAGTAATCTCAAGAAGGTATCCTGCTGACTGCAGGGAGCCTCTCACTCATCGTGCATTTCCACTCGGATTTGGACCAGTGTCCTCAACGTGCTACGGGGCCTTTATGTGTGGTATTAACTAAGTTTTGGGTGGGAAGACTAGCTTTCGCCGCAAGGTCCGACTGCAAGATTTGCGGTGACAATTGTATTCACGACATCATGTACTACCATTGAGTCTATACAAGCATGGCAGCCATGCACCATTCAGTGTAGCATACTGTTAAAATTACAAGGGGGTTAACTACTGTGATGGCCCTGGGACCCTATCAGGTTATAAGGTTAAGGTTAAGGTTTGGCTCAGTTTTTGATACTACATAATTCAAAAAGATTCCGAAAAGACATAACTTGCTTTACACTTGTGGTATTGTGGAGAGCTAAACTTGTGAGAGGTTACTGGTACATACAGTAGGTTACACTTTCGGCGCGATGCATGCCAGGCTGTGATAGGAGAAACCCGGTTTCCGGGGCTAATGACTCACCGGTCAAGGTAAAACATGTCCCATTTCTCTGTCCTCCCCTGCACAGCAACTACATAACTACCTCCCCAAGTTGAATCAATTCAGTCCAGTCCAGTCCAGGCTAAATTTCACACCATGCCTTTCCCCGTCATCCACATCAACGGCTTTCCGGGCATCGGCAAGCTCACTATTGCCCGCAAGCTTACAGGTCTCCTCGCATTATATAATGCCAAATTAGTTCACAACCACCTGCTTATCGACCCAGCTGGCGCTATCTTACCGCGCTCTAGCATCGACTACCAGACCCTGCGACGCTCAATCCGGGCTGCTGTCTTTAACACATTGTCAATATCTAAAGACACTTTCGACTCTATATATATCTTTACTGATTCTCAATCTAATGATGAAATCGGTCGCGGGGTTATAAACGAGTACCGCACCATGGCTACACAACGTAGCTGCGCTTTTATTCCTATTACAGTCACCTGCAACAAGGAAGAGAATATGCGTCGGCTGGCTTCCTCAGAGCGATCCCTGCATGGTAAGCTCACCGATGCAGAGCTGGTCTCACACATCCGCGACCATAACCTGATCTACCAGTCGGCCGGGGATCCTTCCGAGCTGGAACTTGATGTAACTGAGTTGAATGCCGACACAGCCGCGCGCATGATACTCAAACATATTTTCCAAGTTTGCAAGGAGCTGAAAGAGGAGTCGGATCAACAGATCGATTGATTTTTACTGGTGTCTGTCAGCTGTACCTGTGGTGCATAATTGATACCCGTTGGCTCGAGCCGGGGGATTGCCACCAAGTAAGCTTGGTTGGGCATAAAAAGCTGGGACAATCTTGAATGCTAGTAAATTTGGTTAGCAAATGTTAGATTTAATTTATCTGCTAAGTGGCTACTGTCAGGTCGAGCCAATGCGTAGTTGTTTATCTATACTTCAGCCTTTGAAATAGCTCTCGATATAATATGTCCATATTTGTCGTAAGATCCCTTTATTTCATAAACTATTTCACTCCAATCACCACAAGTCCAATTATTATGTTCTTATGCTGTTACAAGTCCTCAAATCTGTAAAGCTAAGGAGAATCCTGCTCACTGCCAGGCGCTTTCAACAAGACGATGAATCTCAGCACCAGGCTTTCTCTGGCCCTGCAACCTTCTGGTGCCTCAGTGTCCAGGAAGGATACATCAAGAAAACCTGACTTTATTATTTAGCGTTTGACAAGAGGGTGGCCTAAAGCAGCATCTTACAATTTAGGACTTCCGACGGAAGATGAGTGTCTCAGCAGACAAACAAACACATCTCATCCTGGGTTTGCTTGCTCAACCAATACCATGTCTGTCACTCATTGTACCATAGGTAGCACATCTCACCACTGTAGCGAGGTCCGGCCTGGTCCGTGTCGAAGACATGATCCCTGTCAGCAGTTGGAGGGTCGCACATGGCCAACGGCGTGTCCAGTACTCTTACAAGATTCAGCCTTTTCTTGATCAGTTCACCCGAGTCGAGGCAATACCCCTCCAGGGACTCCAGGTCATCCTTCCAATCTACTTGAGATGGAGACTTGAAGGAAACCACGCGGGTAGGTGCTTCTGGTAGGGCAGCCATGGGCGGAACAGTTTCTTGGACTGAGCACTATTGGGAACAGAGCTGCGTCGACTTGGAATCGGATTGGTCATAGTTGTGACACTTGCTGATGACCTTTGAGGGGTTTGTGAAACACTCTTGCCCTGGGAGATACTTTGCAGTGGTTGAGACGAAGCTATTAGTTATTCTCGTATGCAATTTTATCTGCAAGGATATGGCCTTGGCTAATTGCTGTTCTTATTATTGACATTTTATATAAATTTTTTGTGGGAACTTTTATTATTAAGCCAGATTATCTTGGCAAAAGAAATAAAATATCTTATATATCTTAAAGAGGGAAAAGAGAGTTATCCTTTGGGTTTACTTAAACTCTAGTGTTGAGGACACCACCTCAAGAGTACAAACTCTGGTACAGCATTTTCAGAAGCATTCTACGCCCGAGGCCAGCATGGCTGGGGTCCGAGCTCGACTTGACCAAATCCTTGCCTTGCCCGGTTACGAAGACTTAGAAACATTGTTGGTCATGGATGGAGATAGAACTTTGAGTGTTGGGGACACTGGTGTTCTACTCTGGAAGCAACTAGCTCGCACTCACGCAGTTCCCAATGCCAATGATCCATTGAAATGCCTTTTTAGTGGTCCCATGGGTTACTCCGACGCTGCATTCCATCAAGCAGCATTGCTTTATGAAGAAGCATGTAATGATGAGCATTTTGACAGCATTTGCCAGATCGTTGCATCGTCAGTATCTCTATACCCCGAGTTCGTCTCTCTTTTGCGAGTTGCCGCAGAGAAGAAGCATGTTGGCGCCTTTATTGTCACATGTGTTCTCGGCCGCGTCTGGAGTAAGGTACTAGAAAGATATGGACTGTCGGGCACGGTCAAGGTAATTGGTGGCGGTAGGATCTCGGACGGATTTGTTGTGACTCCCGCGGTCAAAGCCGCGATTGTATCGTATCTCAAAAGCGTCGGCCATTACGTCTGGGTATTTGGTGATAGTCCACTGGACATACCTATGTTTCAAGAGGCTGATCAAGCCATCGTAGTCGTCGGCGATGAGAAGACGAGGAGCTCAAGTATGGATGCAGTCTTGTCAAAAGCGATCAAAGTTGACAAGCTGCGAGCATCACAGGTCCTGCTGCCGGGCCATTCCCCTCCGAGATTGGAGGTGGATTATCTACCTGTTGTCAGCCTGGAGGATAAGCACTTGATCAACTCAATTCTCGATCGTCGCTCAGTGGAGATTTTGCATGCAACCGACAAGGCTGCCGCTAAGCTACTCATGTCACCAATGCGCGATGCCGCAGTCGCAGGCCCATCATTGCGAGAAGCCCACACCAATGTCGGCCGGTATCTGGCGACAGAGTATGTGACCCAAATGATTGGTCTTGAGGACTATACCATCCCCCATGTGCAGGGCCACCAAACAATTGGCCATCGACTGCGCAATGAGAGTTTAACAACTACCGTGGCTTTGATGCGAAGTGGAGAACCCATGGCATTCGGCATCAACGAAGTAGTTCCTGGAGCAATGTTTGTCCATGCCTCGGCTACGGATGATATCAAGCGACACTACATCCAGGGCCAGTCCACTGTGATCTTTGTGGACTCTGTTGTCAACAGTGGGAAGAGTGTGATCAAGGTCATTAAGCATGTAGGCCACCTCGAAGCCAACGCTCGCATCGTGGTTGTCGCTTGAGTTGTGCAAGCCCAGGCAATCTCAGAGAGGCACGCACTGGCAAAGGCCATGAGGCAGCACGGTGCCAGCCTAGTAGCACTTTGACTGTCCGAGAACAAATTCACTGGAACAATGACAACGGACACTGGAAACCGGCTGTTTAATACGACACGTTTGGCTTGAAACATAGGTTACAGTTGATATTTAGTCAAGAATTGTAAGATACAGGCGAAATGGAATTGAAGAGTATTTGACATTATCTAGTTTAAGAGGCTTTGACGCAGATCTCAAGCGAATGCCAATAACAGTTTTAAAGGAAAGTAATAACGGAAACCCTGACTTAACCCTTGTTGTCACAGTGCGTGCAGTAGTCCATGACCACCTTACACGAGTTAGACAGCTCAATGTGTCCACACATCCAGATGTTGTCATTACTCTTAGCATTCTCGCGACTATTTGAAATGTCAGTAAATATTTCACAGCTTGGATAACACAAGGGAGAACTTACGCTTCCTTGATGAGCTTACCGCTCATACCAATACCATAGTCATCACAGCTGAACTTGGCAATACAGGCAGCTTGTCCAAAAGACATAGCCGCAAGGAGACCCTTTTTAGAGCGGCTGTAACGAGTGGTGTAGCCCGTGTAGATGGTATCGTCCTCGAACTCGTCAATAGCACGGTTGCAAGCATCGCCGAGACCAGACTTGGAGAGGCCGTCGCTAGTACCGCACTGACCGGAGCCATCGTTGTCGACGTGAGTCTGTGTGGGTACAGGCGTTGCGATAGTTTTACTCTCACCGATACCGTTGGAGAAAGTAACAGTGACGCCCTTGTACACCTGACCATAGGCGAGGGTATAGGCAGTCCAGGCGAGGACGGTGCCGTCAGTGGTCTGGGTGAGAGGCTCGTTGATGGGAGCTTGAGTGGGAGGAGGAGCCTCAGTGGCAGGGTCGACCTTGGAAGGGAACTCGGTGTAGCCCGCGCAGTCGTTGTCGATCATGGAAGCAGTAGCGACGTATTGCTTTCCGGAGATGGTGGTTGAGCACTGACAGTAGGCGGAGGCGACGCGGGGACCACCGAAGATGTTGCATGGGTAGTAAGTGCGGGTCGGGGCGGTGGTGATTCCCTCGGAGCTGGTGATAATCTCGGTTGAGCCTGAGGTAATGGTGTTGGAGGTCTGGTCTGATGAGGGCCGGGTGGTTGTGAGAAGCGTGCTGGGGCGAGTGGTGGCGGGCGCTGAGGTGTCAGCCTCAGTCTTGGTCTCCTCAGCAGTAGACTTGGTCTCATCGGCGGTGCTAGTCTCCTCGACAGCCTTGGTGCTGGTCTCCTCAACAGCCTTAGTGGAGGTCTCCTGCGCAGAAGTGTCCGCATGAGTGGTCGACTCAGGGCCTTCAGCTGTGGTAGTAGCCTCCGCCGAAGTGGGCGAGTCGGTCTTGGTAGCTTCAGCACCCGAAGAGGTCTCAACAGCAGTGGTACCCTCGTTCAATGGAGGCAAGGGGATCGAAGTCTTGGGTTGAGTGTCTGTAGCACCAGGAAGACTGGTAGTCTCTCGCATGCTGCAAGCTCCCGTAGTGGTCTCAGTTGTCTCAGTAGCAGAAGTAGTCTCGGCCTCGGTGGAGGTAGGCTTCTCAGTGGTACTGGCTTCAGTCTTGCTCTCCTCAGTCTTGGACTCTTCTTCCTCGGTCTTGGACTCCTTCTTCTCAGTCTTGGACTTGTCCTCATCTTCCTTCTCCTCACTTTGCTCCTTGAGGTCCTGGCTGTTGGTGGTAAGAGTTGAGATAATAGGAGTGATACCATCGACGATACCACCAGTGATCTTGCCACTGACATCCTCGAGGTTGGAGGCAACACAAGAAAGAGTGTTGATGATGCCGGAGACAATGTCAAGAAGACCACGCTTCCTCTTACCGTTGCAGCCAGAAGTCGTCGAGCCACCGAGGTCCTTGATGGCATCCTTGACACCATTGATCAAGTTGTTAACGTTGTTCAATGTGTCTGTCTTGAGACCATCAGGGTTGTTCTTCCATGCGATAATGATGGGGATGATGTCGTCGACCTTGGATTTGTACTCGGAGGCAGTGGCCTGAGCCTGAGAGGCCGCAGCAGTGGCTTCTTGAGGAGGGGCAGTGACAGGGGCAGAAGGTGCATCGCTAGGCTTATCAGAAGGCTCTGAGGCCTTCTCAGTGGTTTGAGGGGCATTGTTGGCAGGGGCAGTAGTGCTGGGAGCATCGTTCTTGTTCTCAGTAGTGGTGTCAACAACGGGCACCTCAGCGCTGCTGGTTGGGGTGTCGGTGTTGGGAGGAGGGATCTGAGCGGTAGTAGTCGTGTCAACAACGGGCACAGCAGCATCACTGGTGGTCCCGGGAACTGGGACATCCGTGGTTGTATCGACAGGTGCAATCGCATCGCTGGTGGTTCCTGTCTCAGTACCAACAACAGGGACATTGGTGGTAGTGTCAACAACAGGGCCTGGGACGTTGCTAGTAGCAGTCTCGGTTCCAGCAGGAGGAGCATTAGTGTTGGTAGTTGTACCGACGATAGGCTCGTTGGTAGCAGTTTCGGTTCCAGCAGGAGGAGCATCAGTGTTGGTAGTTGTACCGACGATAGGCTCGTTGGTAGCTGTCTCAGTACCAGCAGGTGGGGGAACATCCGTGTTAGCGGTTGTGTCAGGGCCGGGGGTGTTAACAACGTTGTTAGTCTCGGTTCCTGGAGGAGGAATCCAGTCGGAGGTAGTAGTGGGGGCATTCTCGACGGGAGCACCGGTGCTGCTCAACACATCAACGGTGTTGGGCTTCTCAGTACCGACAGGCGCAATCTCAGCGCTGGTGGTATCACCAACGATCTCACCACTAGTAGTGGGAGGCTGAACCACTGGAGCGGCATCGCTGGTGGTTGTGTCGACGACAATAGCGTCATGGTGTGTTGTGGTATCAACGACAACAACATCTGAGCTCGTAGTGGGAACAGGTGGGATGAATGCGCTGGTAGTGGTAGTAATGAAGGAATCAGTAGTTGTGGTATCAGTGTTAATGTCGCGCTCATTAAGTTGATAAATACTATAAACAATTAGCTTCTCACATACTCAGAAACAAAGTGAACTCACTTGTAAGGAATGGCAGAAGACAACTTGGCACCGAAAGACAAAAGAAGGAAACCAATGCCAATAGGCATGGGAGAGTCTGTAGGGCGCAACATAACGAATGAAGAAGCTAACCCGATGTAAGAGACCAAGGTTTGCAGATACTAGAAGTGTGTACTAATGAGTTCATGTAGGGAGCGAAAGACTTTAAGTAAAGCAGCGAGATAAAGAGAGTGATAAAGCACTGCTAAACCTGAGTATCATAAACAAGCTTCCAAGTGTTGACGTGAGGAATACCTAGTACACTATGCTACGTACTAACTAGACAGCTCCATATTTCTAAATTACAGGGCCGCAAGGGTTGATCCTTCGGAAGTTTCTTTTGAAGGATCTAACGGTCATCTTAGCAAAACGGCCATGGCTTGCATTAGTCGTGTTCTTATGCCTAGATACAGAAGGCGCTGCACGGCATTGTGTCTTCCGGAGGATCGCGACGTAATCCGAATTGCCTGTTTCGGGACACCTTAATCGACGTAATCCGAATTGCCTGTTTCGGGACACCTTAATCTCCATCCTTCGATTCCTTACAGGGCTGTGAAAGTTCTAGCTCGTGCGCAATCGGAGCCTCCTAGTGGATGACATGGTGCGACTCTAGGGCTGAGTCAACTCCACTGTTGTAAACATAGCGGGGACTATAATCACGACACCATGGACAGAGATAAGCCTTGTATCTTTTCCAAGGATTGATATCGAATCTATTTTTTGCAAAGGATTAGTGGCTCACATGTCAGAGTCGCAATAGGATTTGGTGTATGCAACATCATCAAGACGATCACAATACTACAACTGCCAGCTAAGCCTCATTAATACAAGCTTCACATGTCAAGACTGAATCTCACTGTATGTTTCAACTAAAATCTCATCAATTCACATAAGAAAAACACGGGAAGAGCCGATTTAGCAGGGAACATCGGCATGTCGTCGCGCCATTCCCGCCCTACGCCGCCGGAACCTACGGCAGATTGTCTCACTGTAAAATGGCCGTTAATCTAGAATTTGGCTCGCTGACCAGTAAGACAAGTGCGCCAACTCCACACACACACAGTCAGCTCAGCCTTGTTCCATCGGGAGTGGAGAGATCGGCCAGTGCTTGATTATCGCTCCTGTTTCACATACATGGAAATTAGATGATCTAATTAGAATGATGACGCCAAGGATTCAGAATCAGATCCTCCATGACCCGTCATGTTTTTTTGAGAAACGGTCCTGTAAGTCACGACTAAGCTCAACTATAAACTGCCATTAAATAAATGCACCACCCAGAACATTTCAAGCGACCTAACTGAAGCTAGGTCTTCGGTATCTGTATCCTTACCTACACTCTTTTGAATACTCAGTCACTCATTCAGCGACCATGCTCTTCTCAAGTCGCTTCACTTTCGCCCTCGGGGCTCTACTCTCTCTTATCGCCAACGTCAGTGCCTTTCCCGGCTCCGGCGAAGGCGAAGGCGAGTTCCCCGAGTTCATTACAAACTGGCCATTGTTTGTCAGATCGCAGAAGATGGTCAATGACATTGCTCAGTTCGACGTCCCTGGCATTCCTGATTTGACACTTGGCGAATGGAGCAACCCTGACAAGAAGGTCACTTGGATGTGCTACACTGTCAGCCTGGGAGATACTCTTGTACCAGTCACCGGAACCGTCGTCATTGAGAAGGCTGTCCTTTCGTACCCTGGTGACGACGGTAACGAAGTCAAAGAAACAGTCGTTAGCAAGCGCAGTAGTGACACCGCCGATGCACCTGCTGTCCTCTACGGCGCGCGTCTGCAAAAGGGTCTTGACCATCCCAACATTCTTCCCATCCACCACTACGTCTTCGGCAAGGGCGCCAGACGAAGCTACGGCTTTGCAATCATGCCTTTAGTTGAAGAGGGTTCTGTGGCATCAAACTTTGACAAGTATTCTGATCAAGCCTCTGTCAACACTGCCTTCAAACAGATGCTTAGCGCCGTTGCTGCTGTCTCCGCCGCTGGTATTATCCACCGCGATATCAAGCCTGAGAACTTTCTCAAAGACGGTGATACCATCAAGCTCATGGACTTTGACCAGTCTCGTGACATTGCCACCACTGCCCAGATGGATGTCGGCACTCCCTCATACACTGCCCCAGGTATGTATCATGCTTCTCTCATACGATCCTGACTAACGGTTTTGTAGAAATCATCATTGGCACGGACTACACCACCAAGGCTGACACTTTCTCACTGGGCATGAGCTTCCTCATCATGTCTGTATCTGACCTGCGAAACTCGGACACCCGATTCCAGCTCTGGAAGGATCTCATTGAGCCCTCTCCTGGACACTACCGGGACATTACAGCGGCTGAGGTTGAGGGAATTCTTCGTAACAGGAACTATGGCGTTTTTAACGGCAACGACGGTCTTCTCCAGGTGATTGCCAAGGCTATGTGCAGTGAAGGCGAGCGCTACACTCCTGGAGAATTCGAGACGGCTTTCAACGGAGCCACATAAGTTGAGTATATGGCTGGCATGGAGTGAGGAAGTCAGCATCTGGGATTAGACGAGAAACAAGGCAGCACCTGGTATTTAATGTATTTAATTCCGGTTCTAAGATAAATGAGTGATTTGTTTTCTTGGACACTGCTTGAAATTCAACGTTGCACATCATGACCAATTACGGTCAGTGAGACTTTTTTCTCTCGACGCGGTCCTACGTGCATCTTTGCCATATTTCACTCAATCACTATAACAATACGCCGAGGTGAACATTGGTGCCTGGAATAGGATAATAGAGATTATCTAGAGACTAAAGACAAGAAGCACTCGAGGCTTGATCTAATTTAATCTTTCGACTCTTGCAAAGCATCGATTGCCTCCTGCAAACTCTCAATAGTGACGTCCTTTTGAGAGTAAACTTGAAGCTACCAAGTGTTAGACCGCGCCTTGCATAGACCGCTACAGGGAAACGTACCGCAACAACAGCTTTAATCCCTTCTCTTTCAGCGTACCAAGTCAACTCCCTCCTCAAGCGAACCTGAACACGAGTCTTCTTGACAGAAGTCGCTGCTGGGAAACGTGTCCAGATCAAGATGACGGCATTTGATTCAGGGTGACGATAGAAGGCGAACTTCTTTGTCGTCGGTGCCTCAAAGTACTTGGCGAGAGAGTCTGGCGTCACTTGCCTGTTCAAGTCGCCAAATTCAATCATGCCTTCGACATGATCAACGACCTGGAGAAGTATGTGAGTGCTTGGTTCGGTGGAGAACAGATCGCCTTACCATTTGCAGCAGGTCACCCTCCTGCAGGTCTTGCAGAGCAGCCTTGCTTCGATCATCGAGGAGATAAGCTGGGTCTGTTGCCGGTTGGTCCTTCGTTGCGGGAAGGTCAATTGTCTGACGCTCATATGATCCTGTTGGCATCTTTCTTTGTTGACGGTGGTTGGGTTGGGTGATTTAATGAGGAGCGCGTTGTAGTTGAGGGAATGCTGGAAATAATATGGGGTAAGGCTAACTACAGGGAGGCTACACACCAAGTTTCCGATTAGTCAGAGCTTAACGGACCACTAAAAATTACCGAGCTCGAGTCCTACAGTTATAGGACTTTGCCAAATTCTGTACCTGGGTCTAACAACAGTGATTTACTTGACTATGGAAGTTTCTCCCATCCTTAGTTAATATGATACCTTTCAAGATTCCCACCTACGATGCGTCGATAATATTTGTCGAGTCAATCGATGTTTAAGATCCAGGAAGGTCGCCAGAGTCGATGACCTACCCTGTATTTAGAGTCCTTTTAGAAGGTAGGACAACATTGCGCCGACGTTGAGAATTGCAAATCATTTTAAAGTCTTCTCAATTAACTGTTTTTGTGATAAAAATCACCAAATTTGACGAATCTCGTTGTTGCCTTAATATTTCACTTGGGCACTGGCTTATCTACAGGAGCCAATAGTCTCAATATTTTATCACCAAACAATTGTCCTCATGAACCTTGCCTGCACTTTCTCGCTGGCACTCTTTCAACACTTATCATCGGCCCAAACTAGGTACTGTGAGTTTCTAACCTTATCTATTGAATACCCTCAAGATCTATTATACTGAGGGGGTTCATTGGTTTCTCTCAAAAGATAACTTCTGACCTCATCATCCGGCCATTTGTGCGTTTCATAACTCGCGTCATCACCCCCTCTTATGGTCTTCACGCTGGCTTCTTTCAAAACTTGAAACCCCCGAATTATCTCAATTGCTTCTGGCCAGGTCCCTTCCAAAAGCCACGAATTGTCCCATGCAAAATCACGAACAACTCCCGAATGTTGAGAAACCAACATTTCCATCTCTGTGATCTTCGCAGGTATGCCGTGAAGTTGCAAATATTGGAGCCGTGGCCATGTCATACCCAAAGGCAGGATATCGACTAAAGAAATAGTTGGTGGTTCTCCTCTCCCGCTAGGGTAGCTCCAAAGATTGATATACAGAGACTCAAGACCGGGTGCGCTGAAGAAAGGCTGGGAAATAGAGCAAAGCGCAAGCATCTCATGCCTGGGGTTTAGCGAGAGACTGTAGTCGCGTCTCCCCATCTCCACATATAAACTCAGCTCTGTACTCTGAGACACGAGATTTTTGAGTCCCTCGTTCTGTGCTGGTGACAGTTCCCATATCTGCATATCTGGGGGAGGGAGCAATGTGATGTCAAGGGCTTTAGGCCTTAGTCCAGCTTCTCCAAGCTGAGAGCACAAAACTCCGAGCATTTCAACGGGTGGAATCGCCGAGTGAGTTGTCTTGAAGCATCCGCACCATCTAGACCTCCGTATCGCAGAATCAAAATTCCGCAATACGGTGCGGTTGAATCCGGAGTCCAAGACATCGGCAGGAGCTATTTCATCCGACCATTCCATGTCGTCCTTGATCTCTAAGGATACAAGGTTGGAAAGGGAACACAAAGCCACACAAAGACGGTCGATATGCTCGTTGTCTTGACGAAGGCGCTCCTGATCTTCAAACCTTTGCTTGTACAATTCGTATGTTTGGGAGAATAGCTTCTGGACCGGCGTTGCCGAGTCCTCTTCTACGTCTCCAAGGATGAGTTGACCCAAGTCAGGGCTGTTTCCCCATGCCAGATCTGACAACCACCTAAACATTTTGTCTGTCATCGGAAACCTTTGCCGGTAGCGCCTCATGCGTTCCCAGGTTTCGACGTGTCGCAAAAGCCTGGCCTTGACCTCTTGCATGTATACCCCTCTATCGAGGACTAAATAGTCCTCATAGTACGAGATGATGATGCGGACCTTGCGTACGCTCTTGCTGAAAATAGTATGGGAGCAGATGGCTTCGAAACGGGCAAATGATTTTGATTCGAGACAAACAGTGATCTCGGAGATCAAGAATGGTGAGGCAGCATTGTTGAAATATCGCGAAACCAAACGGCATTTTTTTATTGACTCTAGGCCTTTCTTGTCGTTGCGGCTGTCGACAGCCACGTAGGAAAGGATGTTGCTGAGAAGTTCGATGGAAAGTGATTGAAGATCCATTATGGCTGGCGTAGGAGATGTGTTTGGGCAGTATTTGGAAAGTGAAATTGAGGCATACGAGAATAAATCTAAGAAGAGGTGAGATCTGACATTGGGGCGCAGCAACACATGTCAGCAGATGCGATTCTGTAATTGGTCAAGCACAGCCTCTTTCCATAACTCTTAGACCGACAACGCTGAGATCAAATATAGTTAAGCCGTAGTGGATACCGTATTTAATTGGGCTGATCCGGCGAATTACTGGGATTAACTGTGTTCGTAGATGGCCTAAAACCGACTTGACCGCCTCAACGCCAGTCTATTTACGTCTTATCAATATCTTCCATTCCCCACCAACTAATTCTCTCTCTTCTCTGACCGACAAGGAAACTAGTTGGGCAATCCGTATAATAGATGTTCTGACAAGAGTTAAAAGGAATAAGTTATAGACTCTCGAAGATGATATGTTCTGATATCCAGGTTGTTTTGAAAAATACAGAGTAGGACTTAAGATTAAGAAGTTGTATAAATAGTTGTTTTAACTGCGGTTAGGCTAGCACCATGGCAAGTACGTCTAGGAATCATCTATTTGATACATTCAAGATGCTAAGATGGATCTAAGTAATCAGATCCTTTTTCGGTAAACTATTTTTTCCTAGACAGAGCATTTGTGGAGAATTGGTGCGTTTGACGTTATGCAGGACCTCTGTGAGCATGTGCCAAGAGCCCAGTATTATCAATCACGCTGATCAGAATTCAAACGTTATGTAGGTATTCGAAACTAACTAAATTTGGTAACGGCTGTTCAATGTTACACTAATGTGATTACGTACATATGTCAGCTTCCGCGGAAGCAAGTTATTATAAATGTCCAGAAAAGAATAAAAGTGGCTAGGGATAAAGTGGCCGAAGTCTACCACACTGAGCTACTTTCTATCTCGTCTTCTATCTCATCAAAAACAACAAACATAATCTAACTTGAAGAAATGTCGGCATCTGATAAGTCACGCATTATTGTCGTTACCGGCGCCGGCGGTGGTCAAGGTGGCGGTATCGTCCGCGCTCTGTTATCCTCCAACCAAGATTGGCATGTCCGCGCTTTAACCCGAAACCCAACCTCTTCCAGTGCTGAAACTCTCCGCAAAGAATACTCACATGACGTGGAAAAGGGTCGCCTCAGCTTTATCCAAGGTCATGCTTACGACCTGAACAGCCTTCGATCAGCGTTTGAAGGCGCTTATGGCGTTTTCGCGGTAACCTCTGAAGTATACCGTGGAAAGGTCCTGGTCGACGAGGCTGATATGCTTCATGAGATTGAGGCTGGCCGTAATATGGTATTGGCTGCCAAAGAGGCTAGAGTCAGGCACTTCGTCCTCAGTAGTCTGCCTGACATGGTCAAGACGACTAATGGACAATTTCCCAAAATCCATCACATGAATAACAAGCATGCTATTGAGCAGATTGCAAGGGAGAGCTTGGATTCTGTTACTGCCCTTATTCCTGGTCCGTGTCTTTGCGTCTTACCCCTAATGATTCTAACCTCTCTATGCAGGATTCTTTTATACGAATATGCGATGGGCTCACTACTGCGAGCGCCAGTGTAAGTAATACCTACACATATCTATAACTTTTGGCCGACTAACATGAACGCCCCCGTCAAGCCGATGGTGTTGTGAGATTTCGCACTGCCATTCCAAGCAAGCAAGTTGCCCAGTGGACCGATCCAGCCTATGACATGGGCAGATTCACCGCCAGTATGTGAAACGTGCAATCCCTCTATCACACATCGAGGCTAAGAAGATGCTGATATTATATCATAGGGGTATTCGATCTGGGCATTGAAAAAACTGCGGGCAAGACATATCTTGTCATGAGCCCACTCATTACTCCCGAAGAAATGACTGCAACGTTCACGAAAGTGACCGGCCAACCTGCCATCCATGACCCCATCAGTCCCAGCCAGTTTGGCGAAATGACGGCCCCCTTCATTGGGCCTGCGTTTCAATTGGATGCACAGCAGATGATGGAATGGGCTTCTGTAGCACCAGCAGACAAGGTGTGCTTCGGTGCCATGGAGCCCGAGAAGATGGATGAATCTTTCAACGAGCTGGGGCTTAAGGCAAGCACTTGGGAAGAATGGCTTCAGCGTAGTGGATGGAAGGGACCTGAGTGAGATGGTTGATGGGTTAAAAGTCACAGACATGTGGGAAATGTGACTACTCTTGGGTAGTCTCATATCTGTTACTTGGTGCCCTGTAGAAATTTTCCAATGTCAATTAGGGCATTTATTCTCTTCTCAGATGCTGCGGCTTTCGTCGTCACTGTTGTTCTTTCGTTCTACTGCGACAAGTACTAGGAACGCGCCCTGACTACCATTCTCCTGATGCTTGTTGGAGCCGTTGGGTTCATCGTGCTAGCTTGCCTTCCCTAACAGCATACCACGGCCGATGCGCGTGTCTTGTGATTGCCGCCTGTGGAAGTTTTGCAACAATTTCCATTCTTCTCGGATGGCTGTCAGCCAATCTTCGCTCAACCTCAGCCCAAAGCCTTGGCTAGCATTAAACATCTCATTTGGTGCTCCTCGGCAGATACCTGGTGTTTGGGTCTACAAGGGTTCGGAAAAGAGCTGTGGGTATCCAACCGGCCATCGGATCAATGGCGGTTTGCTTTTGCTGGGTGCTGTACTTACTACCGTCCTGTTCATGCTTTACACCTATCGCAACAGAAGAATTGATCGCGACCTCGTCGTGTCTGCGAAATGGGTTCTCTAATTATGGTGTCTGAGCAAGGAGGGATAATAAGGCTCGTATTATAACGCCTTCCAGAGAAGCCTTGATTGATCCAACAACGTATCGGCTTCCATTTATGAAATAGGCTTCCAACTTGAAACCGTGAACTGTCTTTAAACATGTCTTGAATGTGTATATATACGCTAGGTTTAGGGCGACGATAGCAACAACAAATATTCCCTAGCAAATCCTACGGAGTCTAAGCCGGTGCCTTGGAAGATCATCCTCGACCATGTTTCTATCTGAGTTGTCTCCAGGCCGTTCCATGTAACGAATATAGTCCCCATATGGATCTTCCTTCAAAGGCTCCCTTACTTCTGGGCAATCGCATGTCAGCTTCATGATGCCAGCCTGGACCGTTGGAAGGCATTTCTTTTTGCTAGGCTCATTGCCCAGTATTGCAGAAGTCTCTTCGACAATCCAATCATCTATGCCACTTTGAGAGTCTGCGGTTTCGATAGTCTCATCTACCGGCTCCTCCAGGGTTATCTCTTGATCCACGATAATTGGCGGTTCTCCCAGTGGCCATGTATGGCAACACCTCTCCTTGTGTGTATAGATTTCGTCAATAACTACCAAGAAGATGTGGGCGCGATACAGGCCCGATCCTGGTTATTTCGTAAAGTGAGCTTCTGTTCACATAGATAAATGAGCTGATGTCGAAGAGAAAGTCTTTCGATGTAACCAAGTTCATCCATGTGCATCTTGTGATAATTATCGCCTTTTTTGGAAAGTGTGTCATCCCTCTGAATACAGAAAGATATATTTGGGAAAGTGGCTTTAGAGAAGTTCCAACCATTGCGGATGCACCAATTCGGGACATGTAGAAAATCCGTTTTGCTGTTGTAATGCCCATAAACCCTCTCTTCGCCATCCCTGCACCAGTCGTCGGGGAACCTTTGAAACTTGTCCAGATTTACTTAAACTATAGTAGCTATTAAGTCATTAGGTATAATATCTAAGATGTGATTAAGATGTATTATTTGCAGACGGACCTTATGGCGAAAGCTAGTCTTCCCACACAAACTTAGTTTAGTTAGAGGGTTACTCAAAGTATCGAATTCGAACAACAGAAATGAAAGAACTGATTAGAGGGATTTGGCACCAGTGAGTGAAAGAAGATAAACAAAATAATAAACCAAATATATACAGGGCTTAGATTACGGTGCCTTACTTATGCAGACATCTAGGCCGCAAAGGCAATGCAGATAGTCAGCGGAGTAAAAATCTACCGCTAGGCATCCACCCAGGCTGACCGATGCCATTGGCTGACTTTCGTCGTTGCCTCCAGATGGGAATATCTTGTCACCAGCTCATGCTCTATCACCGCATTCTTATGTTCATCTTTAGGAACCGGTAATTCATGTCCTCCCGACTTTGAGAATCCGCATTGGTGTTTTAGGTTCTGAGCTATGCAGATGCCATAGATTATGGACGGATATTCCTAAAATAACCTGAGACCAATCGCGAAGCCATAAACCCAGGAGGATCAAGCCAGCTTTTCAATTGGTTGGATTTAGGACGGCTAGCCAAGCAAGAGGTGAACAGGAGATTCCGTGCTTTAGGTACTAACAAAGAAAGATCCAAAAGAACGGAACCTGGATTTCAGAAATGCACTAATGATTCGGCGGCTAATGTTGGTGGAGTTGGCAAATTTTGACCCGAATCTTTTGTGTTACAGTACTCTGGCTGACCAATCGTCCACCATAGTGCTAAATGGACACCAATAGTGCACCATACTTAGCACTCTTTGATCCGCAGCCATTTCTACTCTCCAAGTCATCCATCTCATCACACATCCAGATCTTCCTTTTCGTTCCTCTTCAACCTCCACGCCTTAATTGCCAAAGATCACAGCAACATGATTGACGACGATTCTAAGTATTTTTGTTTAAGCGGCGATATCCCTATTGGTGGACCAAGCACTTGGCACGTTGTCGATTGGGACCAGAGACGGGTAGTCTCGGTAACTATGGACGGGGAGCAGGACGACGACAGTCTTGCCATTGAACATTTCAGCCGCCATAGCGACCAGCTATCCCCCGAAATTTACCGGATCTATGTATCAGATACCGGCGGGATCATCTCGACGTATACCGATTCGAAAAACGATCCGACCTATTGCATGCACTATCCATCCCTTCTCGACGCCTTTCTCCCGGAGGGAGTCCAGACAGTGCGGCGGGATGAGCTTGAGGAACTCGAGAGGCTTGGTCCTGACACGGACCTTGTTGCATACCCTCCATGCGTAGGGGAATCTGCCAAAAAGGTGAAACCTAGGTGCCGGTCTTGGATCGTAAGACTGTCCTGTGACCAAGCTAACCCCTGAGCAGGTCGTCTTCAGGTACTACTTCTTGTGGCAGTATGCACAAAGGTCCTGGAAGGAGATGAATTTGTGGATGCGTATTCCACGCCACCCAAATATCGTTCCATTTGACCGGGTCGTCGTCGACGAGCTCGAGGGTCGCGTGGTCGGATTCACGAGCATCTACGTGCCTAGCGGTAATCTAGAGGAGAACAAGACCCGCGTTTTCAGACTGAAGTGACTACAGCAGCTTATAGAGGTCGTAGACGACTTGAACCTCGAATACGGTATCGCGCACCAAGATATTGCCCCACGAAATCTCCTGGTTGACGAGTCGACAGACTCAATCATGCTGTTTGACTTCAACTTTGCAGCCCGCATCAATTGCCTTTCACCTGGAGAGAGAGAGGGGTACCACGAGGACCGAAACGATATCAAGGGCGTTATATTCACTACCTACGAGATTATTACGCAAGATTACAGTGTCCGGAGTATGCCTCACGAAGATCAGAACCTCGACAACCTCGGGCTAAAGTGGGTGAAGCATCCGGAGGTGAAGTTAGACCATCCAGTTGCATCATATCAGCTTATGTTGCAAGAATGGCAGAAGCTAAGGGCAGGAGACCTTCATTCCGTGCATCCAGGCAACGGACCAAGGATCATTGGCTGGCCGTCTATGCCAAAGCCACCTCAGAAAACCATTTGTCTGAAAAATGTACATGGGGAGCCGTCTTACCTCACCGTAGATAACTTATATGAGAGACGGCAAGATGTGTGGGCTAGGGGTGATAAGGTCCTAAATTAGGAACGGCCGTCGCAGAGACTCTTAGACAACGGGACTCGCGTGCTCTCTAGCGGTGAGATAATCGACTGCTAGAAATTGTGGATGCTATTGCGCCTAGAAAAGTCAATAACTAGAACCTACTTCTGATATAAAGCCATTTCTTCAACAATGCCATCAAACTGCAGCTTCCAGCACTCCCCAAGACCTTTGTCTCAACGTAGCATCTTAGAGCCTCAAGCCATCGTTGTCTAAGATCTTCTAATTACCACCTGAACTAACGGCTCACTCGCTTATCATATACGTTAACAAATTTAGAAACCTTACATCCATCGAGCTTTCATTAAGGCAGACCATGCCCCTAACTTAGGGCTGTTAAACCAATGTCGTTGTTCTTTCCAAGTGGTGACTTAATCAGACATCTAGAAACCGGCTTCGCTCTCGGTCCATTGATGGTTTTACAGTCTACCATAACCTTCCTGATATTTCCTTCTTCTCAGTAGACTTTGTAGTCTCCCACAACCCACCACCAACTACAGTTGTTGCTGTGGCATCTCTCTCCCTATGCTCTTCACACACCGTCGGCGTCTCCTCACCCTGACTTTCATGATAGAACCTTGAAACCTGAAACTTATGCTTTGATCCTGGTGCTGCGCATGCAACCTTGGCTTCTGTAGACTTGAGTTGCGGGAAACAGCCGTCACACCAGTTGTGATCAGGATAAGTCGATGACTTATTGGCGGTCGCGAGTCGGATGATCTTGCGACAAAGCTTGTTGGAGCAGCAGACAGTGGGGTCCATAGCTGGCCATGTTGATCTGAACGTGAACTTGCCAGACATAAGCATCTCCTTGTTTGTAAGAAGTCCAAGCTTGCGGCATGTATTTTTGCAAACATGCATGGCGAAGAAGAACTTGAAGCCTTCTTCATTGAGATTTGTTTCTCCGAGTTTGAAACGTTCAGGATCTTTGGTTTGGATGCCAGGATCAGTGAAAGAATTATCAACCCCTTGAAGATCAGTCACAAGGAAGTGGCCCCAGGAGCGTTCAAAGGTAAAGTGCGAAAATGCTTGCGCGAGTTCGTTGAAAGGATTACCATCGTCGGTCAGAACGTAGGGGCCGTTACTGTTGTACTTGATGTATTCACCCTCAATGAATGGCTCGAGCGACATATTGTTCTCTGTTTTCG
Organism: Fusarium sp. NRRL 53497; assembly: GCA_013184445.1. Taxonomy (NCBI): domain Eukaryota; kingdom Fungi; phylum Ascomycota; class Sordariomycetes; order Hypocreales; family Nectriaceae; genus Fusarium; species Fusarium sp. NRRL 53497. The sequence goes on from JABCJZ010000114.1 coordinate 271,193, forward strand.
ATCCGCGGGATTTGTCCTCAAGGCAGAGAGTAGTTATGAAATCGAGAGGCTGGGGGGGTTTGACAAGGCCATTGAATTCGAGCGCGAATGCTTTGCAGAGTGCCTGCATTCGCATGTCCTCGACCAGATTCGCTATCCTTGGTTCAGAGTTCTTGAATGACTTGAGGACAAACTTGCTCGTGGTTGCAACTGGGCGGGCATAAGCGGCAACTCGTAGAGCCCCTTCCGCAAAAGGCTTTGAACGAGCGCTGATATTGAGCCTTACAAGACCAAGCTTAATGTTCTCATCCTTGTCCAACATGGCATCCAGGGTATTAGCTTCATGGACATCAATGTCCAAACAAAATCCCTCCATGGCTAGCGTCATGTCTAACCACTTAGGAGTATCCCATCGTGGTGGAGCTTTCTCAAGAAGAATGCTTTTGCCAGTAATTGTACTGGCAGAGCTGCCGCTTTCCAGGATGGCGGTCAAGTGTGAGCGCTTGAACATGTGAGAAGAGGCGATGCGGCTGGACTCCCTCAGGCCCTGGCTGAGTGCCAAGGTTAAGCGGTTCGCTGTACGTGATACAGAAGCTGTGACTGTACTGACAACTAAATGTCGGATGGTATCGTACCCTATTCCCAGTTCGAGTTCCTCGAAGAGTGGCCCCGTGCTCGTGGCAGTCCTTTTAGCCCTTGACTTGGCCAATATAAGTGAGTCCTCGATGGTGACGTTGTAGGAATTCATGTTGTGGAGTTTTACCCCCGATCCAGATGAATCACCGCTGTAGGCTTTACCAAACTCGAAGGCCATGCGGTCGGTGGAGGAGTTGATACGGAGAATAGCATAGTTGACTTTGAGTTTCACAAGCCGACCGAGTAGACCTGCATGCGTGAGGCCATGGGGCTCACTAGCTGCCCTGTAGTAGTCATCCTTATCCTCTTCGTAATCATGAAGAGTATGCCCATGAGGGGGAGCATCAGCGATATGGATAAGACAACGGGTCTTTTGGCTCCACGAGGCATTGATAGCCTGTTGTATGCCACCCAGAACATCCTCAGGTATATCACCTCCACCTGACGCCCGAAGCTTGGACAAAAAGTTATAAACCTCAGTAACAGAGGTTGTAAAGTCGAGGAATTCAATATTGGGCTTATCCCCATGGTCTTTGTATCCAACCACTGCGATCCGCACATTTGACTCGTTTAGAAAAACCTCCTTGATCTCTTTGACGATCGATCTGACCTGATTCTTTGCTGTTTCGATATAACTACTCATAGAGTATGTCGTGTCTAGTAGGAAGAGGAGATCAATAGAACAAGAGTTTTTAAACAGGTCGGACTTGTTATAAGAAAGAGCTGCTGCGTTGGCACGAGAAACTTCCGACTTTAGCGCTGTGAATCGACTCTTGGTGTAGGAAGCAGAGATAACCGAGCTATCCTTAACCTTGCTTGTTGAACATGAACTAGGAAGAGCTGATGGGTTCGTTAGAGCATCACGAGTTCGGTATGAAGGCGGTACGCTGGGCCTAGTGGCAGACGACGCCTCACGGATTAAAGACACTCGGAGCAGTTCATCTGCCGCAGAGGAGCCTCCTCCGTTGGAAATGCTAGAGCGAGTGATGCTTGCTGAGGCTGTTAGTAACCTCAGCGATGGGCATTCCGGGGTAGCGGGGTCAGGCTTGCGTGTCAGTGATTGACGAAGAAGGTCATCTGCAAGTCTGGCAATGCTTTCTTTGGAACTCCTAGTCTTGGAAGCATTGGACCGTTTGATTGAGGCAGATTGATCGGTTAAAGATTCCATGGTGGATCAAGAGCTGTCGTAATGAATGGTGATTGATTGAGTAAGGACTAAAGTATTGTCTGATAGATGGAACAGTATAGCCCAATTAAGTTGCCGTCGGTTCATGGTCATATATGATTACTGGATGGCCACTCAATCGAGGCCTACTTACTAAGGAAGCAGAAGTGCAACCACGTTGGGAGTTTCTACGAGCTAAAAAGGGAGATAGATGCCTAATATTAGAAGCCATCCGCAAGCCTCCTCTTTCTTGCAACTGGCCGATATGATCTTTCAGCTGAGCTGGAGTTTCATTTTACAATTGATATGAACACTCGCTTATGGAGACTAAAAACGACACAATTACTTCGGCGTATAAGGAGATTGTTTCTCGAACCCTTTGACTCGACAGAATCAATCAGGGCCCTAGAATACAAGTATCTGAGCACTTGTAATTCGCCTTTTTGTCCCGGACCCAGCTGGTGCGAGCAATTGCAGTCGGGAAAGTCAAGCGTCGACCTTGTGGCCGATTAGTTTCATTAGGCGCTCTGGGACTGACACGTAACCTGCATATTTCTGTATCAAGGCAGATTGTCAGTTGGTGGCTGCGAAAGCTCGGCGGCTAAGTCGAAAATCCGTTTGGCTGCGAAGGCTGATAGCAGGCTGTTGGCGAGTTAAACTTATCTTTGATGCGCAGTAACGTCTCACCTTTGCCCTCATTGGCTCGTCTGTCAGCTAAAAGGACTGCTTCCAAATTTGAGACTGAAACTCGGCGGCAAAGTTGGCCCTGACTTTTGCAGCCTCGTCGCGCCGTGCACTTGTCACATTTCGTTCGTGTTCGAGATGCTCATCGTTTCGGGCTGTATCTACCACCTCTGATGCACGAAACTCTATGCAAATATGTTTGGGATTCCGGACGATGGAAAGCAAGAGCCATTATCTTACGAGCCTAGTTGTCGGTTGGTGTTTTTCACCCAACATCGGCATTCTCCTTCATTATGCCGGCCTCTCCGCCTCAGCGCCAACTGAAACACTCCAAAGGCCCGAACTGATTGGTCATCAGCTTTCTATCACTGACGTACACGGGGATTCTGTACAAAAGTAAATTGATCGTCAGGACACGCACAAGCCATGCTGGGTACCATCCACGAGATGAAAAAAAAGGACAGCACTTAAGCCAAAATATTGCAGACTGCATAGTTCGACGCACGGCTATCAAGATGCTTGCTGATAAGGGCCTGTGGAAAACCGATCTTCTCGAACAACTAGCTGTCACAGTTCAATCCCCAGAACCGGATCTCGAGCTCATTGGTTTCATGCTTCAATACGATTTGCCTGTCCATGGGGATGATGGCGGAGTCAATATATTTCAACTTGCTATCCAAAAAGCAAGTCTCCCAGTAATACAGCTCCTCTGGAAGGCATCTCCTGATATAATGTGTCTATCAGAAGCCATACTCCTGGCCTTTTCGCGCATAACAGAAAGCGGTGGCAATCTCACATACACCATTATACAGTTCCTTCTACAAAGGGGCGCGAGGGGGGAGGGCCTCAGCAAAACGCTGCTTATAGCAGCAGGATCAAACAGCCCTCGTGCATTGGATATTGTCCGTTTACTGATCCAGCATGGTGCGGATGCGAACTACAAAAAGGGCGAGGCTTATTCAGCTGCATTGATGGACTATACGACGCTCGAGGCTCTATGTAGAGCTTGTCCAGTGAAGGAGGCTACTGTTGAAAGACTTCTTCCTTTGTTGCTCGATGCGAGCGGCTATAATGCACAGAATTTGGAACTTGTACTTCAATCAACGACATCCAAAAGCTTAGCGGCCAACCTTATAAACCTTCCAATGGTATCAGATTTGTTCATGGGACATCCGAATATGGCAGCCATCATCTCATGTCTCATCAAGTATGGCCTCGACATCAAACGCCACGAGAGTATCATTATTCGGCTCGCGATCGAAGACTGCAACAACGCTGTGCTGACGTCCTGGTTATCCGCTAATCCAACAACCCACTCACTCAAAACGGCCTTTATGGCTACACGGGAACTCAAGCCCCGCAACATTCAACTTCTCACGAGGGCTATTCTCCTGAACAAGGTTGTCAAAGAGGAAATAGGTCAGTCTGACGAACTATTTCACGAAACAGTCGAGGCTCTGTCAGAATCACGAGATGATAGAGGTCTCAAAATCCTTCTTCATCACAATGCAATCATCAGCGCCAACGCCCTTGGTATTGCTGCTGCGCGTTCCGCGACCTCTACAGCCGTTCTAGAAACACTACTTTCGCGACAACCAAGCGCACAGGTCATTAGCAAAGCCTGTATTGCTGCGTTTGGATCGCCAAAGTTAGACCATGGCCAGAAGGAATTGACCCTGACGCTATTGCTGGACGCCAAACCCGGGCTCACAAAAGCTGAGATGTCCAATCTACTCGGAAACATGATAGATCAAGCCGGAGACTCTACGCTAGTTCCAAAGATACTCATTGCACGGCATGTAGAGATCACGGCCAAGGATCTCCAGACAGCTCTCACCACAGGCAATAAGGAATTGTTCACATTGCTAGCTCGCAATGTCCAACCCACTAGCGCTAGAACTGCTTGCTTTGTCCATGCAATACTATCTCCTATGTCGGTTGAAAGGCGCCTGTGGGTTTACGATGCACTACTCTGCAACGGGGAAATTTCAGCATTTCCAGTCTCTGAAGCTCTTTTTCTTGCACTGAAGGAGGGTATCACCGATGTGGAGTTGATAAGACTCTTGCTTGATTATGGTGCCGATGTGAAATACGAGGAATTCATCTTTCTAACGTTATCCTTCAAACTCAAGTCATTTGACATTTCCGAGTTGGTAATCGAGTACATCAACGATGACAACGATGCCGATGCTGCCTTTCATTTGACACGAACTGTGAGAGGGCTCCAGCCGGCGTTGCGGTTCAAAATATACTTCAGTCTACTCAAGTACCAAATCAGCAAGGAAAATCTTACGTTAGCTCTCGTTGACACTTTAAGGAATGGACAAGATATAGACACCATTAAGTTGCTTCTGGACCGGGGAGCCAACCCAAACGAAGACAGCGCCAAGTGCTTCATCCTGGCCTGTAATGCGGGAAATGACATCGCCCTTCGGATCATGTGTCCCTATGCAGATGTTGATGCTGTCACTATCGCTTTAATTGAGCACTGTCCTAGGGAGAAACAGGTTGTGGGATGGCTGGAAGTTTGCATGGCCGAGTTACGTACAGCCCACCTCAAAGACCGGATTTTGTGGTATAAGGCGATGGTCAAATTCCCCAGTGGAGGAGTTTTGGTTGATAAGCTGCTGTACTACGGGTTGCCCGCGGGGAAAGTGGGGCGGGTCTCTTTGTGTAAACAGTGGAAACGCGAGCCACTGACACCTCTGCTTTGGGGACTACTCTCGGGATGGGGGATATCAAACAGGACCTTGCTGGCCTTTGTGGCCAGAGGAGACGACGGTAAACAATCTCCATTCTACGCTATTCTACTGGGCTTGTAGCTGATTACGAGCAGCAAACCCGTTGTACGTGACACCCAATTCCAAAGTATCAGCCGCATTTGCCTGCATGCTGAACCCCAATCACAATCCTGTCCTCGAAGCCCTCCTCGACTCATACGGAAAAGAGATCAGAATGTCTGTCATTCCAGGACGTTCGTTCTCATACCTGAGCCAAAAGCCCAAAACGCCAGACCCGACCGACTTGATGAGTCGTGACCTGTCTCTGAGCGACGCGGCCCTATTTCTTGGTAACTTGAAAGCCTATCGTTCTATGGGATGTGGCAAAGATGCAGACAATGGGTCGCTCCATACAGCCGCATTACTTGCGTTGCCAGAGTTTGTGCGGTGGCTTCTGCAATGGCACGACGCCAATTTCGAGCTTGAGGAATTCGGAATGATGATCCCACTGGTGGTAGCATGTCGCTCCAAACCACACCCGTGGTGCAAGGTTGCCAACGCCGAGGAGAGTTTCAAGAAGAGGAGACTGAAGACAATGCAACTACTCGCTAAGAAGACAAATCTGGCCTGGCGCCATCGAAGAAAGACAGCCTTGCATTTTGCGATAGATGAAGGACCAGACGTGCTACAAACCATGCTACAAGCCCTTGATGTGGCGCACGATTCTCGACGCGACGAACGATATCTCTACATTGACCGTGAAGGTATCGTGTACTCGCTCAGCTGCTACATCAGCAACCTCCTAGACCCTGAAAACAGGAGATCTGACTCCAATAAGATGATTCAATTGCTTCAAAGCGCCGGGAGATTGAAGGATGTCATGTACCGGCCTAAGGCGCCAGGTCCCGGTGTTGAGCAACCGGAGGGGTATTGCGGGATGCCACCAGATTTGCAAAGGAAGTGGGATACGAATCAACTTAGTGGAAGTAATGAAGAGCTTTGAGATAGGCGTGGATTTGCAATTGAGTCTCGTAGCCAAAGGCTTACCTTTGTACCTTATTTTAGAACTTAAATACAACCCGGTTATGTGCTTTTCTCAACCACCCTACAGCGTAGATCTGGCAAGAAGAAGAGCCACGAAAACGCAAAATCTCCAAGTTTTTATGAGAAGAATATAGTACTCATCCTAAAACGTACTATAGTTTAGTCTATCTTTGTTATGACACAGTAGTTTTAAGTCTCATAAAAATTGAAAAGAAGAACGGAATAAAAGTCTAAGTTGTACTACTGGGCGAAAATCGGGGCGTCAACAACCACGCCATATCTATTTCCATATAATAACTATCATACTCAGAATAAGACTAAATACTTAATATAAAAATATACAAATATCTTCAAGCCCAGACCATCTAATATTGCATGATCTAGAGACACTGGGAGTACCACTCGCTGTGCTTGGTGCACTTCAGACCAGAGGCGCACTTGGTAGGTCCAGTGTAGCCAGCACCACCACCGCATTGAGCGTAGGCAGCGGCGGTGGCACTTGACGTGGTCTCCTTGGCAGGCTTCTTGGTGACAGTTTCAGCAGCGGGCTTCTTGACAGTAGCAGTGGGCTTGGAAGCAGCAGTAGTAGTGGTAGTGGGCTTGGAGACAACAGCGGCAGCAGTGGTCTTTTGTGCGCTGGAAGCAGCAGTCTTAGACCCAGAGCTGGAGGTGGCAGATTGCCAGCCACGCACACGGGAAAGCTCATACCACCAGTTCCTCAGCATCCAGCCATCAAAGTCGGTGACCTCAGCAGCAGAGCCAGCCAGCATGATGAACTTTGACTGACCAGTAGGAGTCCAGTCGTAAAAGTCATCGAGAGCAAAGGTATGACCAATCTCATGCTGAAGAATGTGAATGTTCTTGGTACCAAGGAGCTGCATGAAATACTCTCGGCCAATACGCTGACCCCAATCACCACCGGCGCCACCCTGCATACCATCGGTGAGCCAGAGAGAGTTATCGTAGTGTCGATCGGCGCCTCCGGGGCAGCTGCTGTAGTCTCCGTTTTGGTGGAAGAAGCGACCGCACTTCTCAGAGCACTGGGGAATACCCTCGGCGTCGGTATCGGTGTAGATATCGAGACCCTCGGTAGAACCTTGGAGGAGGCTCTTATTCTTGACAGCCCATCCGACAACGTTGATCTTAACCTCCTCGTAAGGGAAGTTATCCCAGCCAGAAACCCACTTCATCCAGCTAGTATACGAGTCCTGAAGAGCAGCAGCAACCTTTGTGCGCTGCTCAGCCGTAACGGAAGCACTAGACTCCCATCGAACACAAACGTTAAGCTTGCCCTTTCCAGCAATAACTTGGTCCCAACCGTAGTTCTTGAAACCGAGAGCATCGCTGTAGGTCTTGACCTCGTGGTCCCAGACTTCTTTGAGGGCACCGGCGAGGTTAGAGGGCGGGTTCCATCCAGACTGGCGCTTGGTAGGGCGGTTACGAGGGACATCGTTCCAGGATCGGGCGTTGACGGGTGTGAGGGCCTGCCACACGGAACCGTCAAGGTCAGACTTTGCTGAGTCGATAGAGTGAGCTACAGCTGAGGTAGCAAAGGCCGCAAGGCTGACAGCAGGGGTGAAACGCATGTTGATGAGTATCGAGAACGAAAAGAATGTTGAGTTTTGATAGTTTATTTAAACGAGTGTTGGTTCAGAAAAGAAATGAAAGTGGAGAAAAAGAATGTCTGCCAGAGAAGCCTGCCAAAATCTCAAAGAAAGACATGGCGTTGAGTGACACTATATAGCATGGCGACAATGGAATCGTACCATTACCAATTATGGACACAGCCAGGCTCTTATTGGCGGGATAATAGGGCTGAAACAATAGAGTTAGACCGTCCGTCATTCAGGTTAGTCGGCGTGTTTACGAGATGGCCTGTGGACCGTTCTATGCCCCATGCACGCACGTTCTTGATATCTATACGGACTTGGTCTCCGGACACGAACGACATAATACAAAATAAGGAAGTGCTAAGCGCCATGTCTACTTCTGGCAATCTTTCTTCTCGTTGAAAGTTAGCTATTCGACTCTTCGACGGGCTTGCTAGCGGGTTCTTAATCTGTCGTTGATAAGCTTAACTCTATAAATTAAGCATAAGGAATTCTTGTCATGCCCTGCATGTCAAGTGTCTTCTATTTTTTAACATCAAACGACGATCGGATTACTCAACATTTTCAAATACTCCAATTGGTTCATTCTTGTTTCCATGGTGTGACATGCTTCTCCGGCGATAGTCCTTAATCTGAGACATCCTTGACAGACAAGGTGAGTCCAAACTCGCGGGTCCGAACGACATGGATGTTTCCGGGTCTTTCGTCCGTTACACGAGATTTAAGTTATCTCTAGTAGAGTAGCTAATCTGATTTATACGCGCATCCCCTGATTGTCTCCACGTAGAAAAGTGGCACGTGAGCTAGGCCCGGTCAGCCAAACCCGAATCGGCTTTAGACCCGAGCATAACATGTCAATGCAAACCCGAGACCCCGCCCAGAACAATCTCGAGAACCATCTCAATCGAAACGCGAATCGGAAACAATGAGAACAACTATCGCTTGTGAGAGGTAACTCCATTTCATCTTCAATTGGCGAACAGTTCTAATGTGGTCTGTAGATGCAGGTAATACTGCCTTCTAAGAACTAAGACTAGGGTTCTGTCTGACCACCCTCAATAGAAGATCAAAAGTCAAGTGCAGGCATAATGATCAGCCCCCTTGCGCAGGGTGTGTAAAGAGCGGCTATACTGAAACATGCGTTCTGAGCGGCCCTACTCTTGGCCAAAGCTCGGGGTCTAAATCGAGACCTGCCAAGAGACGCCGACTCAGTACAGATCCATCACGAAGCAGAAGTAACATTTCGGATAATGATTGGCAAGACGTCAATCAGGTCTTCGATCAGATATCACGGGCTGATATAATATCTGCCATCAACCTGTTTCGAGCTCAATTTCCCGAGTTCGGGTTTCTCCATCCTGATGATCTCGAGTATCGCGAGGATGAGTTGAATGTTATACAGAAACTCCGACTTCTCGTCATTGTCGCAGTGTCACATAGATATACAGAAACTTACACCACAGAGATTAACAACCGCAACATTCTATTTATAGCAGGCGAGGCACTGAAAATAGTGACGAGCGGTCCAAATCTCGCCCTCATCCAAACATTCCTCATTCTGTCACTCTGCAACTGGGGCGACGGAGATGGTTTCAATGCATGGATGCACTGCGGTATCGCTACAAGAATGGCTCAAGGCCTCCTCAGCACCGGCTTCGCAAGTTGCGGTAAGAGAGAAACACTCTCAGAGCTTGAAAAGAGAACACTGTGGACGTGCTTCAAAATGGACCGGCTTCTAAGTTGCGGGAAACGACGACAGGCTATGTTTCCTGATAAGGAAATGCACTTTTCTCCGCCCGTAAACGACACCCAGTTCCTTTTCGGACAAGCTTCTCCTTCATCTTCGCTGGATGAGAGCCTTCGAACATATGGTCCAGATGATCATCTTGTTCTTCTCATCCAAGGCTTACGTATTTGGTCGAGAATTCACACGTGGATAGCAGAGGGTGGAAGAAGACAGCCTGGTATGACTGAGCCGGAACAGTGCCCTTTCAATGAGACTTCGGACTGGCATAGGATGAAGCAGGATTTGATGAAGTGGCGAGAGTCTCAAGATGCATTGATCAAGTATCCTGGTACTAAAGTATCGATACATGCTCAGCGTGGACAGGCTGAGAGGTTTGGATATATCAACTTGGTTTACTACGTCAGGTCAGCTTCCATGTCGCCAAATCTTGAATTAAACTGATATAGTGTCAAGTCTCCTCTTCCTCTGCCGAGAATTCATCCCCTTCAGTCCAGTCGACGAAGTAAAACCCCGAGGTCCCATCGAACAACCCCTACTCAAAGCCAGAGGCCCAGATTCATTCTGGCTCCAGAACGTCTTCGATCTCTACGATGCAGCCACCCAAATCTCAGCCTTACTATCCGATCTCGAACACGTAGGCTGTCCTCTCCGCACACCTTTCTCCGGCCTATGCGCATTCTCCTCTACACTATGGAGCATCTATGGCGCAGCGTTCCCAAACTTCATGGGCTTCACTCAAGTCCAGACTGCAGATGCCGAATCTCAATCACAGAGGACTATGGCTTGCCTTGAAAGGATTGGCAAAGTTTGGAGACTTGCCGAAGAGTGGATTGATGTGCTCAACACAGCAAAGAGTGTCATGACACGAGTTAGTGAAGGTAGACGCGTTAAGAGATCGCGGTATGATTATCCTGAGTTGGAAGATTCTATTCACCTTGCGCCATTGCAGGGAATGCCGAGACAGACGTTTGATCCGCTTACTTCGGCTTCTGTTCCGGCGGGAGATGATGTTTCAAAGTTACATCAATTAGTCGCAGGGGATATAGAGGCAGCCACGGATACTTCAGAGGGACTCACGTTTGTTGAGGAGACGATGAGTGGGGGTGAGTTTGTAGGTGAAGACTGGTGGCGGCTTTTGTCTTTTTGTGATGATCCTCATCTTTTGTCGACGAGTATGGATAACGTGGGAGATGACAGCGCGCCTTAGATTTGGCTATTTCTTATCATGCTGAGTTCAATAAAAACTGTTGATGGATGTCGGATCTGTTCGTAACCCGAAAGGTGCCTCAAACCCGAATCACTAGGTCGAACCCGAGTGGCTTCGTTACTCCACCTGGAACCTCAATATAATCTATTGACCTTTGCTTCTACCCTTACAACTTTGACCATTTGATCTCATCTCTCGTATCTTCATTTGACCTGAACACATTTGAACGGTTACCCCTTATTTCGCAACAATGGGCGACTTCCAACTCTCCCCGGCCGCAGAGTCTCATCTCATGCACCGCTCTCTTATCTCCCCTCCTGAGTCCGTCACCTCCGCCTCAGGCGTCTGGCTCACACTCTCATCCGGTCGCAAGATTCTCGATGGCTGTGCCGGCGCTGCAGTCGCCATTATCGGTCACGGAAACACTGAAGTTCGTGATGCTATGATGGAGCAAGCCTCAAAGGTCTCGTATGTGCACACCTTGACCTACACAACAGACAGTGCCGAGGATCTCGCCAACTACATTCTGGATGGCGAACCTTTTGGCTTGACAAGGGCATACTTCGTGGGATCTGGAAGTGAAGCTATGGATTCTGCTATGAAACTGGCTCGCCAATTTCACGTTGAGAATGGACAACCTCAGCGAACACGGTTTGTCTCAAGAAGACAGGCTTACCACGGAAACACCATTGGTGCTATGAGCGTGGGTAGCCACTTGGCCCGAAGAGCTCCATATGAGGGTGCAATTCTTCTAGACAACGTGAGCTACGTCAGCCCTGCGTATGAATATCGAGTACGAAAGGACAATGAGACAGAGCAAGACTACGCGCAGCGTTTAGTAGACGAACTTGAAGCAGAGTTCAAAGCCGTCGGTCCTGATACAATCATGGCTTTCATCGCAGAGACAGTTGGAGGCGCTACAGCAGGCTGCATCAGTCCTCCAGCCGGTTATTTCGAAGGTGTCAGCAAAGTCTGTCGAAAGTATGGAATTCTCTTGATTTTGGATGAAGTCATGTGCGGAGTCGGGCGATGTGGCACATTCTTTGCGTTTGAGCAGGATGGCGATGTGAGACCTGATATCGTCACTACAGGGAAGGGTCTTGGAGGAGGATATACACCTATTGCTGCGGCGCTTGTTCACAAGAACATCATCGACACATTGAAGAAGGGCACCGCGAGTTTTAACCACGGGCATACATATCAGGCTCATCCTGTCAGTTGTGCCATTGCACTAGCGATTCAGAAGATCATAACGAGAGATGACCTGATTTCTCGCTGTGCCAAGCTCGGAGAGAAATTACACCAGTCTCTGATTCGAACTTTCCAAGATCTCGAGTTTGTTGGAAATATTCGTGGCCGTGGCTTGTTCTGGGGTATTGAATTTGTGCAAGATAAGAAAACCAAGAAGCCATTTGACAGCAAGATTCGGTTTGGCATTCAGGTCCAAGAAAGAGCTTTTCAACTGGGATTGGCGGTTTATCCTGGTACTGGAACGGCTGATGGTCTTCAGGGAGATCACGTTATCGTGTCTCCGCCGTTGACGATCACTGAGGACGAGATGGATCAGATTGTTGGGTTGTTGAAGAAGGCGTATGATGATGTTGCCGCTGGTTTTAGCTGAGTTCGAACAATTTTAAATTTACCACGAGAACGAGAATAAAGCAGAGTCAAAGATCTATTGATCATTTCGCAAATTTAGTAATGAAATCCACAACAGCATCCAAGTTGGTTTCTTCCTTTGCAGATATTCCATAGCAAGATACCTCGCGATCCTTTAGAGACTTGAGATCTAGCTCTTCAATCAACTCGTCAACCGTCAACTTCTCTGGACGTTCAGAATGGTTCCCCAGTACCAGCAGTGGAATTCCCTCGAGCGACTCCCTATTCATCAACTCATGCAACTCCTCTTTCGCTAGAGGAACAAGATCGGCATCTGATATATCGACGACGAAAATAATGCAGCCTACTCCTCTGCAGTATCTCTCCCACATGGATCGAAATCTCGGCTGTCCCCCTATATCCCAGCATTTGATAGTGACATTATTCCTCTGAATCTTCTTCATGTTAAATCCAACTGTAGGAACAGAATCGATCGTGAACTCGCCGCCTGAGAGAATTCTGAGTAACGATGTCTTGCCACAGCCTTGCAGGCCAAGCATTGTGACTTCTATCTCTCTAGCGAAAAAGGTGCGAAGCATCCAGTCGCGACTCCTCCTCAAGATGCCGCCTTGTGTGACAGGGTCTGTGCTTCTTAATCCCGAGGTTAGCGGTGCGCCGTGCTCTTCGATTTCTTGGTCTGTTTTTCTTAGCCACCGCTCAAGCTCTTGATTATCGCTGGACTGCTGCTCGGTCGTATCTGCGTGTTCTCTCTCGTTAAGCGGTGGCGTGACATATTGCGGCAACGTACTAGCTGAATCGTCAAAGCTGGACAGTGTTCCCTGACTGAGAGGTGAAATATCGGTCTCGGCAACTGCTGATTCATCTCCATGCTCGTCTGCGAAGCAAATCTCAACCAGTTTGCCATGATCCTGGTGAACGGCATTCTGATCGCTTACAATGGCAAGCCGGCCATGATCGAATTCCGACAACTGGTGTGAAGGGCTGTTTCCGTGAACCAGAGCATACTCAGCTTCTAAACCCCCCAACCATTTGTTCACCCAAGAGAATGCATCGCAGGCAGAGTTATAAGACCCCACCTCACCTCCAATATCAACTTCACACGGCCTTGGCCATGGTAGCGATCTAAGAGAGAACTCATGAATGTGCTCCATCACATGGTCGACTAGCTCAGGAGAATCGAAGGCTCCGGTTTCTCGGCATAGAGGGCAAGTATCTATTCCCAACATGTACTGCGTGAACCCAGATAGGAGCTCTTCTACATCGATCTCCTCGATATTTTCTTGATGACACTGATAAGCGTGATTTCTCGCGTCCGCCGTGATAGTGAACATCGGCTGATCATCACATATGTGACACTGCCAGGTCGGTTGATGATCCTGCCTGATATGGTGCTCTACGGCTGCTCTTGTATTATACAGTACATATGGTGCCGGACATGCTTCAAGGAAACAGGTGTAAGGACATATATCCTCGCTTAGATGCTTTCTAGAGTTGGTGTTAACATCCAAGATCTAACGGTCGGACGTGTTCAGTAAACCGAATACTAACCTCCATTTATCGTCACTCTTGAACTCTTGGACGGAGAGCATTTGACAGCAACAAGGGCATTGAAAGACTTGATGGTCACCCGAGGGCAGTTGAGGCCGAGGGTAGTGAGTGGACGCAGCAATGCGCGTAATCTCAGTATGCGGTGTTGATGCTTCTGATTTATGGTGTCCTGGTTCATTGTATCTGAGATTACTGCTTGGCATTGACGCTGAAGTCCCCGATACTGTAAGTGCAGGCTTCCTCATGTCCTCGTTTTTATCATTCGTATCTGATCCGCTGGGAGAGGTAAGTTTGTAGGTCTCAGGTGCTGTTGACTGCGGGATGTTATTTTCTTGATTGGCATCCTCGCTTGGATATGCTGGAACGGACACAAGGTCAGTCTTTCGTCTCTTTAGGCCAACAGAATGTTTTTGTGCTTGGAAGAATCGGTTTCTGCGTCTCAGATTGGCCTGAACTAAGCGTCGTTGGATCGGCGAGATTGTGTCAAGTCTTGCATTAAACTGGTCTTTTCCATGCCTTTCATCGCTAGGCCGAAGAGCGATAATGCACTCGAGATGCTTTTCCAAGTCGATGTGATCTTCATGGTTGAAGCGACTGTCTGCCTTGTAAAGGCGGGCTCTCCTTCCAGTCCGACGTATGGCGACCGCAAGGGAGGATAGATTTGCCAGTGATGAGTCGATGTTTTGGAGGGCTGTTTCGACGGGAAGACTTTTGTCTTGCAGGTCTGCATAATCATCCGTGAATTGATACAACATAACCAGGTTCCCTTTAACCAGCGTTAGATCTATCGGCCGCTCCTTTAGTCTCCAATCGAGTGATGCTTTTTGTGAAGCCAGCGCCCCAGTGCCATCGATCCACAGGTTGAAATCTGCGAGTCGATACGTGAGAGGTGTATCATCTTCCTGGTGCGGATCTAAGCTGGCAGCCTGGCTATTGATATTTGTAGTATTATGGCTGCCTCCTTGGATATTAGGTTGGGATAAGGAACCGGCGAGGCATCGATCGAATGATGACAGACATCTTGTCGAAAGATCTGCAGCACTGAGATTGAGCAGATCCATGCTTGTGTCATTTCATAACGACAAACGAAAGATGGCTTGAATCTATAACAATTATAAAGAGGCTGAGCTGAACCTGCAGCTGAGTGGCGTGCGGAGATTGCAGTCAGGTGCAGCCTTTCACGTGAGTACGGCTGCAGATAACAAGGCTGTGTATTTCTGACGCTAATCTGAAGCTGAACCTCCTCAATCGACAATTAAATAATGAATACTCACCTGCAATAGAATGGAGCCACACGATGACGGGCTTCGCGCTTGCGATTTACTCGCTCGGGCTTCCAAGGAAGTCTATCTTATTGTCCTCCTAAATAGCATCAAGCACCGGGAGCGAGTCTCGGGTGAGGTGGCGACTAAGCTTGGCCAAATTGCCCAAGAGCCATTCCTTGGCTATGAAGTGGATGAGGAGATCGAAGAGGCCGCTGCGGTGTTATTGCGAGAACTGCTTCGATTTTGCAAGGTACTCTCTTCACCTGTTTCAATTACTTGTATCAAACTAACGTACCAACTAGTTTCCCAGTCTGGTTGATAACAAGATTTCGCCAAACAAATGCTTTCGCCATATCACGGAGCTATTGAAGCCCTCAGCAGAAGGGAGGCTGAATAAGTCTGTGTCCACTTTCTTTCAAAATGTCGAGTTTACGCAAAGAATCAACGACTACTGTGATGAATTTCTCGCAAAGCTCAACGACGGATGTCCATGTGAGAATACTTCGTCAGGGACGATGATCCCAGCGCCAAATCAATACCCTCGCCACGTGAGCGAGAATCTCTTCAATGTCCTTCATCGTCATGCTGGTTGTCGACCTTTCGGGCCAGATCTTGGCAAGTGCAAGACTTCTCAACCGACTACCGATAATGGCTGTTCACACCCTGCGAGACTATTGTTGGAAGCAAACTCTCCTATACAAAGCAAACACGCCCAGTTCGAAGTTGTTGTTTCAACGACCAAGATGGAATACTGGCAGGACTTCTGGGTCCGAATCCCAATGTCAGCAATGTCTCTTCTTCTTGGAAAATATGTAGCTGACTTCAAGCCCACAGGCACATCCAGAGTCGGCATCGTGCTGTCGGGTTTAGCTATCTGATGGGTGATGAAGACGAAATCGAAGACGAGGGCCTAGTTTTACACAACTGTAGTCGACCCGATTCAAACTACTTCTGCCAGGTTTTAGAAAAGCCTCTATACGCAAAGCTCAGGGTACAGTATGTACATGAGATTGGGCTCATACAACTACCGCTACCAACACCTCTTGATCGGTTCTTATGCGCTGGTCAAGGCTTACCACTGTGCAGAGCTGTGCAAGAATATACTTTGACAGATAAGGATAAAGTCTTGCTGGCTCATGCCGTAGCACACTCCTTCTGGCAGTTCTATGGATCAGACTTGATGAAAGAAAGGTGGACAAGTCATAGTATTTGGTTCATGTTTGAAAACGACCAGACTGAAGAGTTCAGCGCACATCCAAAATCCAAAGATCGTCTTGCTTTGAGAGCCTACATGTCCCTTAACTTTGATGGCAAGAACTGTCTATCTGAGAGTCTCGATAACCCGATGATCACACACCCTTTCCCTCACATACTAGCTCTAGGGATTATATTACTCGAAATTGGTTTAAGACGGCCATTCAGAAGGATGAATCATCTACCGCTCGCGTCCCAATTGAACTGGGAACATGGTGCTGCAAATCAGCTTCTAGGCGAGTTAGAAAGATGTGACTGGGTCCGCTCAACACAAAAGGAAGTCTTCACCAAGGTCGTTGCGAACTGTTTGAATCCCGGTATCTTTGCTGTCGTCCCAAAATCCAAGTCAAAAACGACCAAGAGATCCGAACCGGATGGAATTGACAGCAGGATACCTTATCACAATAGTGGAGAGGCACAAGTTGATGAAAGAAGAAGACGACTCTACAAGCACATTGTCGAACCTCTGGCTAGGCTCGTCAAGATAGCCTTCAAACATGATCCACGATATGTGTCTTATCTATCAAGATGCCAAGAGGCTGAACGGGTTGATAAGAACCTTCTTCCTCGAATAGCCTCGTTTCCTGTCGGTGGCAAAACGATCGTTGCCCGCGAATGGCTCAACAACTTGAAGCATATCAGCGCGCATGTCAAGCTGCTACAACGTCAAATACCAGACCAGCTCTGGAAGCCCATTAGAGTTGCCATACTTGATACAGGGTATGATGATACGCTTGCATTCTTCAAGCAAGTAAACAGAAAGGCTTCTATCGGCGGGTGGAGAGACTATGTAGGAAAAGCTGAGATATGCGGTCAGACAAGGAGGGACGACTATGGTCACGGTAGTTTGATGGCTCGACTTGTCATGGAATCAGCTCCACTGGCTCGTATGTATATCGCTCGGGTTGCAAAGGACGCTGATGAGCTCTCATTTGATGGAGATTGTGTTGCTAAGGCAAGCTTTTCCTACCTTATCTTTATCTTATCAATTCCCATTGTCCCTCTCTCGTGGCATATGCACATGCGCTCGGGAGGCCTGGCTAACACAAGGGCAATAGGCGATCCGCTGGGCCGGGCTCGAGGAGATGGTTGACATCATATTCATGTCTTTTGGCTTTCCAGATGACGACGAAAAGACTGCCAGAGCCATAGAAGATGTTGCAGGTCAGCGAGGTATCATTTTCCTGGCCAGTGCTGGCAACAACGCCAAACACCAGAGCGAAACATTTCCTGCGCGACACCGCCATGTTATATCGATCCGAGCAACCAATTTTGCCGGTAGCTTCAGCGAAAGTAACCCCCCAGTAGATGACGACTGCATCACTCCAGCTCTTGGAACCTTTGGCGGCGACTTGCCAGATAACATCAGTAACGAGATAACCAAACGCTTTGGGCCCGATATCTGTCAGCCTGGGTCGTCGATCGCGACGGCTGTAGCTGCAGGTATAGCAGCGTCTACAATAGCTTACGCGGAGGTGTTATCATCAGTCTTGCGAGTACCAGCTGCAGAAAATCCAGTGGAGTGTTTGAAGACTACAGAAGGAATGCGGAGGATGTTGAAGAAGATGTCGCCGGATCAGAAAGGGACGCATCGGTTTGTGAATCCAATCTGGTTTTGGAGTGAGGAGGCGGGCGCATGGAAGGCTTGGGCGGCGATATGTAATTCAGTTTCAAAACTGATGCGGCAGCACAAGTCAGCGTCTGATGCAGACGGCATGTCTCAGTAACAACAGGGCATATTGCTATCTAGAAACTCAACAGCCTCGACGAATGAAGAAGACGACTCTACAAACACACTGTCATTACGGTATACCTAACCCACGCACTAGTTCCATCTAAACACGGCTAAAGAATTTCTCGTCCTCGTCTTCATCCGCCATGTCGGCGTCAGCAATCTGGTTGATTTCCTCAACCAAAGCAGCCTCCTCCAAGAGAGCAGGAGGGAGGCCAACCGAGGAAGAACCGGGACACTCAGTGGTCTCGGTGGCGGCGGCAGCAGCAGCAATTCAAAGCCCATTTCGATGGGCACGATCCAAATCTCGGCGAGCACGGAGTTGTTAGGCGAGGAGGCGAGGGCGGCGTCTGGCAACGACAACCGGAAACCAGGCACGAGAGGTCCTGTTGTGTTAGAAAGAGCCACTTCAAAAAAGCTCGATATCTATCACACGTTAATAATTATGCGTTATGCAATGTGAGAGAACTGAAATATTGTGCTTGTTATATAGAGTTTGGTGGACAAAGGAGAGTTTGAGCCCTCATAGCCCTCAGGGTGGAAGAAAAGACAGGAAATCCCTTTAGGTAATTCTCTCCTAACAAAAGGAAATAAATGTTACAAATCATATAAAAGATCCTAAATACTAGAGTATTGTAGTATAAGATAATATAGATCTTTAAAATTACTATTATGAGTTTAGGGAGGACTTTATGTCTACGTATCTTGGGTAGATTGATTCTGTGTTTTTCTTTGACCCCCCAAGATAGCTTCCTTGAAACGAAGCTTTTGGCTGAAAAGTCTAACTTTTCAGCCCTCACCGAAAATACATAAATAAGCTGCCTACCTGGTGATATCATGTGCCTGTCTCATCAAATTTCCCAAGTGGTGTTCTAACCTCAAGACAACCTATCATTTTCACCACTACAACGCAGATCACCCACGACATATGGATTGGTATAAGATTTGCTGGGAACTCCGGCATGAGATCCTTTCCTCCCTTGCGCATGCTACCCCCCATAAGAAAGGCTCTCTTGCGAGGTACGCCTGCGTGTCCAGAGAGTGGCAGCTCGTATTTGAACCCGTCACTCTCAGGAGCTTGAGAATCAAGACAAGTGAACTGGACCAATTTAGCGACATATTCTATGTCCGGAGGCGCCGCAAATACCTCCAATATGTCGGCCTGGTTTTGGGGCTCCCTCGACATAAGCACGAACCGTGGCGTGCTGTAGGGGGGCACGAACAGGAAAACTCATTCACACAGATGATGGCTATTTCTAAGAAGGGAGCGGGATCGTATATGAGAGCTGGACCATATACGTCGCTATATTGGCTGGGAACTCAACAGACACGCGATGCCGAAGCATTTGCTAGTGGCCTGCGTGCTCTTTTCCAACAGCTGACATCGTGGACACAAAAGCAATGTCACCGAGATGGTATTGAGCTCGAGGTTATTGCTAACTGCAAGAGTTATTGGCAGAATACTGCTGATAAGATTCGACAACGGCGCTCACCTATGGTCATCTACACAGATCTTGTGGACGACCCAGTCGATGGACCACAGTTTCTACCTGTGAATGTGAGCACTTATCAACTGTGGAGAACCCTCGATGATGCTGAACTGGACTTTCACTTCTCCCTCGGCATAGACGTCAGATGGTGGAATAGATATGCTCCCATGGTACAAGTCATCTCTCGCTTGTCTATTTTACGTGAGAGCATTCGTCGCTTCGAAACTAAGGCTATCAGTCACATATTGAACTGTCTTCCGTCTTTGAAGTCCTTCACGTGGGAAGTCAGGCCACATGCACATTTCAAAAGTCATCAAGGGTTCTACGAGGACCTTTCAATGGCTATGCGTAAATGGCCTACTTCATTGGAAAATATTGAAATCACACAACTTGGCACGTTCACCCCCCAGTCCCACCGTCATAGACAGCCAAGACCCAATCCTCATCTCGGGCTATTTACATCGAGTCTGGCTCTGCGGTGTCAGTACCTAAGTATATTATCTATCAATCGTGCTATCGATACTTTCGAGTTCTTTGCAAGACCCCATCAACTACAGAGCCTGGAATACCTATCCTTACGATCAGAACAGATGGTACTCGACAGGCTTCCCAGTCTAGAGAATTCTCTTATTAACTTCGCAGCCCACGCTATACACCGGATGCCAAAGCTAAGGTTTCTTGCACTTCACAGCATACATGGATCTGACGTGGGACTGTTTACTTATGAGCAGCTAGATGACGTGGCTATACTGAGAGCCAGATGCAGTTGGCCGGTTAGTATCAGTCCAGAGTCCAAGAGTGTCTGGGAAGCAGCTATGAGCGTACGTGGTGTTAGTCGTGCACCATGGCACGTGAAGACATTGAGTGTCCAGGAGATTAAGTACTGCATATTGGCTATTCGATCGCGCCACAATGAACGACATTAGTTGTGGTTGTTGTAAGGAGCCCAACACACGTTCCGACGACACACCCAACTCGATTCGAAGCCAGTGTCCTCACTACCGATGTTGAGGTGTGTGGCATAGCAAGAGACTGAATTTCGTGGTCGGCATTACCATAATGAATGAGATTTCGACGGCTGACTTCGTATTCCACTGAGCCTGAAGCAAACTCGATAAATTTGGCAAAGATGCTGAATCCGGCAGTGTGGGAGGCCTCTTTTGAGTGGGAGTGATTTGGTTCTACAAGGGTCTGAATCTCGGGCAGAATAATTGAGGGGTCGGTTTGGGGCGAAGCAAGCATCTCCGAAGGACGACTCGGATGGGAAATGATAGCTCCAAGAGGGAGAGTCCCATCAGAAGGAAAAGTGAAATCGAGCGGCAGGAACCAACTCTTCATATTGGAAGTGCCAAGATTGTGTTGCTGAGGGTAAAGTGAGGAGTGGGTATTGATATTAGAATTTGCGGCTGCGGTAGGTTGGAGTTAAGGGCTGCACCACTAAGCTGGAATACATAATGCTTATGGGGGGCATACTGCTTATCTGGAGTGCACTTTCAACACTACTAAGATCCTTGCATAATACGGTGATCCCGTGTCTCGATCGCTTCTACACCAGCCTTCTCGGAGAATCTGACATCCTCTTCATGCACAATCTTGACATCACCAAAGATTTCATCAATCTCCTCAAGAGATTTGCCTGATCCGTTAGTAGATGAAGTTGAAAGTCTTCGGTATTGACTTACCTCGGGTCTCAGGATAGACAAAGAAAAAGATCAGAGCGCAAAGTGCATTTGTCAGAACGAAGAGGATCTGGGACAAGGTTAATCAATGCTAGGTTAATGCTCAGGGACCAACTCACGTAGTATTTCCAACCTACTGCAGCCAAGGCTATTGGCGAGCATTGGGTGATGATCAGACTGATGGAGTAGTGAACAACCTGGACAATAGCGTTCGCTTTGGCCCGTAGCTCAGTTGTGAAAACCTCGGGACTGTTTATCGTTAGCGACATCCAAAGATTTACCAAGCGGAAACTTACGGAATGATCCATGTCATTGGTCCAAGAAGAGCAGAGTAATTCGCCGACACAGCGAAAATGCAGGCAATGAGACCTCGCTGTGCAGCAGCATTGGTAGGCATACCAGGAACAGCAGGGAATCGCGCGGCCAGTATCGTAATGATCAGGTAACAAAGTGACAAAAGCGAAGAACTGATAACAAGAATCTTCTTCCTTCCGATCTTGTCGACGAAGAACAAAGATAAAAAGCAAGCAACCGGACCGACAGAGCCGTAGAGTCCACTGACAAGAAGTTGTCGATCTTCGCTGAACTGAAGCGTGGCGTAGATGGCAGTTTGGTAGTACTGCACAAAGGAAATACCAGATAACATAGCAGCAGCCCAGACAAAAGACCCAACAAAGAGTCGTTTCCTAAAAGCAGGAGTTTTCATCAAATCAGCCCACGAAAGTCTTCCCTGGGCTTGTAACTCCTCAGAGATGTTAACTTGGATAACTGTAAACTCAGTTCGACACCAATCATCATTTGTACCATCGTAGTGATAAGCCCGGAAAGCCTTTTCAGCTTCATCGTGACGGCCTTTGAGGCAGAGCCATCGGGGGGACTCGCTGAGGAAGAGGACGCCGACTCCTAGGATCAGAGCGGGGATGCTTTGGATGGCGAAACCGAGACGCCATTGGTTTGCGTTGTGCCATTTTCCTTCGGCGACGCCTATCCAGAGGGCGACGAAGAAACCCCATGCGGTCACTGGTATATTAGCTTAAAGCCGATAGGAGTTGGGATAGGGACTTACTCATTTGGTTGACTGCCGTGACTTTGGCTCGCTCGTGGGTCTATATTATAATCAGAAGTCTTGACAGTATTGACATAAGTTGAGGTTGACTCACCTTGGCAATCTCAGCTCCGAATACAGGAGCCGTTCCAGTGATGGTACCAACGGCAAAGCCAACCAGGAGTCGACCGATGATCACTGAGTCATAGTTAGAACAAGTAATACCCAGGGTATTTGTATCACTCACGCATTGCAACATGAGCAGCTCCAGCCATGATAGCACCACCAATCACACCCCATATACATCCAAAGGCAATGGCTTTACGACGACCCAGCCTATCACTGGTGATACCAACAGAGGCACTACCCAACCAAGCTAATGCACCTTTAGTATAAATCTTAGACAAGAGGGTTGTTCTTACCTCCTGCTTGGTACATAGACACAATGGCACCTCGAAGAGGAGGGTCTGGTTTGCCGAAGTACGTGAGGAATGAGCTGAGAGCCAAACTTGGCGTGATAATGCCCGAGTCACTAAGGAGGTGAGTAAGACAAGCATGCTCGCTGATGCGCGTTGACTTACAATCCATAGAGAAAACCTCCTATTCCAAGAAATATGGAAGTTAAGAAAGGCTTGCTAAGCCAAGCGTCGCTCTTCATTTTTGCTGTTATTCAACTCAAAGATGAAAACAATGCTCTAATATCTTCAAGTCATATTGTCCAACAGATGCTCTTTATCTAAATTCGGGGTAAAATTAACCGAAGAAAACAAGGATGTCTACGAAACGTGGGGTCCCCACGTCGGCAAACCGGTTGCAGTTTAGAATGCGGGGTTGGGAATAACATGGGAGCTCGCTTCGACATGTTAGAGTCATTAGGGCATCCTCTAATGCCTTTAGTATGAGTCGTGACGCGGGGGTGGATGATCCCTTCCTTTGGGTCGGCAATTGAGGGTGGCAGTTGAGGAGGAGGGATGGTTTGTTCGGCTTACATAGGGTGTCTTGGCCTGTTTATTGCCGGATGGTAACCGAGTGATCAGCTCTTGTATCTACATCTTGAAAATACAGTTCTTCATTTACTGTTTGATCAACTTGTCTCTTCTACACCGGACAAGATGGTGGTGAAACTCATCATCTACGCTGCCCTCGCCGTAGGCTTCGCATATCTGGCCCTGATATTTCCAAGGGTATGTACAAATCCACCAATAACAAACCACCATTTACAAATCCCTAACCCAAGCAGCTTCAACAAGAATGGAAACTCTACTCCCACCGCTCCCAACTCCCTCCAGGCCCCAAGACCATCAGAACCGGCATCCGCAAACCATGGCTCTGGTTCCAAGAACTCAGCCAACAATACGGCGATGTCGTCTATCTCCAACTCGGTCCAACACCAACCATCATTCTCGGCTCTGCACAAGCAGCTTGGGATCTTCTCGAGAAGCGTGGCGCGGTGTTTTCTTCTCGTCCGCGATTCATCATGGGTGGTGAGTTGCTATCTGGGGGGATGAGAGGTCTTATGGCACCGTATGCATCGTATTGGAGACGCTGGAGGAAGTTGTTGCATAGTGGGTTTATGCAACGGCAGAGTGAGACGTATAGACCGATTCAGAGTCTTGAGTCGAAGGTTTTGATGCATGATCTTCTTAAGCGGCCTGCTGATTTTAGGATGCACTTGGAGCGATATGCCGCGTCTGTAATTGTTACTGTTACTTATGGAAGACGAGTCGAGGATGTCAGGAGTGATATCGTGGTACGGCGCAATGCCGAGGCGATGGAACGTCTGACGATGGTCAAGTAAGGTCCCAGTTATTTACCAAGTGACTAGCTGACCTTTCTTGCAGTATTCCTGGCAAATACGCTGTAGAACGTTTTCCTGCCCTCAAGTATCTACCCAGCTTTTTAGCCCCTTGGAAAAAGGAGGTACTTCAGCAGCGTGAGAAGGACATACAACTCTATACCGAGCTTATGGATGAGGTTCGTGAGAAGGTTGCTAGAGGTACTGCGCCGACTTGCTTCGCGAAACATCTTCTCGAGGAACAGCAGAATCTGGGTATGAGTGATTTAGAAATTGCCTATACTGCAGGGTCGCCGTTCGGTGCTGGTGTCGAAACGGTAAGCATACCTATCATGATCTTGAACTTCCAAGGCTAACGTCTGCCAGTCCGCGGGTTCACTAGCAAGTTTTCTACTGGCGTGTGTCAAATTTGGACCCCAGTTTATTCCAAAGGCTCAGAAAGAACTTGACAGAGTTGTTGGAAGCGATAGACTCCCTACCTTTGAAGATCTTCCCAAGTTGGAGTACGTCAGGGCTATTGCTTCTGAAACTCTCCGTTGGCGTCCTGTTGCAGTTCTTGGTGGAACCCCGCATGCTAGTACTGCAGATCATGTATACAAGGGCATGTTCATCCCCAAGGGAAGCACCATTATTGCTCCTCTCTGGACTCGTAAGTCTCATCCTGATATCTTACCGGCAATGACTAATCCTGTCAGTTCATCTCAATGAGGCCGACTTCCCAGAGCCTCATGAGTTCAGACCCGAACGTTTCATGGAAGAGCGAGAGTATCCTGGTACACTTGGGCACAGTGCTTTTGGCTGGGGTCGACGAATCTGCCCAGGCATGCACCTCGGAGCTACATCAGTGACACTCAATATTGCACGTATTCTCTGGGGCTTTGAAGTCAATCCTGAGAAGGATGAGAAGAACAGAGATATTGATGTTGATATGTAAGTTGAAAGAGAGGCGATGTTGAGAAGTATGAGTGCTAATTCTGGTAGCTTTGCGTATTCAGAGGGCTTCAACTCAAGTCCATTGCCGTTTCCTTGCTCAATCACGCCTCGCTCTGCAAATCATGTTGAGGTGATTGAAAGTGAGCACGATGATGCTTTAGAAGGTCTGGTAGAGTATACTGCTGTCACAAGTAAGATCTCCTGAGGGATACTTGAGGATCTAGCGAATCTCAACTTGATCAGGTAGTTGGCTAGCTTTAATAAGATAGATGACAAGGGAAGTCAGAAAGTAGCCGCATGGGAGCCCCCTCATACATCATAATCAATCAAAACCTAGACATCAATGAATGGTTGATTAGAGCTATCTTGATTTAATCATGCTGGTTGTGGGCTGAATCATTCGCTGACCTGAATGAGTTTCTTCAACGACTCAACAGCCTCGACGGTATACTCATTCATATCCGTATTCTCCCCTTCAAGTCCATCAAACACTTCCACTGAGAGCCAGCTCCTAAACCCAGTCTCAAGCACAGCATGCAGCATATCCTGAACAGGCAGATATCCACCATCACAAGGCAAAGGTCTATAATCGTGACTCCATCTTGCTCTAGGTCGACTTCCCTCCTCATCCTTCTTATCCTCAATCGGCGGATCCATCTTATACGCATCTGAGATCTGCAAAAGATAGATCTTATCAGCAGGAACAGTAGCAGCTAGTTCCTCGAGACTCTTCTTCCAGCGTGTTTCACGCTCTTCGTGGCTGCTTGCTTCTACTAAACCGCTGTTTGTAGTTGGATCTCCCCATTCTAGACCGGCTGTTTGGAAAGTATCGAGACAGAGACCGATGTTGGGTCTGTTGGCTTTTTGGACGATCTGCCAGACTGTTTTCCATGTGGGGGCGTGAGTGGCCCAGCACCAGTTTTCGTAGGCGATGCTGAAGCCCTTTTCGGCGAGGAGATCTGCTAGCTCGGCCAGGTCGGCGGATAAGTCATCGAAGGAAGACGATATTCCTTCAGAGTCAGATGAGCCAACCTGTGAGTGAGTTTAGCGAATACTGGCTGATATACGGTGTGCACTGTTGGTGAGCTTACCTGCAGCAATGTGATACCAGCTGCCTCCATGACCTTGATCCAACCCCGAGCCTTGTCAAAAGCCTGCTTCCTCTCTTTATCCTGCTCCCCCTTCTTCCAACCCTCAAAGTTCGCGAATGGCTGCAGCATCATGATCTTCAAGCCCAGCTCATCTGTCAATGACTTGATCTCCTTGGCGACATCGGCAAGAGTGTCATAGTCATCCTCCTTTGGTTGAGATCCACTGAGAAGTTCCCCGTAACCGAGAATATCCGGCATGGACAGCTCAATCCCATCGAAGCCGGCTTTTCGGATGGCATCCAGTTTGTCGGGTAGACTGGCTTTGATCTTCATGGGAATGCTGCATGATGCAAAGGAAATGGGGATTTGGGCCCCTTGGTATTGGATCACCATTTTGCTGAAGTTTTCTGTGAGATGATTTGAAGAACGCAAAAAGTGAGTTGTTAAAGTTGAGATTGAGATTGAGATTGAAAGCTCCACGCAGTCATTTCATGGTAAAAAGGACGCTGACGATGGTTGACGTCATTATGGCCGTCATCATATCAACGTAATTTCACAACTTGAGAGACTTTAGCACCAACAGAGAGGAAAACAAATAGCTACCATGCTAATTCGTCTCAGGCATTCAAGGATAAGGTGGTACCTACAGTCTTATAGGAAGCAATTTGCCTATCCGCATTTCCACCACACCACTAGTTCCTCTCCCTCCTAGCCCCATAAATGTCTCCCTCGTAAAAGCACAAGTAGTACCAGTTTCTTGAATTCTTGATGGTATCCGGGCATCTCTCCAGTGCCATCGTTATTCCAAGCTCATTTTCATAGTTTCCCTGTAATGTAATGTAACTCTCTGTCATGACCTGTTGCTTCCAGTCGCTCAAGGTCTTTTCTAAGCTTTGCGGCTCCAGTTCTGAGTCCCCTTCCCGTGCTGCGACAAGTTTCGCGTAAGCGTAACAAGAATCTCCTTTCAACTTTACACCTAGCAAGATATATGGTCTTGATGTTCGACCTTTTTCAGTCAGTACAACTGCTACCCCGACATCATCACTGTGAACATTCAACTTGATCGTGCCGAAGATTGTTCTGGTACTTGCACCTTCACCATATGTGTCGAAGAATCGCCATCCCAGCTCAAGATCCGATGAGCCAAAAATGGGCACAAAGTTGAACGTGATTCCATCTCTCGCGTCTTTTAGACCCTTTGTTGGCTTAAACCCTCCAGCGAGCTTGTTCGCTACAAGAAGAGCTTCTTTCTTGAACTTTCCAGTACTCCCTCTTGCCATAATCATGGGTTGAGCGGGGTAGGGAAATCGTGCGACGTAGAGCAGTCCACCTCTCCGACGACCGAAAACCCGAATACATGCTGCTTGTGGACGTGCATCACAGATTTTACTGGCTTGCAACATAACGAGCCAAGAGCTGTCACCGAGCGGCGCCTCTCCGAGCATGCTTATGACGGGTAGTTGGATTGATAAGCCAGCATTGGTCATGGAAAAAACAGAGATCTCATCACTGTCCTGTTTGTCAAATCCTCCTGAATCCTTAAAAGCAGTCGGCCAGGGCGCAAGAAGACTTGCCCAGTCTCTAGGGATATCCTTAGTCCACTCCCAGCAGAAAATGGTGTGATCGTTGGAAGACTTGATGATCTCCTCTTGGAGCCGGAAGAATGCCCTCTTTCCTTCACCATACAGCAATGGCATGTTGATATCGAATATGCCAAGCATGCAATATGCCATGTCCTCAGTCCGTGTTGTTGTTCGATTCGATAGCCAGGACATCCTCTTTGCAACACGAGCCTTGCCAATGCGCGTTCTACCGCTAAGATAAGTGCCATCAATCTTGGTGATCGAGGTAATCAAGTCAGCTAATTCTCCATCTTTTCTGCCTAGGCTGGACCAATCTGCGGCATAAAAGACTAGATGTCGCGGCGCTATCAGCTCCTGAAGTGTCCAGCCTCGAGTGAACCACCGGCTATTTCGAATTTGCGAAAACAGTTGTTCTTTATCTTCATCGGCGGTAGGCACATCAACAAGATAAGCAAAGCAGACTTCAGACTCTTTATAGTATGTGAACATTGAGTTTATCGCCTCCGTCAGTTCTGCCGAGCTGCTCTTATCGATGCAGTTTGTATCGACCCACAGCCACTCGAGTTTCTGATTTAATGCTTGGTCGCAGGCTGCCCGAATCTTGGGATAACCTTGTTTCGAGGCCGCTTGTTCACGATTCTTCCAGTCTTGAAACGTAACCTCTTGTTCACCCCAGGCATGTGATAGGATCGCATACGGCGGGGCATTCTCGCTGAAGAACTCATGAAGCTCCAGCGTGCTTGTATTTATAAGACGCATAAATTATAGTAATATGACCGCGGCTCTCCTCAAAAGATGGGGAGAGCTATAGTAAGTTCCAGACGCTTGGTAGTGAGTTGGAATGTCCAGGTTTTCTACATGATATCCGATGAGAAGCGGGGTAATATAGGTATACATATCCAATCAATGCGTGTTTTTGCACTAGCTCTGTAATTCTTGCTACAGCCTTGCTTGTGGTTTTGCAACTAATAGCAGACAGGGTTGCAGACTTTAAGATTCAAGTCTCACGTCAAACTCGCGCATTACAAAAAGAAGGAGGAGAATAGAACGGTTACATAATGTCTCGAGGCTTGGAGCTTCCATTTACTTTCAGGTGGGTGGAAAGAGTAGAGAACACCAAAGTCGTAAAGATAGCAGCTATTTGTCAAGCCAATTGATTGAGGTTGATATGGCTGGCAGTACAAATCGACATGTATATACATTTCCTTACGTCGTGACTAACCAACTACTTTTGGATGGCCCCACTACTAAATTCACAACGCTTAAGCTCTTTCACCAGTTTGTTGATGCCTGATGTCATAGTTCTGATCTGCTACAAATATTACAGACAAGCAGGTGTTACACTTCCTCATGATAGAATATTCCGGTTGAAAATATTGTGCATGATAACCTTGTTGTGTAAAATAGAGTGCGTTCTTTTTAGTCGTGTGACCTCGATCTATCTCTTCGAGACATCACACAAGGTTGATCTTAAAGAGGGGGAAAAGAGTCATCCTATTAGGCTTACTCAAACTATAGCAACTGTTGAGTCATTAGGTATAATGTCTAAGATTTGATCAAGATGTGTTATTTGCAGACGGACCTTGTGGCGAAAGCTAGTCTTCCCACCCAAACTTAGTAACAAGGTTGTTGTATTATGGGATCTATTATGAAACAGGCTCTAGCCATGACATCTTTCTAAATCCAGGTGTAACTATCTATTGTCCACCGAGTTCTGTTAGACACGGTGTTCTTAACAATTCCACACGGTCCAAGTCCGCCAACCCGGCCTCATCGCTCACCACAAGCTGGTCAAACAAAACCTCGCTTGTACCATGAAAGCCCCTGCCATTAAACGTTATCAAATCACTCTCATCTGCCTGCACCGGCTTCTCGGCCTCAATAGAACGTTACTGTCCCAGATCCGCAGCGACGGGCGGCACTTCGGGCGGCGCGGTCCCGTTGAAGACTGCGTTGGTGCTGCACACAGGTTGGGCCTTGTCGGGATGGGCTTGTAGAAGGCCCGAGTGGTCACTTCCTCACCAGTCACTTTGATTCGCTGTTTAATGCTGCCACTGGTGGAATACGTTCTATCATTCAATAGAATACTTTTGGATTCAAGAGCGACGGCGTTGGTCTCGTCGCTACCGGTACCGGTGTAGCTTTCTGATCCGGCAAAGCGGGCATTGAGGGCACTGAAGCCGTGGACTCGGCAAACTCAGTGGCGGTAGTCGTGAAAGAAACCTCACTAGACAAGGTCTCAGAATTCCATGCCAAAGTGCTCTCGACTTGAAAAGCACTCGAAGCACTAGTGACAGGCCAACAGGGACATTGATGGCGTTGAGGAACGCATCATTCTGGAAGGAGAGAGGTGCGAAAGCTTGATCGGCACCATGATCCAGCCAGCTGTTTGTTTCGAAAGCATCCCCAAAGAGCAGAGATGACAGAGGTTTGGGCATGATAGTTGTGGAATGCAAACCCATAAACATGTCGTTGCTATCGAAGAGGACGTCCATGTGGCTAATTTGGGCTGCGGGATATCCTCCAGCGGACATGCTATCGTGCCAAGCTAAAAGCAGATCAATGGGCTGGGCATTGATGTTGGTGTCCTCGGTTTTAGATGTCTCAGTGAAAGGATCCTGTGCGGGAGAGATGTAGGCGTCGGCATAGTTGAGCGCCTAAGAGTTGTTGTCATAGATAGTCGAGGGAGGCGAGAGCAGCAAGTTATTAGTATTGACGTTCATGTTTTCAACGACTTCGATACCGACGGTACTTAGTCTCTCAGAACTAGCCTCAGACACTCTCCGCTTCGCAGGCGGTTCTTGTCTTGTTGACGACATGGTTGACAAGGGCGCTCTCCTGAGACACACGACGGCGGTCATTCGGGCGGTCGCGGTCTGGCCGATCGGTGGGTAAGTGGAGAGTTGTATGATGGCGAGCAAGGCAACCTCAGCGAGAACAGGGAGGGCTGGAATAAACAATATGACGCGGCCGTAGAAAGTGTGTTGATTAGTCTAAGTTGGTTACGGCGGGGCCACGGCACTGAAGGTGCTGTCTATGTCCCCACTATAATGATAACTACGGTGCCCGCTAAAACTTTCCCTAACAGGTCCTCTGAATAGCCTCACCCTTGACCCACCTGAATTGCCAGGCTCCAGTCAATGAACCACGACCAACCAGTCACCAGGCATTTCGCGAAAAGGTTTCCTGTGGGAGATGTGGCGCGCACTCAGTACTCTGCGTAAATAAACTCGCACAAATATCGCGACATGTGAGTCACAAGTAAAGCCAAAGTCAAAATTTGGCCAAGAGAACAACTGTCCACATGCCACAAAGCTTCTTTTTTTCAGGTATAAATATAGCGGCTCTCCCTTCCATCGCCTGTGGAATCCCTCATCTCCATTACTTCTTTTCGTTTTGTTTCCCTTTTTCTTTGTTCTTCTCTTCTTTCTTTCATTCACTCATTCATTTCATCGCTTTCTTCCCTTCTGACCAGGTCACCCCTATCCCATAGCAAATCATCTCCGCCAGCAGCAAAAGTCATTCATCCCCAGGCATGGTTCAGCATCATCACAGCATACGTCACTTGTAAAGGTAAGAAGATTTTCTTCTTCACATCACCAGCAAGCCGGTGAGTGCAATGAAAAAAAAGTCGAACCAAATCAGCTAGACAAGCCAAAGAAACAGTGAGAATAAAACAAAAATTGTGTCGCGGCTTACCTTCTGCCAGCCGCGCCTCTGCTGGGGTGTCAGTAGTGACTCACTCAGAAGGGAGCCCCAGAGGACGCAGCACTCGCGCCGACACCTTGAAGGTCGGACCTCGCAAGACGGCTTTATGCTCAAATCACAAAATGCGATAAAGAAGAGAAGAAAAGAAGAAGACGAATATGAGGTGGAGCGGACTCTTATAGGTGTCTGGCGAGCACTCTCGCTCCTGGCTCTTAACGAGACGAGACGAGACGAGCAAAACGGCAAGTTCGAGAACCATTTTGGAAAGAGAGCAGTTTTTTAAGAAGGAACATCGACAGATGACGCACGCCACATCGAACGACTTGCGTACCTTACGCAAGAGAGTACAGAGCCCCCAACAGTGGAACACATCTCATGCGCCGACACCTTGAATGTCACCAAGGGCTTCAAGTACAAGATGCGATGAAGAAGAGAGCCGACACGTTGAATGTCGGACCTTGCAAGACGTCTGGGTCATCGGAACCAGTGACGACAGTGTCAAGTCTATTGATCCATAAAGAAGAAGAGAAAAGAACTAATGCATGCAACGAAGACATCTGGACGAGACACTCTCCACTGAGTTCGAACACAGGGCCTGGGTACTTACTGATTTCTAGACATACGTACGAGACCTGAAAGTAGGGAAGGCACGACAACAAGATTGCAAATACGTAATCTCTGCGCGAAGCAAGACTAAATGCCAGAGCGAAGGACTCGTCAGGCCAGAAAGGAAAGAACCCCAGAGAGCAAGTCAATTGTGACGACATCTTGAACGTCGGACCTCGCAAGACGGCCTCGTATGTAACCAAGGGCTTCAAGTACAAGATGCGATAAAGAAGAGAGCCGACACCTTGAACGGTCGGACCTCGCAAGACGGCCTACATTGACAATGTCAATGTCCAAGATCCATGAAGAAGAAGGCGAAGATGAGAGCCTTTCCACTGGAATCTTGCTGAGCACCAGTCCCTGACTCCCAAACGTGGGCATGAGACTCGCACGAGAATAAGGAGGAGGGAAGGCAATGCTACTTCCCGGGCAGGTAAGCGGGTCTCTTGGGAGGCAAGTCGCTTGTGTCAACCTCCTCGATCACTGACAATCCGTAGTCTCGCGACAGGAGCCTCCTGAGTTTTTGATCCAGACGCGGATATGAGAAAGCAGGCACGCAGCTTCAGGAGAATGAATGAGTCATCCGGCGGACTGGAGGACGGACGAGGAAAGAGTAGCGAAGGGAATTTCGTCTTCTTTTTGAGACGAGTACTGGGGGACAAGTCATCGCATCAAGAGGAGAAGATGAGGAAGGAGAAATGATCTTGGGGACGTTTGGGACGAGACCGGAGCAATGTTGGAGGGCGTGGCTGATCGAGGGCGATGATCGTGAAGGCGGACAGAGAAACACAATGTGGCTGACGATGAACAAAACACCAACTGCTAGGGACTCGTCGTATGCTGCTTGGTTGTGAGGATGTGTAGATGACGGGCTTTCTGGCACCATCCCCCTGAAAATATAATCTTTTCGATTGGATGGTCATGGTGGTTCTGGCTCGCATTGAACAAATCTAGATTTCGTCACGGTGAATGCAGAACAGGTATGATCACGCAGTGAACAACTGTGGCAGACGAAACTTTCTCTTGATGGAGCTCCGGATAGGAGGGGGGGGGAGAAGAAGTTAAATGCAGAACTTTTGCCTGTAACCCGTAATCCTTTGATACGGGCAATGACTGGCTGACATGAGGATCTCTGTTGTCGTCGGCGTCCAACAGCTGTCGCCACTTGCCAACTCCATCAGCCAGTACCATTTCACTGGGGGCTTGGGGGGCCCGACACTGACCTGAATCACACATCAGCCGGAAGGTTCTTGGGAGCCTTTTGTTCATTTTACCAACAAGCGCTTCAACGACCACTAACGATGTTAGTCTGTGCCTTCATCGAGTCCTGAACCACGAATCGAGTTCAACTCAGGGAGCCACCTGGGACATCGATCTCTGGTCTCCGGTATCGTCGACCTTCCACCAAAACAGGTATCGCGTATTGTAACATCGTTGCGGCGCGTCGTGTTCTCATGTCGTCGGGCCAGCGACAAGCCTCAAGCTGACCAAGGAACGCGGTGCCTCCTCCTTTTGTTTTCCCGCTCTCTCAACCGAGAAACGATGGCACTGGCAACTACAGTGTCTCCATGGCTGATTTAGATGCTCAGGCACCTGAAACACTGGATGCCGAGCCGAGTCAAGTCTTGGAGGACCATGCTACGATACCGTTTGATAAGGTTCGACGCGAAGCACGATTCTGCTGCCGATCGTCATGGGGAGTCTAATCTGCCAGCTGCTTGCCTTCCATCCTGGCAGAGAAAATTATGATTCTCACATAAAGAGTTGGAGCAATCCGTGATCCGATTGCTTCAGGGCTTGAAGGCTAACGAATTGATGATCACAGACACGCGGGCGTCGACCAGCTTCGCCAGACTGTTGACCACGATTCAAAGCCCAAGAATCCACAGGTTTCAACATAACAAATCGAAGCTCTCTCTGCGACCAGCGAGGAGTCGATTCTTAGTGGTAGCAACAAGAAGAAATTCGTGTCCCCCGACCCTTCATCGCCATATCTCCCATTTGACGGCACGCTGTAAACCTTCGCGATCCGACCAACGTAGCCGAATCGCCGCCATTCCTTCGACACCTGATGGGACAAGAGGTGGAGAGAGCCTCCGACAGAAACACAAAAGGGCACAAAGGGCACAAAGCCTACAGCCCCTCCCCAGTGGCCGAGTGACCGAGAATTCACCACTGTTATCTTGCTAGTTGACGAGTTCGCTGCTGAAGCCTCCAGTTGGCTGCGGGCCAGCCAGCTGACCACCAGCAAGTATCCTTCAACCGAGAGAGTAGCGATTGGGCATTTTTGTCGAGGCGTATCCTCGATTCCGATTGTCGTGTCCAAAGCCTCCCCGAGTCACGTCTGGTCTAAGATGCTATACATTGATTATGCATTTCCACATCGTGTGATTTGGCATACATCCAGTACAACGACACTGCAAGAGAGGGTACGTAGTGTGTGATACATAGGAGCCGGATGGCCTTGATCACCTACCTAACGCGAACGAGACTGTCGAAATCTTTGGGAAGTCAATTACAGGTGAGGGCTCGAGATGCCGCGATTTGAGCGACCCCGAATTGACCTCTCGGCGGATGATTTCTCTGGTGCAAACTCCGCTGGCATCTCCAACGCTTCCTTGAACCGGAATCACGACGAAGG
The DNA here is from genome assembly GCA_013184445.1 of Fusarium sp. NRRL 53497. Taxonomy (NCBI): domain Eukaryota; kingdom Fungi; phylum Ascomycota; class Sordariomycetes; order Hypocreales; family Nectriaceae; genus Fusarium; species Fusarium sp. NRRL 53497. The sequence continues at coordinate 305,975 of JABCJZ010000114.1, forward strand.
CAATACTGATTCAAGCCTGGGATAAATACCTCCAAGCCGTTGTTACACTTATGTAACACCTACTGCGCGAAGAAGAGGCCCGGCCCTTCGGTATCTCAGAAAGACTACCTCTTGGCAGGAATCGGTCAAAGAGCTAATGGTCGAGCATATGATCAAAAGTATAGCAGAAGCTTTTTTTTGAATCTCAAATTCAACCGCCGATCTAGTCGACGAGTGCGTCAGATAATAATAAGCATTTTATATAGCTAGCTAAGTCTAACTTGGCCTCCCCACTTCTCAACTAAATCACGTGGTATGTTAAGCTCAATCAAGACTACTACTTTAGTCATGGAGGTTATTCCAACTCCTTATCTTTTTTCTACTATTATATTGACAAATATGCGAAAATACATGAGCAAACGGCAGAGGCCATGTGACTTTTGCCGTTCTCGAAAAACCGCCTGTCGCATTGAGTTTGCGCCTCCATGTAGGTTATGTCAGCAATACGGGAGAGAATGCACCTTTATCGAGGCTGCTCGCCCTCGCAAGAGGCAGCAGACTGAAACCAGCCCTGAATATGTTAATGAAGATAACGCAGTCAGTTCAGCTGATGAGCCCACTGATCGATCTATCGGACTACCAGAAACAGCGGCCTTGCAACAAGATATGGTCTCACCAACGGCGACGGATGCTTTTCCTGATATAAGCATGGACTTTCTCCAAGACCTTGATATAGACGGACCTGAATATCAGTTTATGTTTCAGACACCGGACGACAATCCCCCATCAACCGCATCTGAATCCGCAGATGGGTCATACAGCAAGATTTATCCACTGCTAGATGGCCACGAGAATCTCCATCCAGAAACACTTGGTCTCAGCGGAGATATGGATCCCTACTTACTGCGACACTATAAATCAGACGAGCATGGTACTTTCAAGTTCAAGCAACTAGCCATTCGCTCGGTCAACAACAGTCCGCCCGTCCAATTTCTTATCTCCCAACCATCACTATTTACACGAAGTCGACGAGAAGCAGGACATAGCGCGGTGCCAGTATCTGCACAAAGAGCAGAACTTGAGAAGGCTGTATCTCAAATTATGGGAAAGAGATTAATAGGTCTTTATACACGGTTTATTGCACCTCACTATCCAATTTTCTCAACCGAAGCCTCTCCGGATCCTGCTACGAGCGCACCTTGTCTCCTAGCAGCTATTTACTCCATTTCATTGCCATTCGCAATGTATGATGATCAGCTCTGTATTGACATGGCATACGATTCACCCGATGCTGAGGACTTAGCACACCTGATAAATACGGCTGTTGCTTTCGACATTCACTCATCCAATATCGCCACCGTCCAAACACTCTTCTTACTCGTGGCCAGATCATCTTCAAACCCTCTTGTGTCCGACGCCTCGTATCGGTGGACTACTATGGGTATGCTAGTTTCGGCAGCTACAAATATTGGCCTTCATCTTGATCCTTCTCCTTGGAATATACCCCTGGCTCAGATATGTGCGAGACGCAGACTGTCGTTCTTCATATTTGCGTTTGATAAGTGGTTAGCAGCCGCTCTGGGAAGACCGCCGTATATAAATCGTGCGAATTGGCTGGTGGATGAGTTGGCTTCGCAAGATGAGCATTCATCCGGTCTTAATGCATCACAGTGGGCACATTTAATGGCTTTTTCGACACTCACATCTTGCCTCACCTCTACAATTGATCAGCTTTAGTAAGTCCATCCTCTGCTGTTCAGCGTTACCCGTAAGCTGACTTTCTCTGCTGTTCCCTTCGATCATCAAGTCTCAACCAGAGGCCAGAAGATATGAGAAGAACCGTGTCTGATCTTTCCGAAACTTTGGAGAAAAAGGCTCCAGACGGCGCAAGACTCGTAGACCCCAGTGGCGATACATCGATGCCCGGTATTGCCATCAAGCTTGGCTACTATTATACCCAATTGCTAATATTCCGCGCCGGCGTCCACTCCCAACTATCACATCCACCAACAGAAACTCCATGGTCTCCACGTAATAGCCTAAAGACAGTTCTCGAACAGTTCTCAAACTTTGTTAAAAGTCTCAAGAGCGACGAAACTGCAGAACACTGGCCGCCTTGGTGCCAGAGTGCATTCTCATCACTCTGCTTTGCAATGCTATTCATGTTTATCTCGTCGGACTCTTTCGAAGAAGCACTTTCGTGCATGAAATTGCTGGAAAATACACGGAAACAAATGAGACTCAAGGCAAATGCTTTTGTTGTCCTGAGACTGGGTCTTTTAAGAATGGATGCGATTTTCTGGCGGGGTGTTGATCAAGTTCTCAAGTTGGAACCGCATGTGAAACTTGCGTTGGAGGCGTCAAAGCAGGGAACTTGATCGAGGTGGAAACGGTGATTCAATGGTCTATGTACTTTTTCTTCCTACAACAATGACCTGGCTGGAATCTTGCTCAGGATATCCTCGACGCTCTTGACAGCATCCAGGGCCATACCATACCCAGCCTGGAAACCTGTACCGCCAGCGCCATAATTATGTACAATGACACGCCTCCCTCCGTTCACAGTGATTTCATCCCTCTCGATGCGTGCGCCACCTTCGCGAGAGGGTCGAAGACCAGAAAATGCAGCCAAGACTTCTGGTTCCTTCTGCTGCAACTCTTTACTCAACTCTGTTGTGCGTTGGAGGATCGACTCGCTCTCGGAGGCATATGTTGCATTATCACTGTGAACCACGTCAGTTGTCTGTCGTAACTTACGGGGCATTAGACTACTCACCTATTACCCTTTTGCATATATCCGCCTAAGATGACATTTCCATTTGATCCAGGTCGAGGAATCACATACGTCTCATAGTCTTTGCCGTGACGCATGACATTAGTGGCCACGTGAAACGCCCTCACGAGGAGGACTTGTCCTCGGGTTGGGTAACACTTGTCGTCTTGTACGCCGGGAAGTGTCTTGGCGGAGTTGCCTGTGCAGTTGAAGACAACCTTGGTCTTCGGATTAGCATAAGCATCATAGATGCTATTGAGCTTCTGACGAATGAATCGCACTCCGTATTCGTCTCTCAGTCTTTTGAAGAGATACTGGCAGTGAGCTGGTGCATTGACGGTCAGAGTAGTGAATGCACATCCGAACGTGCTACCTTGGGGGAGATCATCATCTGGTAAGGCGCGAAACTATGAATCGTTAGTTCTTTTCTGTTGTAAGAGTCATCGCTGAGTGGGTGTTGGCTAACATCATCAAGATAATCAGACATGGCCTTGATCTTTTCATGCGGCACATTATCATCCCAGAACTCAATCGCAGGCGTCTTCTTGACAAATGACTTGTCAGGATCTTCTGAGGCAATCTTTTTCAAGTGCGCATAGCCGTGGCGATCCCATTTTATAGCATTAGCATCGGTACCAGAAATGGCGGAAAAGTTGCAGCCAGCCCTAGAAATTGTTAGGGCATTCATAACCAGAAAGAAATTGGAGGCTTACCATGGTGAAGTGTATGATGGCGAAGTATCGCCGGGGAGATATTCAGCTATGACTGTGATGTTTTTTCCATAGCCTTGTTGGGACAAAACGAGAGCGACGTCCAGACCAATGATTCCCGCTCTTTGGTCGTTTTGTCAGTAAAGCATTGAGCATTTAGGAGAAGAGATACATACCCAACAATGACAATGCTATCGGACGACATTCTGGATGAGCCTTTCAATTGAACGATTGGATGGCTTTGCGAGATCAAAATGTGAAAGCTACAATGGCAAACGACATTTATCTACGTTACCGAATCTGTGGCTTGACAACGCCGCGGAGCTCTCCGACTTCGCCGAGTCTCGGCTAACCCTGGCTCATATCTTCGGCGTCGAATATGATTGGTGGCGTTCAGAATCTTGGCCGCGGGGAACTTTGACTGTGGGGGAAGATGGCCGTGGAAAACATCACCACCAATGAATGATGGAGCACAGAGATAAAGATCATACGATAGCTCATTAATGCGTTAATATTCCGTTGCTGTCTATTTCAGTAGATGAAAAGGTAGAATTGAATGGACTTTGCTGTATTTGACTGATTCTTTTAACTGTTGTATATTATGAGAGATTAGATACGGAAAGCTCCTTTATCTTGTGTATAAAGGCTGAAGTATCTAGCCATTACTCCCATGAACATCTCTAAGCAACTCCGCCGTATCCTCAATGAACTCCATACTCTTAGCCAAACCCCTCTCCTGATGATTGTAATGTGCAAAAGCATGCGGACAACCAATATATCTCTTCGCCGTAACCGTGTTTCCTCCTTCTTCCAGCAACTGCCCGTAATACTCCCCCTCATCTCGCTCAAGGTCAAACTCGGCTGTCACGATATGCGCCCGAGGCAAGTTTTTGAAGTTCGGAGCGATTACTGGTGTGAGAATCCACTCGTTGTTCAGCTTACTCTCAAGCTCGTCTACAAATCTGTCAGTGACATTCCCATTTCAACGTGACATATACTCACCAGCATTCTGGCTAACCCAATATTTCAAGAACCACTGCTCGCGACCTAAAGGTCCCCACGGTAAGTCCTTTAGCTGTAAAACACTCTCATAAGGGCAATTTTCTGCAGTGAGCTGCTTTATCTTGGTGTTGCAGTAACGCATATCTGTTGCGGGAACGATCATGAGGTGCAATTTGATATTGATACCTTCATCGCGCGCAAAATGGCCTAGAACAGCGGACATGTGACCACCAGCCGAAAGACCACCGAATGAGACACTCTTGGGATCAATGTTGAGCTCCCTTGCGTTGTTGATTGTCTGGATTGTGTTAGTGTCCATGAAGACACCAGAAGCTCAGGTCTTACCCATTTCACGGCGTCCCAGCAATCATAGATGGCTGTTGGATATCTATGCTCAGGACCCATGCGATAATCCACATCGATGACTTTGATAGATGCTTTATTGCACATGTGGCGACACCAGGCTGCTTCAGACTGAAGACCACCAAGTACCCAACCTCCTCCATGGAAGTTCAAGTGAACCGGAAAAGGTCCAGGTCCTTCTGGAGAGTAAACTCTGATAGTTATCAAGCCTTCTGGACTTGCAACAGGAATTTGTCTATCCTCAACGTGAAAGACCTCCGGGCCTTGGCAGGTTGGATAAGTAAAGCTGTACTTGGCGGGATTGAGTCGATATTGCTCGAGGCTGACTTCATCTGCTCGAATCATGGAGCTTCCATAAGTGTTCCATACTTTTCGCCATTCTGCATCAAGACCTGGGTATTCATCGTCTCGAAGCTCTAGGCGTTTAAAGCTTGGAAAGGGAGTTGTGACCTCCTGGGTTGCTGTAGTTGTAGTAGACATGACCAAGAACAACAAATATCGAAATACCAGTATACAAATCGATAAGGTTCAATAAACGACTTTCATTAAAAATCCCATGAGGAAGATAGATTGTTTTATCTCATAGGCTCGCCCGTTTCTCTCTTCGGCGTCAGTCCTGATTGGCGGCGTTCTCAACGCCGATCAAACAGTCCCACCACCGCTATCTCACAAGATAGCGCCAGATAGGCCGTCGATGGCCACCTATCACAAGTCACAACGATGACCCCGCGTTATCTCTAGCTGAGGGTTCCAGCAGAATGGGTCTGCCGGTCCGGGGTAACTTCTCACTCGCCCGTGTTTATATACGGGGCCTGTGACCCGAGAATTCGAGGTCTGTCAAGAGACAATCACATCTCTTTGTATTCAACGCCAACATCAATTGGTCTCAAATATGGTATCTGATCTGAACATGGATGAGAAGTCTGATGCTAAGGCTGTTGACGCTACGAGTGTTGCGGGACAGGATGCGCAGTGGCAAGGTTTGAGGAGAGTGCCTGATAAGTTACCCAAGATTGCGCTTCTGATCCTAGCCGTCGAGGTATGTCCCAATTCTCTTCCAAACAATGGATCATTGAACATTTCGACTGACATATTGTACAGCTCGGTGAGCGATTTACCTACTTTGGCCTCTCCGGTCCAATCCAGAATTACATCAAGTTAGTTTCCCCAGCAATATCACCACCTAGAACAATATTAACCTTGTCAACTTAGCAACCCATATGACCCCAGCTCTGATCTTCCCGGAGCCCTTGGAAAAGGCCAAGCCGTTGCAACAGCCCTCGGCAACTTCTTCAAATTCTGGGCCTACGCTTCAACAGTCATCGGCGCCATTATCGCTGGTAAGTTCACTACCTAATACCGTTTAACTTGTGGATAACTGACATTTCTCGTTAAGACCAGTACCTTGGTAAATTCCGAGCGATTTGCCTCGCCTGTGTCGTATACGTTATCGGCCTCGTTATTCTCGTCTCGACTTCTACGCCCACAGCTATTCTCAACAATGCTGGTTTGGGTGGTCTTATCGCTGCTATGGTCACCATTGGGTTGGGAACGGGTGGTATCAAAGCCAATGTGACTCCCATGTGTGCCGAGCAGTATCAGAATTCGCATGCTGTTCTTAAAACTCTCAAGTCGGGAGAGCAAGTCATTGTTGATCCAGAGCTCACTGTGCAAAGGCTCTTTATGTGGTAGGTTTCTATCTCTACTGACCGAATAGTACTTTGCTAACCGAGTGTAGGTTCTACTGGGTTGTCAACATCGGGGCTTTATCGCCGCTCATCACAGTCAACGTCGAAGCCCACTATGCCTTCTGGCTTGCGTATTTAATCCCGTTAATGTAAGTCCTATCACTCTCTCCACATTGAGGTCACTGTCTAATTTATTTTCACAGTGCCATCCTTATCTCGGCTGCCGTCTTCCTCTCAGGCCGAAACAAGTACATCCGCGTCCCTCCAGTTGGCTCAGCCATCCTTGATGCCTGCCGCACGACGAGCATCGCCATCAAGGAAAAGGGCTTCAACAATGCCAAGCCATCGATTCTAAGGGCGCGAGGTCACAATGAAAAATACCCGCTAGCCAGTCAGGAGAGATTCACTGATGAGTATGTTGGTGATGTCCAGCGTGGACTCAAGAGCTGCAAGGTATGTAACCTTCTGTGAAGGTTGTGGCGGTGAATACTTACTGTGACTGTCCAGATGTTCTTGTTCTTCCCTTTCTACTTCATTTGCTGGAATCAGATGTGGAACAATCTCATTTCCCAAGCCGGAACCATGGCTCTACATGGAACACCAAACGATCTGCTTCAGAATCTTGACCCGATCGCCCTTTGCTTCTTCATTCCCTTCCTCGACTGTAAGTCGCCTCTCAAACTTTCTACCAGTCAGTTGCTAATTCATCATGTTTAGTGATTGTATATCCTCTCCTTCGAAAGTATAGAATCGACTTTGACCCAGTCACCCGCATCTTCATGGGTTTCATGTTCGCTTCCATCTCAATGGCCTACGCCTGTGTTCTTCAACATTACATCTACAAGTCACCGCCAAACAGCATCCACGTTTGGATTCAAGCACCAGCTTATATCCTCGTCGCTTTGTCCGAAGCCTTTGTCATCATTACAGGTCTTGAGCTGGCCTTTACACAGGCACCAAAGAAGTATGCCACTACTTCCTAGACACTTCGGCCATATACTGACTATAGCCTCTTAGCCTCCGATCCGTTATTTCAGCTCTGTTCTGGTTGACTATCGCCGTTGCTGCTGCGATATGTATTTCACTAGGGGCCGTGTCTCAGGATCCCTATCTGGTTTGGATGTATGGAGCAGTGGGAGTATCTGGGTTTATCGCTGGTTGTGGGTTCTATGCTTGCTTCTATAAGGGACGGAAGAAGCATATCGAGGTTGACGAACTGGTCATCGAAGGCACTGTAGGAAAATAGTGTACATGGCCAGCAATATCGTATTGAACCTCTCATAATTCGAGGTATTAGTTTCTACAAGTCTCGGACATGCCCGTATTTCCACCCTCTTTGCTTAAAATTGTCATCCTCAATGATCCTTGGATACCTAGTTCTCTTCGCCAACTTGATTCTAGCCAACAGTTCGCCTATGTTCAAACAGCCAGACTATAAATGTCAGAGATTTACTAGAGATTTCGAAAAGTCCGGACTGTTCTTCGCCTAATCAAGCCACTGACTCGCAAGGTAACGTGAATACAGGCTTTGACTTTGCCGCTGTTCTCTCGGCTTCTTTGCCCTTTACCGCAGCATGGGAATGTGAGTCACCTTAGTACTTCTTCTTGAGGGACTCTTTCATGTTTCCCCAAGGACAAGACACAGTATCGCATCATCTCAGGCCCAACACATTACAGTGGATGCCTTTCCTTCGGCCAAGACATGCCTCAGGTTTAGAACATATCGTGATAGTTTAGGATATTGTGAAGCATAACACATCCACTAACTCAACTCGGCTGTAGAAACGCGGATTATAAAAAGTAACCTCGTGGCGACTTATTGTGCGCGTATAAACCTTGATGGAAGTTCACAAGTCTAAATGCCCTCCGTGAGTCAGCATTTCAAACTTTGGCAGCCTTCAGCTAAAAAGCTTCCATCCATTTCTTCTTAACCCATTCACTCTTGTCTACTTTGCAAATACAAACACCGTGAACAGCCATCATCAGCCTGGAACCAAAGCCCCGAAATCATGCCAGATTGGTTATTACTGCCCGCCGAGGTGCGCCGTATCATCTTGACGGCCCTGACACTCCACGACAACATCGCTCCCTATGCCTCAGTCTCGACAGAATGGCGAGACGTCATAGAGAAGAAGACTTTTCCGCATCTCAAACTTCATCCTTCATGTCTTGACGAGCTTGAGCAACTCAACGATCACTACAGGGGGCTTGTCGAGCATATCTGGCTCAATATAGAGCTTAAACAATACACATGTCGAGCTTGCCGAAAGTTCGAGTCGCTCACATGGGAGTATGCAAACAGCAAGATCATGTCAACCGAAGTCATGAGATTATTCTCCATCTTGGCCAACTGGAATGGGAATCTGACACTGGAACTCAACGCCTATTCACCAAGCGATTCGGAACACTGGTTCAAGAATTGTTACTTCGGAGCTCCAGACGAAGATAAATTCGACATCGAGCCCTATGGTGACACTACTACGATTCATGACCCAAAGCATGGATGGCTTGAGGGTCGTGTAATCGAAGCACCCGGTGACGATGCCTTACGACGACCATTTAGTCCAACCGAGCTCAAGTTTCACGAAGACCTCCCTTCGGTACAAGCAGTTACTAAATTCATTATCCGTCGACAGTGCCGTCGTCAAATCGACCCTAATAACTTATCATACCTCTTTGAAAAGCTTCCACGGCTAGTAGAAATCGTGCATGAACCGTGGCAGTTACACGAAAACGTCTCGCAATCCCCTTGGGACAGACGTAAGATACAGCATCCAACCTCATTAGACCACAATGCTAACATATTGAACGATAGGTTATCGGAATCTGATCATTTATCGGTTATCTACGAATGTCAAGAAGGTTAGAATCTTTGAGGATTTTAATGAGAACTACCTCGAGTTATTCCAGCTTTTTCGGAGTCGAAACGCGGCCCTGAACCCAGATCGAGTCAGGATCCCGAGTTTTGCACTCGCTGCTGCGTTTGCGGCACGAAGTCGGCAATTGGAGCACCTTTCAGTTGCGTTTATGATTGACGCCGGCCACTTCTTCGACGCTTGTCAACTGAATTGGCAATGGGATCAGCTCAAATCCCTCACGTTGACCTCGCGAAACCTGACCAAGGCCAATCCAGTCCGGTCCAACCAGCTCATACAGGCCGCGGCAGTATTTGCAGGAAATATGCCAGAGCTAAAGACCTTAACCCTATGGAATGGAGCAAGGGGAGAAGCTTGTGCCTTTACCTACTGTCGAAAGGATGCTTCGATATCTTGGCGCGGAACATGGGATTTGAAGCTAGAGTTTGAGGCCATCAATGCTTGGAAGAGGGTGGCCTACACATATTCTCGACAGGAGTTCAATGTTAAGAAAAGGCTTTTTATGGAGGATATTGGCTCTCATGGGGACGCTATTTACTATTTGGATCTGCAGTATGTGGTTGACGGCGTGTCACTGCAGCAGATACGTGCAGAGAATAGGCTATCCTGGCTCTAATCTTACAGCGGGTGTACTGATCGGCGAAGAAGGCAGTGGCCTACGGAAATGGCAACGTTGGGAGTTAGCGGGATCACTGTTCAGTAGAAGAATTAATAAGTAGAGTCAATGGGACAATTGAGAATTAAGAATTAAGAAGCGAGACTAGTTATTGACTTTGGTGGGCAAAGGACACTTCAAGGCGGCATCAACCACGGCAACAGGACAGAAAGGCGACAAGAACTTCACCAGAATCCATAGCCGCGGTAGTTGCATCCTGCAAGTCTACAATATCTCTAGGCTTCCACGAACTTGCTCCAACCACTGTATTCATGGTGATGTAGAGATACCCGAGCTGCACTCCCTTCCTCTTCCAAATCTCGTGATCTAATGGCCAAAGTGATTGACAATGACTGCGATCAGTGGCGATCACAGGATAGTTAGCTAGGTGATGAGCAGGGTGGCCCCTGGAGTGGTGTACCAAGGAGTTGGACCATTTTTGAGCGATGGACTGGCGAGGGAGTTGCTGCCAGGTAGGCTAAAAAGACTTCTCACTGACTAGATCCAAAATCTGATCCCACAATGCCTGCATTATGGCGGGGGAGAAGATGTGAGAAAGGCAGTGATGGAGGATTCATGGATGTCGAAAAGCTTGAGAAAAGGCTTGATGCTGGGCTCCGAGGTGAACGTTGGAGAGGTCGTGGGGGTTGTTCGAGGGTTAAAACTCATGGGTGACAGTTGTTGATTGGCAGGCTTGGAGTATAAACAAGCTGCTGGCTTGCATGCAGCGATAGCGTTTTAGTCCAATAGTCAGCTGACAGCATCGATATTAGCACACTAGAGGCCAGAACTCACACGATTCAGTCTTGGACGAGACCACGAGAGAACCAGGTAACATTGCGGATACGTTGGAGGCACTTGATTCGGGATTCTCTTCCACATTCCTTCAAGTGGCTCTGTTTAGAGAGTGGCCCTCGGCGGCGGCGGCGGCGGCGTCGTCGTCCAGCCGGGCTGAAGAATGATCGGTCAGCAAAATCTCCAAGCAGAAGGGAGTTCAAACTTACGTTTCGGTTCTTCGTGGATTGCAGAACCATTATTGAACAGCCCATCCACTGGCCCTCTCGAGGGGCCAATCTCAACTCGATCAGATGAAAGGCTGGCAGCACATAGGGCCAGCCGTGTAATGAGAAAAGCTGGAGATCGTTGTTGATGTAGGTTGATTAGGCAGTGGACGAGGCATCTGCGTTGGTATGTTGTCCGTCGTAGGGTCGCTATCGGTGTAGACTCTGTGTAGGGGGCATTCGGAGACGACCAGTGATGAACAGGAGATGAACCGGGGTTTGCAGCGACAGGGCACCGAGGGCACCGGGGGCATATTGAACAGTCCGCCCATGGCTGCTTCAGTCGGTTCTGTGAAGAAAGGCAGAGATCATCGTTGAGGCAGTTTGATAAGAGAGTTGGTGTCTTTGTGGGAATGGTGTCCGTCGGTGGAGACTTGGTGTAGAAAGAACATTCGACTGGTGATGAACGGGAGACGGGCCGGGTCTTCGGCGACGAGGCACCGAGAGCACATTGTTGAACAGCCCACCCACCCGCTTCCATGCCATTTATTCACGGCCATTTACTGTAAAGACAGGCGAGGGCCTCAATGAGCCACTCCCTGCGACCGAGGGCACGCCGCCAGCGCCCGGAAGAGCCCCCCCTGGTGGTGGCCACCCGGATTTGGGGGCGGAGGCTGTAGCGACCCTCGATCCGGGAGACGGCACGGCCGTTTCAGTTGGTCGGTATGCGTATTATGATGAGAAGTGTATTCTATAATGTGGTATCTGTACCCGAAAGACTGAGGTGGTTTGCTAAATACGAGGAGTCTATGTCGATGCAGCTCGGCGAATATAGTCGTACATAGTAATGTCGTCCATGGCAAATTTAAACTGACGCCAGGCGGCATCAGTCTAGATTGCCCTTGCGATTCAGAGAATCATTAAGAAGGTTTATTCATTGTGTATTAGAGTTACGGGCAGGTCGTGTGAATGGTGTAAGACGATAGGTCGGTCAATGTACCCCACAGATCAAGACAATATCTTTTGACGACGTAGGCTTGTAGGGTATACCTCCACGAATAACCCCGTAAGAATTACCTAAATATGGTCTTATTTTATTATCATTTTAGATATTCCTTGATAGATATGATCAAGGATTAGGTCACAAGCTTTACGCCGAGAAGGGATAAGCAAGACTTGGCTATGCCATTCAACCTCGGCTTGTCAGACCAGGATTTGGCATCTGCATCTGCATCTGCAACGGTCGTGACATATTTCCGACGATTTCCCTGGTTATCCTTCAAATGAGCAAACCGTAAACCGCTCGGCCTTTGGACGGTTCGGTTCAGTCGGCTTTTAGTGCACTGCGGCTTAAATCGGGAAAATACGAAGGACCAATGAAGTGGAATTGTGGAAGCGCCACAGAGTACAGTCAGGAGACAATTATTTGTAACGTTATGGCCGTTGAGAAGACCCGTTGGGTTCTCAGCTTCGTCTTGGTCATTGACTGTTCGCAGCGTTCGGTATCTCGGGTAGTGTCTTCGGGTTGTCACGGACCCCCGGGGACCCAAGACTCCGCAATGAAGGCGTTGGCAATATGTGTTGACATAGAAACACCCGTTACATAATCATCGGGCTTATGGTCTAGGGGTATGATTTTCCCTTCGCATCTTCCTCCGACATGTTCGGAGTCAAGAGTTCTGGGAAAGGTCCGGGGTTCAATTCCCCGTGAGTCCATGGTTTTTGCCCTTTGCGGCGATTTCTTTTTGTTCATGCACGTTATTTGTATGTACTGTGTGTTTATTGGTTTGGTGTTTGTTTTGCGTGGTTGAGTGTTATGGGACTGCGTGGTGGCAAAGTCAAGGATAAGAATTGTGAGGGATGCCGTTGTTACTTGTGTCCGAAACGTACCAGCAAAAAGATAACATCCAAACACAATTGCAATTGTTCTGGCCATGATAGATGGCAAAAAGAAACTCAATTAGATGGACTCACGGGGAATTGAACCCCGGACCTTTCCCAAGCGTCGTTTTGAAGATGCGAAGGGAAAATCATACCCCTAGACCATAAGCCCTATCATTGGTTCATGATTTGTTGGAAGACAGTGTCTCAATTGCGTCTATGATTTGTGTCGCCTGGCGGATCCAATTGTCTCGTCCCTGTCCTGCCAACCTTCTTATAACAGAGAAGAAACGAACTCAGCTTACTAGGGAAATTGTTATGAATGGGAGAATTGCTTCACAGAGTTGGTGGTAAGGGCGCACTGATCGACCTAGAAATGCGACGCGACTCATGTCCAGAACAGCTATTTTTGTTGTGCGAGGTAGTACAACACTAATATTGGTAGACCGCGAGTAATACCTAACGATTCACTACGCGTAAATGATATTAAAACAAGAGATAAATCGCACCACAAACAATGCGCATTGAATATATCCAAACTAGTAAACCAAAACATGGTCAGAGTGATGAGTTGTCCAAATTACATCCAGGTGTAGGGTGAGACAGAAACATGAAGATGCCTGTACGCACTCTGCTTGGACCTGAACCTGCACCTACGTATAAGCTTAAAAAGTAAAATCTTGATTTAGAAACAAGGGTTCATGGAGCCAAGAGATGATTGTGCGAGAAGCATACGCCAAGCAGCAATCTTAGCCTGTGGATTGTCTATCGAGATGTGAAACGAAGCTGGGGATGGGTGGTGATGGTGATGTAATTCTGGCGGGCCAGCCTCTGTGGCGTTACCTTAGTTGGCTGCGCACGGAGTTATGGAGGCTTATGTAAGGGATCCGAGTTAGATATCTCTTTGAGACCGAGGGAGAGACCTCTTAGCGTCTCCAACCTCGCACCAATCATCAGAGGGTGGCTCAGCAGATACATCATATATACAGACCTCCATTTGTAGAAGCTGTAGAAGAAGATGCCACTCTCTGATATAGAAGCAACCATCAGACCTGATTCGGTATAATCCCTGCGACACTAAAAGGTCCCTCCCTCGGTCTCAAAAAGAGATTTCCGTGATTTACGGATGGAATGACATGTTCAAGCATGCATCAGCAGAGGAGTCATGAACAGTCATGATGAATAAACTTGAATAATTCCGCGGCAATACAATACGGTATATTCAAGAGTCTCTTGATTGTTTCGCGGATGTCCCGGCACTAACACACCCTGGGCGCCAAACCTTTTTATTGGGTCTGGAGATTGCGGGCTGTAACGGACTCAATATAGTGACGTAGAGGGATCCACTCAAACCCATACCAGATCGTCCAGACTACGTAGGAGGGTACGGTCCGGTAATCTTGTTCTTGTTTTGCTACAGAAAAACAAAAGATGGCTGATCATGACCTGGAGCTAGTCTCTTTTTTGTCCCGGTTTGATGACTGACTAATTCCAACCTTAACTGGTATCACATCAAACACCAAACTCTGACGATACATCCATCTTCTTCTCCCCTTAATTCTCATTCTTACTCTTAACATGCATCTTTCATGGGCATGGCTTCCAACAACCGCCACCAGCCCTCGGGCCATCTCAATCCAACGCCCTACAACTACAACCGCCGCTCTCCAAGCCCATCATCCTCGCGTCCCCAGAATCTAAACCCCCCCGATCCCGGAAGTCCAGGCCCCGTCGAAGAAACTGCATCTGACTACTTCAACCCGCTGAGCCAAGCGCCCTCAGCACAATCGCAGACGTCTGTATCTTCATTCCCGCGCTTTCCATCACAAACATCGCTTTCCGCATTTCCCTCTTATCAAGAATCGAATTATCAACAAGCAGCCCCCCCGCCGCAGCGAAGACCCGTCGATCAGGTGCGACAGCCTAGCATCCGGATCCGCCGAAGTTCAAACGGGTCGGTTTATTCGAATCATAGCTTTACGAGTCAGCCTGAGGGCTTTGGCGATGATAACAGACCGAGGAGTATTTCGCAGCCTGAGCGTGCGAGAGTTCCTGATGGAGGGCCTGTGTTAGCCCGACACTCCCGGCGTGTGCCGCAGGTTGCTATGCCGCGACTTACGGAGGAGGGAGTACGGCCGAGTCTTGCTGAGCTGGGTATCAACGATGACCCGGCTTCTCCTCTATCCCCGAGCGCCTCTCTTCCTGATCAGAATATGAATCGTCAAAGAGGTGTTGGCCGCCTACGAAGGGCTAGCCGCTTCTTCTGGCCGGGACATCGAAGAGAACCTGGCGGAGAGCAAATGGCTGTGCCGATGGGTCAACGAGATGACGAACGTCGAGACGATGAATATGACCAAGAGTTGGTGGATTGGCTCGATGTCATCGGTAAGAATCTTCTGCCCATCAACAACATTCCAACTAACAATCCTAGACCCCGAAGTCCAAACCCTTTCAACTCTAACCAACGTCCAAAACTCCCTTTTCGTTCCCGATCTCGGAAAATGGGTCAATCGCCGACCGACATATGCTCTATCCCGACACGATCCCCAAGCCGATTGGGCACGAGGCGCCGTTGAACAAGAACGACGCCGCGAGGCAGCCCAAGAAGCACAAGAAACCGCTACGATCGAACCCATCGAAGAAGAACCTTATCGACCCCGGCGAAGTAACACCATCACATCCCGTCTGACAGATTCGCACTATGCCGCTCTCCCTCACGGAACGACCCTCGAAGGCTGGACGCCCGAAGAAAAAGCAGAGTTGGATGATCACGTCCGACATATGCTACACTCCCGACGCGCGAGGTTCAAGCGTCGCATGAAGGGTTTCGGCCAATACGTCAGAAGACCTCTCGGTTTCCTCGTAACGCTCTACGCTACACTCATCACCCTCTTCGGTCTGGCATGGGTTCTCTTCCTCATCGGCTGGATCTACGTCGGCGAGGAACAAGTCTACGCAATCCACATCATCGACAGTATCCTGGTCGCGCTCTTCGCCGTCATGGGTGATGGTCTCGCGCCCTTCCGTGCCGTCGACACATACCACATGTTCTTCATCTGGCGCTACACACGATTGATCAAGCGCGCTGAGGAGGGAAAGAAGCCAAGGAATAGACTGCAGAAGAAGCGCGTCCCACCCGGTGTGGCGACAAGACAGGAGGATTCGCACTTAACGGGTAATCAGGCGCGTGCTCTACTCGAAGCTCAGGATTATAACCCCGAGAGAGATGGGACGATAGGCACGGTTGATAATCCGCCGGAACCCCAGCCTGAGAGTCCTGAGACTGTTGATTTGGAGAATGCCAAGTCTAACGATCCCGAGTCCGACATGCCTGCTTTGACGTTTGCTCAGTTCAAGAGTCTGCAGCACCATCAGAAGAAAATGGCAAAGTCGCACAGTTTCTACAAACCCCACGAGACATTCACACACTTTGCCTTTCCTCGGAAATATCTCATCGCTATTGTCATCCTTCTCGACTGTCACTCGTGTCTTCAGATCTCCCTCGGCGCATGTACCTGGGGCATCGACTACCACACACGTCCATTCGCACTGACGACAGTTATTCTCTGTGTGAGTATAACCTGCAACATCACAGCTGGTCTGCTCATCAGCAGAGGCGACCGCAAGACGCGAAAGAAGGACGTGTGGGAGTTACTTGACAGACAGGAACTTACGCAGGATGCTATAAAACATATTGAGAAGAAGAAGGAGAAGGAGGAGAAGGAGAAGGAGGAGAAGGAGAAGGAGGAGAAGGAGAAGGAGGAGAAGGCGGAGCGGGAACGTGAGCCGTCGGATAGAGAGGGCGATGGGTCGAGTAGTCGCACGTCGAAGGAGTTTAAAAAGTTGGTCAAGTCGGGGAGCTGAGGGAGGAGGATGGATGGATGCATAGAGGGAGTAATGAAAGATGCAAATGGATATGATGATTACGGTTAATAAATAGTTGATACCTAATTTATATAGAATCATGAACACGGATACTTGGTTGTATCAGATGAGAAGGTCTGTTGTGTCATGGTAGTGTGTTGATGCTATTGCCAACAAATCTTGATGAGGCACTGTGATGGTGCTGCTTAGATGGAATGCTGACATGTCTTTGGCATACTGATATTGCTTTGTCTATTCACCTAACAAGTTCACATAACAACCTCATATAACAACCTCACAACGAGTTCTGTAGCCAGGAACAAGAGGTCGCCCCCAAATCAGCATGCCGGAGACTACGTTGTCATATGCCATGCAGGACACCATATACCTACATTACCACGACAGACACACTGCACTCACGTTCGCACTGGCAGGCATCGGGATGAGATCCAGCATAACGTAGCTCGGACTTGTCTCGACAATCATATATCCCATTGTTTCCGACAGCTACCATGGCCCAACAGTGAACACTCGCTCAGACCATGTCCCGGAAGGCCAAGATAGCATCCCTATTCTGAGTCAACGCCGTTGCGAATATCACCGCCCGCGTATGAAGAGACAATCTAGATTCGTGGCATTTCGTGTTGCGGTGCTCAGAGTCGCGTCTGCACAAAGTTCAGTAGTCACCTCGTGATTGTACATGGGTACGCAGAATGTTGAATTCACGCGATGGTGAGATCACAGTTGGAGACGCAATGGCTTGGTTCAGCAGTGAGACGGCCAAATGGCTCCTGGAGTATACAGCACTTCGCGAGGAAAGGCAATTACACTTCCCTTTGAAGTCACGCAACACCGCAAGCTCTTGAATTCAGCTGAAGTTCAAGGGGTGCTGTTCATCACTATGCAACCATGTACGCTTATCCGTGTCATCCACCAGAAGCAGACTGTTCTAGACGGATTCGAGAAGCCTGAGGTTGACGGAGCCTGTTTTGCATCTGGGCAAAAGCTCGAGATGTTATGTTGGACTGTTGGAGTCGGGGACTTACGGTGATATGGACCACGAAGAGGGATGTCTATGAGGACTGAGTCGACAAGCCTAGGCTGGGGTTAACAATCCGCGTGGCAACTCGAGTGACGATGCCAAGAGGAGATACAATTTCTGTCAACTTGTCTTGCTCGATTCGTTATCACTGAAGGCAAAGACAGCGAGACTATCGCGGCGCGGACGCTTGTTAAGACCGGCCATGGCGGTGTATGAAGCACATGCGAAGGAATTCGGCAACGATGAGATACGAGGCGATAGTGAGATGCCATATATGGGCAAGGCCGAAGAGACATGTGACGCAGCAAAGACCTTGATATAAACGAGAGAAGAGATTAGTAGATAAACGAAGTTTAATTAGATGCTCAGATTGACGATGCAAGCACTTGAAGGTGGAAGATGGGGTATGACACGGTGTCGGATTCAGTGTCGTACTCGGAGGCGAGATTCGATATTCAGGTCAAACCCGATACAATGGACATGACGGGCGGGCCAGACCGAGATATCAGACGGAGGTGGCCGATGGACAAGGCAAAGAGGTAAAGACTATGGCTCGAATGGAAGGAGATAGCTTCTGTTTATCAGTTATGCGCATGTCATTTGACAGATAGTCTCGGACTCTCGGAGGGAGGGTGGGTTAGCTGAAGCTGGGGGAAGAAAGGCCGGGGAAGCTTATCGGATGTAGACAGGGGTACGTTAGATAGGGAGGGGATATGAGAGCTGGGGAAGAGGAGGTGAGTGTGAGTGGTTGTTAGTTGTTATGTAACGGAACATGGGGAGGCTCTTTGGAGTTTGGCAAGCCACGGATGCTAGAGGGACCTACCTAAAGAGTGATAGTGAGAGTCAAGGATATGGACGTATGGGGTTAAGAGGGCGAGGGGGAAACGGGTGTGGCTGTTGGAGGTGAGTGAGGTGAAGTGGAGAGAGAGAAGAGATCACGAGTCAGAGTAGGTTAATTGGATTGGTCTAGATTGATAAGAGTAGACGGACTCCGGAGTAATAGAGATTGTATGGTCAGAAGTAATACCGGTATCTTTACCAGATAGATAGAGACAAAGATAGAGACAGAGATAATAGAGATATCGGACGGGGGCATGTCTAAACAAGGTGACCGAGAGTATAAAACACAAGTTCCCTGTCAGCAATGCCAATTTGTTAGCCAGCTGAGAAGTAAGAGAAGCTAATTGGACGATGAATCGTCTCTGATGGTGTGCAGTTGCTTCTCTAATCTTGCTTGTCTGGTGCAAAGGGCCTTTGAGCTATTCCTAGCCTGGTCGGCTGGTCCGGAAGTGGAGAAGACGTCAGTGGAGATGCTATTCAAACGTTCCAGCAACCTTCCGAAATAGGTATAGGGCATGCCGAGGGATAGGCCGGGGTCTGTAGCTGTCTGGAGATATGGACTGTATCTCTACTATCGCTCTGTATACAATATTGTAGAGTTGTGAGAGGTACATCATGGTATTCAGCTTGATAGTATGATACACCTGTCTTACATTGATATGCTGTGTACCTATATTCTTCCGATATCATGTATTAGTTACAGGGCGTACTACCTAAATGATGGAGTCTTATGGAGACTGGAGTATGTATGGATCCCAACTGATAAGCTCTTCCTACCAAGGGCCCAGATCCAACACAATCCCTGTTAGACCAATTTTTTGCCTCCAAATTGATCCTGTCCTCGTGCTCACTTGCCAATGCAAACGATCGCCGTTTCGTTCTGGCCAACAGCATTAACGGCTTATTTAGTCTTTTATCTACGGTACGGATTCTAATCCTACCGTACCCCAGACTAATTTAGTTTACACACCCCCCGGAGGGAGGCAAAACCAAAGAAAAAAAAAAAGTATCCATTCTTGGAGCTTCGGTCTCGGTTTAAAAAAGTCGAGCAATCCCCACGTTAACCTCGACCCACGACGATCGTCTCTTTCTATCTTTTGCTTGTCCGTTGACTCGTCTGACCCAGCTCCAGTCTTGGTCTAGGGCTAACAGCTTTTTTGGTCAAAAAGTCCCCCTCCTGTCGCATCCTTGTTTCTTCTTCTCTTGTGCTTCACTGCTCCAAGCTGAAGTGAAGCTCCGTCTTCAAGGACCAATTCCTCTCCTCATATTCTTATTCATATTATTTGTTTGAGACAAGGTAGAAGAAGTCATGGCTGAGAAACATATCGATCCGGCTCTCGAGCCTCAGCATCAGCATACTCATCACCATCATCACCACTCCCCCCGCGTCGACGCCCCCGGCCACGATGATCCCGTCTACACAACCAACACCACAGACGCACCATCCGTGATCCCCCAGCAGCGTCACTCCCTCGACGCAGAAGACAAACTCAAGCGTCACTCCCTCGACGCTGAGAAATACACCCCGCCTGACTACAGCGACCACGAGAAGAACGAACCAGGTGTAATTGACGCCTCTGCTACTACCGCCAGCGATACAGGCGCCCGTGTTGGCTGGCGCAGACATGTACCTGGTCCTGTGTACAGACATCGCAAACCGATTATTCACTTGATCATTCTGTGTCTCTTCACGGGATGGTGGATTGCGTCGCTTGTTTTGCATCACGATGATAAGAACTGGGTTGTTCCTTTTCTTCTCTGGCTTGCTATCACGCTGCGCATTGTCTTCTTCTACGTCCCCAGTCGTCATGTCTCAAACGCCATCAAGTTCGTTTGGCGACATACAGCTGTGGTCGTTTATGATGCTATTCCTGCAAAGTTGCGCACTCTTGCTGGTGCCACTGTCACTGTTGCTGCTATTCTCGTTGGCGCTTTCGCCTCGGCTGAGGTCGCTGATAACACGCGTGAGAACCGCGCTGTTAGTGTCTTTGGTTTGATTGTCTTCATGTTCATCCTTTGGGTTACGAGCAAGGATCGCAAGAGGATTAACTGGCGCACTGTCATCGGTGGTATGCTCACGCAGTATGTCATCGGTCTGTTTGTCTTGCGAACCTCAGTCGGCTATGACATCTTCCGCTTCATCGCCGACCGCGCAGCCGATCTTCTTGGCTTTGCCAGAGCTGGTGTTGCGTTCTTGACCAGTGACGATACCGCTGCGACTCCCTTTTTCTTCTTCGGAGTCATTCCCGCCATCATCTTCTTCATCTCTCTCGTCCAGGTTCTCTACTACATTGGTTTCGTCCAGTGGTTCATCGTCAAGTTCGCTACTTTCGTCTTCTGGGGTCTTGGAGTCTCTGGTGCCGAGGCCGTTGTCGCTGCTGCTACTCCCTTCATCGGACAGGGTGAATCTGCTATGCTTGTTCGACCTTTTGTTCCTCACATGACAAAGGCCGAGCTTCACCAGATCATGACTTGTGGTTTTGCCACCATCTCTGGATCTGTTCTTGTTGGTTACATTGGTCTCGGTCTTAACCGTGAGGCTCTCGTGTCATCCTGCATCATGTCGATTCCTGCTTCCCTGGCCATCTCCAAGATGCGATACCCCGAGACTGAAGAGACTCTTACCGCTGGACGCGTTGTCATTCCCGATGACGATGAGCACAAGGCCGAGAACGCTCTCCACGCTTTCGCCAATGGTGCTTGGCTCGGAATCAAGATTGCTGGTACCATCATCTGCTCTCTTCTCTGCATCATCGCCCTCGTCGCTTTCGTCAACGGCCTTCTCACCTGGTGGGGACGATACATCAACATTGACGGTACCCATCCCCTCACTCTTCAGCTCATCCTGGGCTATCTTCTGTACCCTGTTGCATTCCTTCTTGGCGTCCCCCGCGCCAACGGAGACATTCTCCCCGTTGCCAAACTCATCGCCGAGAAGATCATCACCGTAAGTTCAACTCGACTACATAGTATAAGTATAAAACCACGATATCTGACACAGTATAGAACGAGTACAAGGCCTTCACCATGCTCACCAACCCCAGCCCCAAGGACAACGAGTTCTACAACCTCTCCCCCCGCTCCCAGCTCATCGCCACCTACGCCCTCTGCGGTTTCGGCAACATTGGCTCTCTTGGTATTCAGATTGGCATTCTCAGCCAGCTCGCCCCCTCTCGAGGTGGTGATGTCGCCAAGCTTGCCGTCTCTGCTCTCATCTCTGGTGTCCTGGCTACTCTCACTTCTGCCAGTATCGCTGGTCTTGTCGTTACCGATCAGCTTTCGAGTTTCACACGAAGCGCTTCATGATTGGGATGTGATGATGATGTGTTTGTCTGCAAGAGAGAAAATTATGTGTAAAAATTTGAAGAATCGATGGATATGTCCATGATTGATGTGCTATACTACTATACCTACTATACCTATGCTAAAAATGCTATACTGAAAGCCACGAGATGGCTCTGACCCAACATCATCACTTCTCTACCTCGTGAATTGCTCATGCTCTACACTAGTTTGTTACATCTTTGAACAAGTTGAGAAAATCTTTTCCAAGGCCAGACCCTGAAACTCCCCACACTCGTCTGAGGCACAGGCCATTCTTCATTATAATCTGACACATCGAACCATCAAATTAACCAGGGTCGTCCTAGATCTCTTATCGCGTGAGAATAATCAGATTTACTTGCCGAAATTTGTCGCATTGGCCCATCATGGTCTGATCGACAGATAAGCGGACCGAACTACCGGAGACGTCAAATCTTTTAATGACACACTTCTGTCACTGTAGACATGACTGCGATGTATAGTATACTTCGTGTTCTTATTGGATACTCAATCTATCAATAACTCCAAACACCAACGCACTCATGTCTCGTGCCAACTAATTACAACAGCCCAATCGCATAATGCCCTCCTTTTACTCTCCTACTCTCCCACTCTCCTACTCTCCACTTCTGAACCTCCTGTTAAACTCTTCAACCGCTACACCGATCATCTTGTATAGGAACCCCCTCTCACTGCCCTCTCCGATCGGGATGAACGGTCCATTGGCTCCTCCTCGCAATGCTAGACTCACTCCCGTTCGCTCCTTTGCGATTGTCTGAACGTCCTTGAGCGGCACGTCCCACTCGCTTGTCAGACGTCGGGATCGGATCAGCAAGATCCGAGCATATGTAATCATGACCACCATATCTTCCTTGGGTAGCTCCAGATGTCCAATGTACTGTTCGTCAAAGTATCTTCCGTTGTCCACTTGCTTCAGCCAGTATTGCCCGAGAGCTTCCCGTGGGTTGTACGGGCGCACGATGCCATCTTGTGGAATGTATCGTGGGTATCGTGTGCGATCCAGTTCTTGACCGTCAAATACAGTTGTAGTGTTGCGAATACCTTCACTGACGTTGCTGGCCATGTCCAACACACCAACCGCCGGCTTGGTAGCCAGTCCAATCATGCCCTTACCGACACCCTTGAAGAAACCCAGAGCGCCCTCCTGTTCGGCGCCCTCCAAAGGTTTGCGTGCAAGTCCGCCTACACCCGATGCAACACTCGTGATAAAGCTGTTGGCGCCAGCAGTGACACCGTACAGGGCGTGCTTCGGCCTGTTGCGAGCCCTTGTGATACGCCGGCGGTCTTGGAATTGTTTGTCCAGCGACGCTGCTGCAAGTCCCTTGCTGAGACTGCCTGTGAACTTGGAGAAACTGTCACTGAATCCAAACACTGTCTTCTTGGCAAAAGAAGCCGCACCCTTGGCGATGCCCAAACCAAACTCCTCTGGCCTATCCGACAAGATCAAGCCCTGGTACGGTTCGTAGAACACATCTGTCACACCCGACGAGATACTGTTGAACAGACCCACAGGGTTGCCGAGGAAGTCGGCAGATCCCAGAATCTTGTGAATCTGATACATGACTTCTTGACTGTAGTGGCTCGAGAAGTTCTGGATGAGCACGGCCGTAGTGACTCTCACGTTGTCCAAAATGAGCGCATTGAACCGAAGTGGTGCATCATTGACGTTTCCAACAGCCATGGTCATGACGTTGAGGAAGAACATGATGGGGTTGCGAGATGATGCCTTGTCCTCAGCATTGACACGTTCAGTTCGCATGAAACTCAAATCTAGCTGCATGGGCTGAATGTTGAGAACCTCAAAATAGATGTCTTGTCCAGCAGGTTGGCCTGATGGCTCCGGAATGTCAAGATCCTCATCACACAGCTTGCCAGAATCGTCAACTTCCGTCCAGCTGGCGCCAGGCACGTTTGTGAAGTCGAGCAGAGCAAAGACAAAGTCTTCATCCAGATCAATTGTCATTTCCTGCAGCAGGATGGTTGCGTACTTGATGTAGAGCACACCATACGAATCATCCTTGACACGACTGACCATGGCGTGTAGCGATGGATGAGCCTCCACTTCCTGCGCCTTCTTGGGCACCACACTGGGATAGAGGATCATGGGGAAGATGCCACCGTACAATTGGTTATCGATCTGAATCCACTTGATCGCCATTGAGATTGTCTGAATGAGGGGTGAGTCGCTGTATCTCAATTGAATGTCGCGGAAAGTCAAGTACGCAAGTTCCTTCATCTGAGCGTTGACCAGGGACACTCCAATGCCGGCCAGCTTGAGCTGCGCCCGGAATGTAGCGCCTGTATCTTGATCCTTGACCTCGAAAGCCTCTTGTCCAGTAGTGGTCCTAGCCAATGACTTCGGCTTGTACATGCTCTTGCTGGCACGGAAGTTGCTGAGAATCAGTGTCTGCTTTGGTCCATCAGCAGCGACATTGATGTCGACAATCTTTGCAGCTCCCGAAGAACTATGGAACTTCATCGGGATCTGGTTACCAATCTCAGCCAATTTGACGTGCCGCTCTTTGCCATTCGCAGCAATGATAATCTCGCGGAACTTGGCAGCAGGGAAATCCCAGGCATATGGCATTATGCTGCGAGGTGGGAGACGGTATCTTATTAATCGCCAGCCGCTGCGGTCCTCGTCTCCATCTTCATCATTATTGGGGTTGGCTTGCCAAAACATGAACTCCACGTCACTCTCATTGCGCATCGAGTACGGCCAGTTCTTCCTCTCCATGCTGAGGTTCAAGAAGACGGTGGAGTTCTCCATAAGAACCTCAACCTTGACAAGGTTCTGACGTTGTCCTGCCTTGGCGATCTTGACATAAGTTGTACCAATGTCCGCAATGTTGAAAGGAGACGTCCATTGGTTGTTGACGCCAGGGTAACAGAGGCACAGTTGCTTGACCTTTGACTTTTGCATGAAGTGGAGAGGCTGAAGGGCACCGTCGCCTAGAGTGAGGTAACCAGAGGAGCTAGATTCTCGAACAAGAATCTCTCCGTCCATCTTGTTGTGGAGAACGAATCGGGGTGCAAGCGTCACAACCTTGGTGAGCTTGTACTTGCCCTCACCCGACTCAATGGTAACGCCAACATGGATCTCCTTGTCCTTTGTCGCTGAGTTCAATATAACCTCAGTAGTACTGCCAATAGCCTCGAAACTCTGAGGCTTGCTCCATTCTGAGTCGGCAACCTTCAAAAGAGCTCGGTTGCGGTGATCATCATTGCCATAGGAGAACATGAACGGAAGAGCCTTGGGGCGCTCTCGATCCGACGTATCCATCATAGGGAATTGGCCTGCTGCCGGCTTCGCTTGCTGAAGGAAGCTCTTGGCGCGGACTTGAACATCAACACCCGTCTTGTTCAACACAACATAAGGACTGAACACCGTGATCTTGGACGCGCCTCCACTGTTAGGGATCTTGAAGTGATGCAGTGAAAGATGTAGTGGCAATCCCTTGTCATCCTTGACAACAAGTTTGTACTCCTTGCGGAACTCTTCATTGCTGCCGGAGTTGATGATTGCGAAGTCGCTTGCCTTGAACACTGTATCTTGCATATCGACACTGAGTAGAAGGAGGTGTGAAAGCTCCACAACGTGAACAGGGCTGACGCCACCCTTTCGCAAGAAGTTGGTCCAGTCTTTCTTCGTGTTCTTGTCGTAGATGCGGTACTTAAAGTCATATGGCAAAAGGTTCTCCAGCGTAACTGGTGCTGAAAGCTTGACCTTCATATACGGGTAGTGCCTGCATGTGTTAGTATCACTGTATTAATCAAGGGGCGAGTACTCACTTCGTCAGTGGATTGCCCTTGTCGAAGCGGGCATGGACTTGGAAGTAGAATGGATCACCATTCTCTCCCTTACATACGACCTGTTTGGTAGGTCTCTTGAGCAGGTCCCTCCAGAAGAGCTGATCGTTACTCCACTGATAGCCAAAGCCACCATCAGGTCTAATAAGGACTTGTTTCTCAAAGACGGCCCCAACAGGAGCAGGTCGGGAGTCACCAGGCGCAATCTTCTCAATCTTGAGTAGATGTCCCTCCTGCGCATCGTAGATACCAAGCTCGACTGGAATCTGTGTAGCATTTTCCACAAGCATTGGAGACCTGAAGGTCACGTACTTGATGTTGTCGGTTCCCAACTCTACCTCAACACAGAGACGGTGCAGGACGTTATCCGCCTTGGGGCGGAGGCCATACAGGTATTCACCTTCTCGGTTGAGTCTGACGTTCTTGACGGGATCAAAGCCACTACCGTCCAGCTGGATGGAGACGTAGTTCTGGTTCGATTCAGTGAGCAGGTTCTCACGCATCTTCTCCCAATGCTCAAAACTCCAAGGCGCTTCTTGGCCATCTTCCAACCGGAGGTTGATGGGCTCGTCACTAGTGGGACTCTTGGAGTGGATGGCGACATCAAAGCCAGTGTAGTTTCTGATGCGGTAAGGTGCCTCAACGCCACGAGGCTTGTCCAATACATCCTCGGCGGATGTAAGGAACTGGAATGACTTGGATGCCAAAGCAATTGAAGCCGTGGTGACCGTCACATCGAATACCTTCTTGGAGGCAACATCAATCGACAGCAGTCCAGAGATGGGGTCCTTGGCGACACCGAAGCCGACTTGCCATGGCTCGAGGAGAGGCTCCCAGCTGGATTTTGCGAAGTTGTAGACATTGGAATACAGGTCGATGGCAGTCTCGGCCTTCAGGTTCGAGGACCAGTTCTCAGCTGACGCTGTGAAGTTCTTGATGCCAAGGTCAAGGATGGGAAGTTCGTGTATGTCACCGATCAATACGACACGAATGCCGTCCACGGTTGCAGACAGCGTCTCATATTTCTTCTGGGCCACCTGCTCGGGTGTTTTGCCGGCCTTGGTGTCAGCATGAGTGACAGCGTGAGATGTCGCGGTCACCTTGCTTCGTCCGGCGATAGTTGACTGGCCTCGACCGCTGCCAGACCGTTGCTTCATTCCAGCGTTGCGTAGTTCTCGCGCCTTCTGTTCAGCAGGCGTCTCCTTGACCTTTTTAGGCTCGTCGTTACCAGACAACTCGCTCGCTTTGCTGACGATCTGAAGCACAAGGAGAATATCGCGCAGCGATAGTCGCAAGACAAGAGGCTCAATGTCAACATGGATGTCGGTGGCCTGGGGCTTGGAGCTATCCATGCTCAACTGGACTGAGAAGTCGTCAATGATACGCAGGCGAGACGTCTCAAATCTGTCCATTCGGCACAAGAACATTCCGACTTCCGAGATTTGGAAGGTCAGGGCGTGCTGTTGGGAGAGAAGCATCTGTCGGATAGATAGAACAATTGCCTCAGAGCTCGATGTCAAAGGATTGGCGATGAGAATGACCTGCGCATCGACTAGGTTAACCCGGAAAGCAATGCTCATGGCAGGTTCCTGCTTTTCTTGTTTCTGGGTGACCTCTTCGCTTTGACGCCTTGAGATTTCCGACCGAGGTCGTGAAGCATTGCCTACATAAGAGACTTGCATAGACTCAGCATCTGATTCATCGGGTGTAGTTTCAGCCATGCTTTCGTCGTCCATTGGGCTACCCTCATCAACAGTCAACGCTTCCATGGCGAATTTCTGAATGGTAAAGAGGTAGTCAAGGGCGAAGATGACTCGTGGACTATCGATGGTAGCCATAGCTATTAAGCTCTTTTCCTTGCCACCAGACATTGTAACGCTAGCCATCAGCTGTTGAACCTCCTTGTTCATGGAAGACATGATGCGGCGGAACTTGTTGGTCTCGCGTGGTCGACTATCGTAGATTGTGAACGATCGGATGAGCAACTCTGCTTCAAGTGAGCCGTCAGAGAGCATTCTTGTCTTGACCTTGGTGTCATCGAGCGAAAATCGGGACAGGCTTGATTGAGCAATGTCATGGACAGGCTCGTTCTCTTGTGCGTTGATGAGTTCAAGGCCAATGGTGTTGACGCGGAAGACGAGATCAAGTTTCGCCCACTCATGGTCAATGGAACCAAGCTCGGGGCCAAGATCAACCAGCGTCTGATCATCGCCAGACTTGTCTTCGATGTTGGCTGTTCTAGCGCGCTGCAGGGTACCTTCGTCAACTGCCTTGGCAGCTTCCTCCTCGTGGTCGCCACCTTCACCAGCAAACGCAGCAGGTACCGATTTGGAGATCTCCAAAAGGAACTTGACTTGGTACTGGGTGAGTCGCAGATTGAAGTCAGACATTGTTCCTTCAATTTCAGTCTCAGGTCGCTTGACACCAGGTTTGTGCTCAGCATAGGTAATGTTGAATCCAAGATCGACATGGTCAATCATCTCGAGCTCCTCTGAAACACCTTCGGGGTAGTGGAAATCGGAAG
Organism: Fusarium sp. NRRL 53497; assembly: GCA_013184445.1. NCBI lineage: Eukaryota > Fungi > Ascomycota > Sordariomycetes > Hypocreales > Nectriaceae > Fusarium > Fusarium sp. NRRL 53497. The sequence continues at coordinate 334,328 of JABCJZ010000114.1, forward strand.
TGAGCTTGATGTTGCGGATACCTGCGGACAGCTTCATGGCAATGTCGGAGTTCTCGCTGTCGTCAAGAGGAGTGAACTTGTTCTGAGCGTAGATCTCACCAAGGTAGGCAGTGATGACATCCCTCTCAGCCTGGCCTGGCTGCTGCACTCGAGGGAAGACAACAATAGGAGTGTTGACAACAATATCGAACTTGAAGCGACTGGGGCTCTGTTGCAGTTGATTGGCCTGGTTCATAGCAGCTTGGCGCGCAGCATTGTAAAGAGCCTGCATCTTGCCAAACTTGACCAAAAAGTCAATGATCTTGCGGAATGGCTCCTCCACAAAGTTCACCTTGACGGAACCAGCACGAAGGAAGACGGAGCTGTCATAGCCTGGGTATGCCTTGGGGTTAGAGGAATCGAAGGTCTCATAGCGGAAGTCAGCTAGATCATCTCCCTGAATGGTCACAAGCTTTCGTAGATGAGATTCTTCGGAGACGCCCAGATTAACATCGTCAACGAGTGACAAGTCACCAAGTCTAGCTGAGATGCGCATGGTCTTGCCCCGGAGGAAGATACCAGCATCGGCCTTGTTGAAGGACAGCGTGGCGAGACGAATGCCATCATTGTTGAGAATCAGCCTGATACTCTTCAAGTCAACCTTAACTCGGATAGATCCATTGTTGGAGTTTACTGTGGGCGCATTGACGACTGCGACAGCAGTATCGACGCTTTCTGAATCGTCATCATCGTTATCAAGTATTGCCTTGTTGTTATTCGATTGATCATCGTTGTTTGTAAAAGTGATCAGGATAAAGTCCAACAAGGTAAGCAATGTCTTTCGCGTAACGACCAAGTTGATTGTGGAAATGACTGCATTGATGTTGGTTTCGATGCCCTCGTAGACGGGCATGAACTCGGGAGACAAGGGGTTGACCTTGACAAACTTGACGTGAACCAAGCTGCGGCCTTCCTTGAGATCTTCACTGTCACCAGACGAGATGATAGACTTGAACTCAGCAGAAGGGTTGTCCACAAAGTCATCAACAGTGACCGAGCCTAGTGAGACATCTGCCACCATGTCGAAGGGCCTGGTATAGAACTCCAAATCGAAGCGCTCAGCAACGAGTTCAACGAGCAACGAGTCAGGCTTCTGCCCATCAGGATCGCTCCTGTAGAGCGAACCTTTGAGGGTATCGACCTTAAACTTGAACTCGAAAATGCGTTGCTGAACTCGGAGCTGCTGGGAATCACCTCCATCGGGGGCATCCTCAAAGTCGTCATCATCTTCATCCATATCATCAAGTACAACAGCGGTTTCCGACTGCATAAATGGGAAAGGCGTGGATTGTCTTCGCTCGCGCTGAGACTTTCTTCGGGATCGATTAGATGAGTTGCTCTTGAGGCGAGGGCGAGATGGCTCCTTGTGTTCCTCTAGTCGTGGTGCAGGCCCGCCAAATTTGGGAATAGCCACGTCGATGACCTTCATGAGGTTCTTATACTTTGTGTCAGAGACAGTGGCGTGGAGCATTGGCAGATGTCCCGAGACCTTGAACTTGGTCAAGTTGGGTGCTTTTGGTAGAATGGAGGTCTCGACGACGAAATCGACATTGATACGTTCAACAACATGAAGATGGGCCTCGTCACTCTTCTCAACCAACTGAGCTTTGGTAGCCTCGACTGAGGGTCCGATGAGGACTTGAGTCGATGTCAGCTTGACAATAAACTTGTCATACATGACCGATTCCAGCTTTTTGAGATCTTCGGCGCTGTACGCTTGCTTTTGCTTTGATTGGATCTCCTTCATTGTGCTTTGGTCAACCAGTTCACTGTTGACATGGATATGACCCGCATCTACAATCAAGCAAGTAGAGTTCTCGGTGGTGATACTGACAGGCACAATGATCAGAGGTGCTTGCAGATCCAACTCGGCGTTGATTGTCTTGTGTTCCTCTAGAGCGAACTCAAGACCTGCTCGAGTCTGCTCCCGAATGCTCTCAACAGTCGCGCCAGCACTCTCCATGAGGGCAGTAATGGACTCCATGTGACGCTCAGGAGGCCTAAAGAAGTCGGCGATGCCCACAACAAAGTTGGGGTTCCAGATGACCTCAAGAGGTTTCATCTTTCCAACGACAGCAATGTCACCCTCGCGTTCAATGGGGTTCTGCTCAAACTCAAACTGGAAGAAGGGATCCTCCTCTGGTTGCTCGAGTTCGGCCAACGACAGTCGCTTACGCTGCTTTTCGGTAGGTGCATCCTTGACTCTTACAATCTCAGGGTAGACTGAGTCTGGTGTAGTGCCATCGTTGACACGTAGGCCACCGAGGCTGACGTTCGCAAGCACGGAATCCTTCCTCTGCAACATCTTGGCCTTGAAGACATCAAAGTGCAGACTGAGAAGATCTGCCGCATGATCATGAGGGCTCTTCTTCAGTGTAAAGCTACCAGTGCTGAGAGATGTTTCGATGCACATCTTGATAGCCTCACGAGGCACATCAACCTCGTCAGCGATGGCGTTCTTCTCGTCCCAGTCGATGGCCTCGTAGAGCTCTTGTCGCTGCTCTTCAGTCATCTGCGTGTTCTCTTCATTTTGCTCAATCTTTTCTTGGGGGTTCGAACCCCACATCCATGCGACCCAGCCTTGTTGCTGTTGCGGCTGTTGTGGTTGGTTCTTGAGGGCTTCAGCATTCTCTTTCTTAAGTTGGTTGCGGGCCAATGATCGCCAGAATCGCAAATCCTCGTATGTGAGCTTCCATTCGAGAGAGTTGATGGCATCAGTTTCATCAGAAGACATCTGCTGGCCTTGTTTTCTCTTCTTGAATAATTCGATGTATCGTTTTCGATCGTCACGTCGCTCGCGGAAGTAATCCCATGACCATTTGCGGTTGCGCTCGTGAATCTTTGATAACACAGCGTTGCCCGCAAACTCCAGCCAGGCACGAGGATCTTCCTTTGGTCGGGCACCCTTTGGTTGTAGACGTTTGTATTCTTGGTGTCGAATGAAGTAGTGGAACAGATCAACCATCATCAAGGCATCTCGGTATTGATCGTCATCGAGAACAAGACCAATTTCCTCGAAAAGCAAGTTGGCTTTGAACTTGGGTACCTTGATGTCGCCCGATTTGTCCAGCTCGATCTTGGCTTGGCCACTGACGGGCTTGAGGATGAACTGATGGTTGGCATTCTCTTGCGCGTCTTTTCCAATCATTTCTCTGAACTTCTCTACCATTTCATCATGTGGCATTAATTCCTCAGACGAGGTTGAAGCTTCTCGGCCGGTTCCGAGAAGAGTTGAGTCGGTATTCCAGTATACAGCTAGAGCACCCAGGGTGGCCAGTTTGTGGGTGACGGCATTGGAGTCTTGGATGAAAGTAGGTTTCCACTGGCCATCAGTGCTGACGGCGCTGAACTCCTCGAGGGTAACACCAAGGGCAAATGGGTGTCCTGGTGCGGAGATGGAGTCTTCGTATCGGATGTGTATGTTCTTGACCGTGACCTGCAGGTTGTCGACGATCTTTGTTACCAGACTCTGTGTAAAGCTCTGGCTCTTCTTCTGCTCCTCCTGGCTCAGACCTTCCTGGTTCCTCTCCTTGAGCAACTCGGCACTGTCCAGTTTCTCCATCTTGAGGCGCTGTTTCCTGCGGTCTTCCTCATCTTGGTCATATTCAGCCTCTTCTTTGGGGCTGGCAAGAAGAAAGACATCCTGGATAAAGACCTTGACAGGAGCACCGCGCAGGTTGGACCAAGGGATGACGAGGGTCAGCTCGCCAAGGTGGCCCTCCATAACATTGATGGGAAGCTTGAGCTGGTCGAGGGCCTCGCGGCGCAGCTCGAGGTTGCGGAGCTTAACATCGCCGGACCAGATACCGACCTTCAGCTGGGCAGGATCGAAGTTCTTGACATACATGCCCAGGAAGCGGTTAAGCAGGCCAGCGACGAGACCTTCGAGCATTCTGGCGGTGTTGTGGCCGTAACCCGGGCCGGGGAGGGAAAGGTCGGGTTCGTGTGATTTATTTTATCGAGGATTCATGAGAGGTGTTTGGGTGTTGACACGGGTGCCATACGAGGCTCGATCGGTGAATCGGTCGCTCTCGATTTGGGTGTTGAGGTGTATCGTGATGAACAGGAATACCCAGAGCGGGGTTACACTCGAGGTTGTATCGTGCGTATGTAGTAGGGTATATCCCTGATAGAGGGAGATGGGAATGATGTAGCGAAAAAGCGGGATTCAGTGGATGAGGGTATTAGCGATTATGCCTCTCCTCTTCAAAAGATGGACGAAACTCGGTGACGGAGGAGATATTGAAAAGGTGGGTTCAGAACCAGAACCAGAACCAGAAACCAGTCGTATCGGGCTGTGGATGAGTGACGCAGCTGGCCGGAGCAAAAGTGGGAAGCAGCAGTTTTGGGGAATGGTGTGGCGTATGACGATGTTGTCAGAGGTACTTATTAATTGGTGAGAATTTGGAGAAGACACAAGTACCGAATTGGCTTTGAGCTCTCTGTGGCTTTGTTTTTTGCGTTCCAACGTGGTCGGGTACCTACCGTAGCAGAAGCTGTTACTGTTAACAGCCCTGGAGCACATCAAAGCACAGGGCAATTTTGGTGGGGCATCATAGAGATCCTCGCTAACAATTTACTTGGCAGAGCTAATACACAGTACCTACTCATCATGACAATCTCATCGATATCGGTATTCTCAAGCTTCAACTACCTTAGGTTGACATTCCCGGTGTTATGCAAATACCCTTTTGAGTCTATTCATTTCCTTTCTCATCAGTATCTATTCCCTGTTGGCTTTTTCCAAAGATATCTGATGGCTGTCACTTTAGAGCTATTCCACCAAAATACTACATTCATGACGTCACGACATAGCTTCATATCGATCGCGATGATGTAGACGTGACAGCAAAAGAAGCAATCCATGAACGGTTTGGTCTCAGTCCCGGGCCGAGGCCTCCAGTTTCTCTGTGTGACAGAATTCTATTTCCCCAGGCACATACTAACTGTAACAAGCCATTACGTAGATATCATCCAGATCTTGGAACAACACAAGCTTCCATTGTTATGCTCCATTGAGCTCATGGTATTTCAGTTTTCCATTCCAGAACTCTTGCTCTGTTTCTTTCAACCTTTTCGATACCTAATCGATCATTGACTAAAGCATTCAGTTTCTTGGTCTGTTTGCAACAGCTACTCGCGTGCCTCTAATTGACTTGATCTCCCTTCACATCTTGACCATGTTCCGTACCTCTTCTCGCTCGCTCTGGCATCTCGCCTCGAGGGCCCACTCCAGAGCTCCTCTTCTATCTCAATCCCTTCCCCGCGCATCAATTGCACCTCTCCGCCAACGCGCCGTCTACTCAAGCAAATCGGACAAATCGGACAAATCAGACCCAGAGAACCCTCCTCCTCCCAAGCAACCCATTGACTATGAAGCCGAGCACAAACGCGGGCAGGAGCTCCTCCAATCCAACCCAAGTGTTGTCTCGACCCAGAGCTCCCTCGCCAATACATCCAGTCCACCTCCTGCAGCTCGGGGCTCTTCGAGCGGGGACGAGGACATGACCAGTGAGCTCAAGCACGATATTGTAAGCTCCAAGCAAGTCCAAGACTCCATGTGAAGCTCTCTAACCTGTCGCAGGGCATTGTCAAAGATACCTTCACATTCACAGATGTCCCCCGCGAGTCGCACATCCTTGGTCTAGCTGGTACCCTGCCCTACCTTGGAACTTCTCTTTCCACCGTCTTCCTCGCTTGGGACTTGAACAAGAACATTCCCTCTGGCAACGCCTTCTACGATGCTATCATGATTGATCATGAGACAGCCAAGCACCTTCTGAGCGTCATTGAGCCTCTCCAGCTCGGATACGGTGCTGTCATTATTTCTTTCCTTGGTGCCATCCACTGGGTAAGTTTGCAGCTTCGTAACTTGTGCGCATCGAGCTAATCACTTGTAATCAGGGTCTCGAGTACGCTGAGAAACAACCACTCCTCGAACGAACCCGTTTCCGTTATGGCATGGGTCTTGCCGCATCGATTGTCGCATGGCCAACTGTGATGCTCCCCGTTGAGTACGCTCTCACCACTCAATTCATGGCCTTTGTCGCTCTCTATTTCGCCGATGCTCGAGCTGCGACAAAGGGCTGGGCCCCCAGATGGTACGGCTCCTACCGCTTCCTTCTCACAGCAATGGTCGGTTTCGCCATCTTCATCTCTCTTATCGGACGCGCCAAGATTAAGCAAGGAGATGCCATTACTGCCAAGGGTCTGAGCGAGAACTTTGAAAGGGCTGGTCTTGCTGACCACAATACCAACTGGGAGAAGCTTGAGGCTGAGGAAAGAGAACGTCGACGAAAGCAGAAGGAGGAAGAAGAGAAGAAGGCCAAGGAGGAAGAGAAGAAGAAGAAGGCTGAAGAGAAGAAGGGCAAGAAGAAGGACAGCAAGGGTGATGATAAGGCAAAGAAGGGTGACGACAAGGCCAAGGCTTCTGATGATAAGGAGAAGAACGACGACGACAAGGCTAAGGCTTCCGAGGAGGGTGAAGACAAGGAGGGTGATGAGAAGAGCGAGTCTAAGGGCAAGAATGCAGAGAGCAAAAACGAAGACAAGGAGTCTGAGTCCAAGGATGAGGGAAAGGATTCCAAGGGAGACGAGGAGGAGTCCGAATCCAAGGATGAGTCCAAGGATGAAGATAACGCTGACTCCAAGGATGAGTCTAAGGATGAGGGCGAGGAAGAGGAGTCCAAGGACGAAAAGCCTGACGAGTCATCTGACGAAGAGTCAAAGGATGACCCTAAGGAAGAGTCCAACAAGAAGGACGGCAAGTCCAAGGATAAGAAGGGTGATAAATCTGAAGACAAGTCTGAGGACAAGGAGGACGACGACAAGAAGGAAGAGAAAAAAGACGATGAGTCTAAGGATAAGAAGGACGATAAGAAAGAGGGAAAGTCTGAAGACAAGAAGGATGCCAAGTCCAAGGGTAAGAAGGATAAATAACTTGCAGTCAGAACGACCAAGCAAGACAAGCATGAGCACTGAAGCGCTTAGGGATCACAACGGAGTTCCGGAATCTGCTGGATTATTTCTAACATACTGAGTTAATGAATTGATGTCCATACAAGACACTTTACTGAATCCTGTAATGTGATGACTATTAGGTAAAGAATAAAATCATCAACTTCATGCATTAAACAACTAGGTATCTCTGACCCGCCGCGGGTATTGCTTCGCAAAATCCCAAACACAGCCTCGGCCCATGTATAATTCTATCAGACCACTTGAAGAGAAACGAAGCGAAGCAAAGCAAAGCAAAGCAGATGGTGGCACAAGTTCCAACGCCGTGAAAATGCAACCTGACCAGGACCGTCTGTCTGTCTGTCCCAGAAGTACCCATCCAGCTTTTCCGCCATGAACCTCCCAAAAATCATCATCATTAAAAGTACTGCAGCAAACAATCATTGCACACCCAGTTTCTAACAATGCTCCTAAGGTCGAGCGAGTCCTTGCTTGGCCTGTAGATATGTCAGCTTCAATATCGCGTACTGGTGGTGTAGAGATCAACATACCTTCATCTGTTCAATTCGGGCCTTCAATTGGCTCGTCACCTCTGCTGCCCTTCTCCAACTCTCAGCACCGTTGCCTCCAGTTGGCTGAGGTAGTGATGACATTGGCCGTTGAGAAGGTGCTGGTGCGTGGTCTTCGTCGCGATACGATGCAGCGCTCCTAAAGCCTCGTGCTGGAGATCCACGGCCGGACGAACTTGCGCTACCAGCATAACGCATCTCGGGGCTAAGCTTGTTGCGAGGAATCATTGGCTCGCCATTCTCCTTCTCTTCTGACATACTGCTGGTGATGCTCATTCTGTGGCGGCTCATCGATGGTGGTCCATGGTCTCGGTAGACATCTTCTATGGGCGAAGCAATGCCTCCAGGGCTGTGCATGCCGTTTCCAGAGCTACCAAGTCCCTCGGCACGGCTCAAAGCCTTCTTAAGTCTTTCTAGTTCGCGTCTCAAGCGGTCGTTGGTCTGTTCGGTAGCCTCTGCATCACTCCTAGCGCGAACCAATTGCGTCTCCTTGGCCTTGATGCTCAGCACGTCTCGGGTGTGGTCCTCAATCAAGCCAGCGTTCTGATTCTTGAGTTCCTGAATCTCCGACATGAACTTGCTGCGTTCCTGTCGCATCTCATCAACTTGGCGGGCTAACCGGTCGTTGGCTGCTCTAAGCTCCTCAATCTCGGCACGCTCCACAGCAGTGAGACCGCTAGATGGAGGCGGCGAGGCTGGTGCCACGGGCGGTGAGGGTGCGGTAGGTTTGGCAAGAGACCGTCCAGCAAGTCCGCGAGAGAGGCCAAGACGAGGTTGAGCAGGAGGTGCGGGCTCGTCGTCGGGCATGACAGGAGCAGCGGGTACTCGGCGAGGGGAGCCTGGGGGGGCAGGACCTCCAAGCGTCCTCTTCTGAGGGCCCTTTAATCCACCAAGTCCAGGCTTTCCGAGCTTAGCTCGAGGGGTTGGTTGGGGGGCGAGGGGAGCCTCATCTGGCATCACAGGAGCTGCAGCAGCGGGGGCAGCCTTCTTGGCCATGGGCTTCTTTCCACCCATAACCTTCTTGGGAGGCGCCGCCTTGGGAGCAGGGGCAGCCTTGGGCTTGGGCTTCTCCTTGGCCTTGACTTCAGCCGCCTCAAAGAACTCCTTGACCTTGGTCTTGCGGATGTCGTCCAGTCCTTCCAGGTTAGGTGTCATAGCACGTTCACCGATGATCTTCATGACGGTACCGAGAATCTCAGCACCGCCGTCTCGAAGAGCAGGGCTTGACTCGGACAGCAGCTTCTTTCCAGCTTCGCAGATGGTGGCTTGCTCTGGCTTGCTGGGCACATCGCGCGTGTTTCGTAGACAGCGAATCAAGAACTTCATTGTGCCTTCTTTGACCTGGGGGTTTTTGTTACCAAGGTATGTGGTGATATCCTCCAGACACTCGGTCAAATCAGTGGAGGCGAAAGCAGCGTCAAGGGCGGCTGCAAGAGCATCCGCCACCGTGGCCTTCTTCTCTTTGAGGCGGTCCATGATGGGCTGCATGACAATACTGCGATACTTGCCAAAGGCCTTGCGCAATCCCTTTGCGAGAGCCTCGATACAGAGGGCGGCTTGCGTGACAACAGCAACGTTGGCGTCCTTCATGCACTTGGCCAATCCACGACAAACTTCGCTAAAATCGGTTTCCTTAATGCGAGGAACATTGAGTGCCTGGTGGAGGCCATCGACTGCTTCCTTTCGGTCCTTCCACTTTGAAGAGGCGAGCAGATCGCTAAAGTTGGGAGGGATCTTCTTGCTAACATCTTGAGGCTCAGCCAAATCGAAAGCGTCGACCTCGCCAACATCCTCGCCGTCAACTTCACCATCTTCTCCCTCCTCGCCGCCTTCGGGGGCAGCGTCAATAGCTTCTTGTTGGGATCGAAGGAGACGTTCTTGCTTTGGAGGGCCCTCGGCCTTGATCTTCTCGAACTGCGCTTCCAAATCAGTCTGCTGAGTAGGCTTAAGCTCGCCCCAAAACATGGGCTTCATAGCCTCCCTCAACCATCTGTAAAGTTCGACTGTCAAGTTGGTGGCCTCAGCACGGACGTTCTTGTCGGCAGCACCGAAGGCTTTGGGGAGCGCTTTGAGCACGGGTTTCGGGTCGACGACCTTGCAGCCATAGTTGTGGAAGATCTGTGTAAGAGCGTGCAGTGTCGCAGCAATGTTCTTTGGGACCTTGTTGGACAAGCCAGGGAGCATGTCCTCGATAACAGGCCCGGCGACATCGAGTTCAATGTATAGCAGTAAAGCTTCGATGGAATTTTGCTTGATGGCGGCACGGGTGGAAGATAGACACTTCTCAGTCATAGGGGTGATGGTCTGATTTCGCGACCTCAGACAACAGTCCCGTCCACCATATTTGAGAAAAGCGCACAAAGCGGTGACAGCTTCTTGTTGGGCGGCAACATTTGAGTCGAGAACAGCTTTATTCCACAGGCCTGGATCGTTCAAAAATGGTCGAAAACAGGGGTCGGACTCGTCGGGAGACTTTTCGAACTGTTTGGCGGCTTCCTCATATGCTCCTTTTCTGACCTTCCAGACCTTGTGAGCAAAGCGGTCTGCCAAGGGTATGGAGCTATAATCCTCTTCTTCAGCCATGGTTGTGTTTTTGTCAGAAAACTTGTATTGGGGAAAGCTCGAGGCAGGGTATCTTTCGAGTGTATGAGATTGGTTCTTGTTGGTGGGCTTTATTAACCGGACTAAGCGGGTAATTAGCTTATGAAATAAACGAGAGCGGCGAGGAGGATCCATCATAGCTATCGAATCAGGCTGCTATCAAGCGCGACAGTCGCTCAAGAGCGAGGCCGGGCTTGATGGTATATGAAGGACTCGCAAAGTTGTACATACCAAAGCTTCAAAGATGTGTCGAATGGCGGGTATCAAATGGAGGGAAGAGGTGGTTGTCGCGTGAGTGGAAGGACAATGGATGTAAATGAGGAAACAAAGCAGATGCGTTGTTCTTTCTGTAAAAGAGAGCGCACGGTTAGTGAATCCAAGTATGGAGAGAAAGAAGCATGCGCAACAAAGCGACAAGGTCCAAAAGCAAGCAAGCAGGGCAAGGCAGGGCAAGACAAGACAAGACAAGGGACTCTATTTGTTCCTGGATCCTTGTTGTTTGGGTGAGGGACGATATTCTCGTTTTTTGGAGGGGAAATCAAAAGTCAACAAGCGCCTGTCACCTGATGAACAGGGGTTGAAATTGACGGGCGGGAACAGAACATGGGGACTGATTTTCAGGGACCTTACCTTAGGTGCGGTTTGTTTGTAGGTTTGAACGTTGAAGATCTTTAAGTGAGGTATGATTTAAATGTTGACAGTTAAGGTAGTATGAATTGGGAAAGACAAAGTTATATCTGCTGTGCCACAGACACAGACCCTCCAAAATCGACGTTCCTGGCTGGTGTGTTGTCATTCAAGTGGTCTGCTTCTCTTTATTGACGCCCAATCTGCCGCCATTGCCCCAGAAACAGACTGCAGCCACACGCCAACGTCAAAACGCATGAAGATCAACATCCCGTCTCTTGGTCCAGAAGAATCAACCTCATTATCCCAAACAATGATTACCACGACAAGAATAATACAAAATCATAAATCACTACAAAGTTTTGGGATATCTGTCATTTTCAAGAACAATACTCCCTTCAGATTCAAATGACGATCTATCAGCCGCAAGGGACTGATGTCACATTCCAACCGTAGCTGTAAATCTTCAGCTCGTAGCGTCAAAGCTCAAGTGGCATGAACTCTTCATAATATGTGGCTAAAAATGTCAAGAATGATTACTGACATTCGCATTGCTTTCCATTGCGCCGCAACGAAGCTTCTAGTCAGCTGTTGACGTGTCATACTAAGCTGGAGGATGGATATGCCTTGGACTTGGGCGCCGGGTTATTATCCACATTCTTCAAAGACAAGCTTGGACGAGGTATCCATGACTTTGATTGAGGGGTAACTTGGGACATGGGAAAATCTGAACAAATCTACCTGAAAAATTCAACCATAGTTACTCCAGACAAGTAAAGCGATTCATCCTTTCTGATGCCGCGTTGATCGCCGCGCAACGTCTTACAGTTGCTTCACACCAGCATGGTTCACTTATGATGGGTCCCTTGCTTGTAGATGCACGTCACACTTGGATAAAAAAAGCGATTTATAAGAGTGATCCTCTCTTAGAGGAACTCGCCTTGATGCTGATCATTTCTTCTCTACGTATTTCTACAGAGAGCCTTCAATATCAGTACCTTGGTGCAGCGTCATTCGCCAAGTCTCTCACCCTCGACAAGGTCCCAAATTGGTGCAAGAGAGCATCTAACTTAGTAGAAGTAACTATTTCCCCGGTCATCTCAACTGATTCCCCTTCCAACACAGATCATTTGCTATTATTTCGTATCTTCCTTTCGACTGACGAAGCACGCGAGCTGGTCCAAGCCTAGGAGGACAGTAACCGCCTCGCAGAAGTCGAGCAGGAACTTGTCCAGGCGAAGGAACCTCCAGAAACTCAAGGTAGCACACCTCTGTAAAGAACACTGTAAAACATTGCCTAAATATCACCTTAATGTATTTATGACTTTAGGTAATCCTTAATAGATATAATTAAAAGATTGTGCCCTACAAGCATTGCGTTGTCTACCTAAAGATAGGCCCGTTAGATGTTGAAACTGAAGAGCCCCTACGCTGGTCCAGGAACCAAACTCAAGTGAACTGTTCAAGCATCCAACACTCCGCAAGTAGATTACAATTGCTAAGAAAATAATCGCGAAACAATTGAAAGCCGTGGGGTATGCTTAACTATTAATCGTCATTTTAACGCCACGCGTAATTAACAGCCAACTCCATCTTGACAACGCAAATGCTTAAAGGTCACGTGTAGATAAGATACGCTCCAAACATCGTCATGCCTGAGCTTCCAGCTTTAATTCTACGTCTGCCTGTCGCGTCGCAAGTCTTGCTTCAACCATCGTGGAAGTGCGCCCTCGCACGCAAAACTCATACCCAATATACGGAGAGCTTCAGACAACTTTGTCACCATGAACGGCTCATCGCGACCGTCGTTTGACCCCTCGCGCCTCACGAAAGCCGCCGCGGCCGAATATTCTTCATCTGCATCCGAATCTGATGATGAGCACCTTGCACCAGGCCTCGATGCCGATAACGACTTTGGCGACTTTAATCCACGAAAGAGACGTCGCGTCGGTGGTAATAACAAGGAGAAGGCGGCGCTTGGCATCTTTGGCTCCGACAGCGAGGACGACGGTCCTGCCAGGAAATGGAAGAGGACGACATTGAGAACTAAAGGCATGAACTTTGTCTCAACTGGCGCAGGAAGTGATAAAGAAGACGAGGACGAAGACTCCGACGATAATCGACCAATGCTAGGGAGCGCAATGGACCAAGACGATGAAGAGGACGAGGAAGAGGAAGGAAACACACGCGGTTTAGGTCTCGGCTTTGGAGGCGCTGCCCGCGGTTTTGCGCAGAACGATACACAAAACTCAAGTCGAAGCGCGAGCGCTGAAGCAACATCTCGCCCATCATTCCGAACCCGATTCGATGGCAAGAACCCTCTCGGGATGGGCTTTGTTCCATCATCGTCGAACGATCCCGTCCTCAAGAACCCACGCGATGATGGCTCTCCAACGCCTCGTAACAAACCACAACCCAGTGCCTTTGGTGCAAAGGGCAAGACCAATCCCAAATCTTTTGGTGCTCGAATGATGGCAAAGATGGGTTACCAAGAGGGACAGGGTCTGGGTAAAGAGGGCCAGGGTCGAAACGTGATTATCGAGGCGAATCTGCGACCACAAGGTATCGGTTTGGGTGCTGTCAAGGAGAAGTCCGAACAAGAACGAAAAGAAGAGAAGCGACAGGCTCAATTACGAGGAGAACAGGTGGTCGATTCGGACGAGGAAGAGAAGAAGAAGCGCAAGAGGGCGAAGAAGAAGTCCCTGGGAGCTGCGTTCGACAGCGCAACAAGCACACCAAGACGCCAGAAGCCGAAATACCTTACGGCGGAGGAACTCAAGGCTGCTGCCCCAGGCCTTCATATCCCAGATGCATTTGCCCCTATTCTCGACATGACAGGGCCAGGAAGCAAGATGCTCACGTCAACGAGTGGCATCATGACACCGACAACAGGAACCGCCACACCAGAGTCGACAGAGGTTATTGAAGCGAGGAAGCTCGTGAAGAGAGCGCAAGCGGATCTGTTGGCCTTTTCCGATGAGTGGAAGAGCTTGCAAGAAAGGAAGACATGGATTGACCTGGAGCTTAAGGAGAAGGAGCAGGAGATGGATGATCTACGATCTGACTTTGAGAGATTGCAGGTCTTCTCTGAATTGGTTAGCGGCGAGCTTGCAACGGCCGACTGGGATCAAGTTATCGCTTGTCTACAGAAGGCTCTTGAGCTCAAAGCCACGACATCAGAGATCACCGACATCGCTGTCGCGGCTATCCATCCGTTTCTTCGAGAAGCAGACTGGGATCCTCTCAAAGAGCCTACACGATTTGCATCAGACCTCAAAGGACTCTCGTCCTTGCTCATGCCATCAACATCAAATGGCAAGTCTGTTGGCAAGTGGGATTCCTCGGCGGTCAACACAGACGACATTTACCGCCGACACCACAAGGCTACAACACCTTACGAAAGTATGATGTACAAAAATTGGCTCCCCAAAGCACTCGCTGCGGTTCGCTCGTGGGATGTCTTTGACCCAGATCCCATGCTTAGCATTATGGAGGCCTGGGATGACCTCTTACCATCCTTTGTCCGCGCGCAGTTCATCGATAACATTGCTCGGAAACTGGAGACAGCAGTATCAGATTGGAACCCCAAGACCAGACGCCAGAATCACCATCTACCACACACTTGGCTATTCCCGTGGCTTCAATACCTACCATCATACCATCTTGACCCCAAGGGCACAGGTCTCGTAGCAGACGTCAGGAGGAAATTCAGACAGCTCATCGACGTATGGGAGTTTGAAAAAGGCCGCTTGCCCGGTCTTACAAAATGGGAGGGCGTCCTAGGCGATCAATGGCGACCTCTCGTAATGTCCCACGTTCTACCATCCATGGGCAAGTATCTCAGACGAAACTTCACTGTCGAGCCAGCAGACCAGGAACCGACTCTTCCTGTGCTCAGGGGCATTCTGAAGTGGACGCCCACGCTCGGCCGAAGGGTCATCGCCGAGGTGCTCATACAGCACTTGTTTCCCATGTGGCACAAGACGCTGACGGAGTGGCTGTCGCTGGATGAGGCTGATCTGGGAGAGGTGGCGGAGTGGTATGGGTGGTGGAGGGGTTTGTTACCGCAGGACGTCGCCGAGACGAAGGCCGTTAAGGCCGAGTTTGATAGGGGGTTGAAGGTTATGGCGAGGGCGGTGGCAGGGGCGTGATGGATGGTGAGATGTACAGATACAGTGTCTCGGCTGGCCGGCGTGAAAAGATAGATTTGAATAGGGGTTTTTAGAGATTAATCATAGCCGCCAGACAGGTGGATCACGTTCTCCATTCGTGTCTCCGACATTGATCTTCCTCAACTTCGGTATTCCCGTGAGTGATTGATGAGCGTTCTTTGTTTCTTCTCGATACATCACGGGGAGCACTTGGTGGTCAAAGATCTTCAAGTACGGCTCCATCAAAGCGATTAGTAGATTCTCGTGGAATAGAAGTCAGATCACTTCTGCTGATAGAAATGAGTTCATCCATATAGCCTTCCCACTCACTCTCCACCACTACCAGTTCTATCTATATCCACACCAAATACGAGAAATACCCTGAATTTCTTATTGCAGCAGAAGGATCTACAGTCTACAAGCAGAGGTCTGTGCGAGTTCATCAGCGTGTCTGTCTCAATTGCCACTCTTTCTCGAAGTTCATCACGAGACGATTTCCATATAGCAAAACATAAATCCGGTGTGACATCTGAAAAGTTGGGTTCCAGAATCTCAGACAGATCGTCATTTCTCTAACTACTATGAGATACTGTCGTTTCTTTTCGGTTGATAGAGATTAATGTGCACGTTGAATCAAAGACATTGAGTTGCAGAATGGTGCACAGATATCGAGAATTGACGAGATGACATCGCAAACCCTGAAGCTAGGACAACAAGCGAAATTATATAAGAAGAAGTATTTCTAATTCTTTTTGAACATCATCAACCTCATCATCCTACTCTCCTTTCAAGATGCACTCTCTCAAGTTTCTCCTGGCTCTTCTCCCCGCGGTCCTCGCGGCCCCAACCTCACCAGATGATGATATTATCGAGGGCAGTTACATTGTCACTTTGAAACCAAAAATCAACGAAGTAAAACTCGAGCAACATATCGAATGGGTTGATGGAATTCATAGTGGTAGTGTTCTGCGTCGTGATGAGAGTGGTGTTGATAAGGTTTGGAATGATACCTTTAAGGGGTACTCTGGAGACTTTGACAAAAAGACCATCAAGGAGATTGAAAAGAGTAAAGATGTAAGTAACACAATCTACTGTTAGTGTAAGATTTGAGGCTAATGGGAGTATAGGTCCTCGCCGTTGAGCCAGTTCGCAAGATCAACTTGTATCAGACCGTCACGACTCAGCGTCCTTCAACATGGGGTCTTGGATCAATCTCTCATCGTACTCCCAACTGGCATGAGTATCTCTACGATGCATCTGCCGGAAGTGGCATGTATGCGTATGTTATCGACACCGGCATCAACATCAACCACACTGAGTTTCAAGGCCGTGCAAGTCTTGGATACAATGCATATCCTGGTGCTGAATTCATCGATGCCAATGGCCATGGGACGCACTGCGCTGGTACTATCGCTGGTCGAGAGTATGGCGTTGTAAAGAGAGCCAACTTGATTGCAGTCAAGGTGTTTCACACCGGCAGCGTGAGTCTTCTATTACTTTATGCTGAGTACTACTGACACTTTACAGTCTAGAACTGATATCGTACTTGATGGGTATAACTGGGCCGTGACCAATATCACCAACACTCCCGGCCGCAAATACCAGTCTGTTATCTCCATGTCTCTCGGCGGTGGCCGCTCCGATGCCTTCAACGCCGCAGTGCAAGCTGCACACGCCGCTGGTGTTCTCACCGTCGTAGCAGCAGGCAACGACAATGAAGACGCAAGTAAATACTCACCAGCCTCAGCCCCCAACGCCACAACCGTAGGCGCCATCGACATAGACAACAAAAGAGCCAGCTTCTCCAACTTTGGCGAAGTGGTAGATCTATTCGCGCCGGGCGTGAACATCAAGAGTGCTTGGTACACTAGCAACACTGCGACCAACACGATTAGTGGAACGAGCATGGCTTGTCCGCATGTTGCTGGTCTTTCGCTGTATCTGAGAGCGAAGGGGGGCTTGGCTTCACCTGGGAGTGTTGCGCGTAGGTTGAAGGATTTGGCGACGACTGGAGTTGTTCAGGATGCTGGGAAGGGAAGTCCTAACTTGTTGGCTTATAATGGGGCTCAACTTTCTTAGGTTTGTTGGAGGATGTTTGGGACTGGTGTTTGAGATGGTGATGATATAAACGATGATGGGGTAACAGGACGTTCGTTTTGTTTCTTAGATACATGCGTTTAAATGTTATTTGTTGCTTGATATGAGTTTCAGTATTTGTCTACAACGTCATGCCCTTAGTGGTAAGCGTCTTTCGACATAATGATGCGTTTGTGTGTCATTAGATGAAGAAGATTACATAGAACAGTCTTGCGATATTATTTACCCTAAGATGTCCTAAGTTATCATGAATTAGAGATATTCCTGTATGATAGCTTATTATCGTAGTTAAATCGTTTGGTTTCGTCTAACCTTAGGGTAGGTAGATAAGTCGCCATAAACACCACAAATCATACCTGGGCAACGTTAGATAGATGGACGGCTCATCATAATTCACTTCTTGCAAAGTTCAAAAGTACGACAATCAATCTTTGTTATGGACCTGGTCATTGGTCAGGACATAACAAGCCACACATAAACAAATGAGGGTGTCTACAGCGATGGTGCGAGGACAGAAAACGTGGCAGGGCAGGGTTGGGATGATGAAAGAGGAAAAGGGGAGGTCCGTGATGAGATAGCCGGTTCCGGGGGGATCTGTATCTGTACCGTTTATAGGTAGGTAGTAATGTCACCCAATGTTTGAGGAATGGTGATGAACCTGTGTAACCGCATTGCACCCCAGTAGTCTAAACCTCTGTACAGAATCATTTAGTGATCCTGCAGCAGTAAATTACAATCAGATCCTCCTCCTGTTCGCGGCGTTACGTTGCGTTGCCCCTTTTCCTAATTCGATTCGAGGCCTGCTTCTCCACATCGGTCTAACACATGCGTGTAGATGATATGCACATGGTCAAACACCAACAACAATAAAGAGAAAAAGACAATAGTAAAGACAATAACATGGACAATTGATAACAAGGTTAATAAAGTATCGGCTCGATATTCCGAAAAAAGACGCTTCTGCAAGCTAGATGTTACCCACCATCTCAGCTTCCAGTTTCAACCGCTGCAGCCGCCACAAACAAATCTAAAATCTCCATGTGTTTGGTGTCGCGTGCGTGTGAACCTGGTCTTATCTCGGTATGGATTTTCAGCTTAGCTTTGCCCGTGCTGATTACCTTACCCGTATTGCCGCTCGCTAATACCTGGAGGCCCTACAATCACTGCTTTGGCTGTGCCTGTGCTTCCTTAATCACTCTCAGCTTCTCTATTTTGAGAGCCTGACATCACTGCACCAGACATTGGATTGCTCAAATCCATTCTCTCGGACTGCTGCTTTTTTATACTATTTGCCTTTTTTAAGGCCACTATTTGCTTGTGTTTTCCCTAAACCTTGGCGACGAGTAGATGCGACGCGACATTCGTACACACTCTTGCTATTGCTTGCTTGCTTTCTCAACTTGCCACAATCAAGGCACACTGATTGATTGACTGACTGATTAAACATTCTGGGAATGTCACAGTCTTACTTCTGACCGCCTCCATCTTGCTTTACCTCGACTTTTGCTGGCTGAGGCGAGGTCAAGTGCGACTGCGACTGCTGAAACTCTCTCCGCCCGCTGACCTGACCCGCCTATGTCTGCCTGACTCAACTGATTACATGATCCATTTCGACTCCTCCACCACAAACCATCCTTCAACCTCTCCCCTCCGCCAAACGCTGGTCCCGCGACTGCGACAGCGATAGCGAACAACGACTCCCACTTCACCATGTTTTGGAGATTTGGCGGTTACGCCAACATCTCCACCATCGACACAATCCTCGATAAGCCAGACTTTACCCTCGAGGAGTTGCTAGACGAGAGCGACTTGATTCAGGAGCTTAAGCAGCACAACTCAAAACTCATCGAATATCTGCGCAGCGATAATGTTCTCGACAGCCTTCTCGAATATGTAGTCGCTCCCAAGCTCGAGACCGTCGAGTCACCCGACGAGTCCACAGACCAAGACGACAAGGCCAAGAATCGCCTGCTCTCCTTCTCGCGACCGCGCGCATCCTCCCGCGCCACCGACCCGGGCAACGACGATGACGAAGAGCAGGAGAAGAAGCGCAATCGCTACGCTTTCATAGCTTGCGAGATTCTCAGCTCCGATACCTGGTCAATCTACGAGGCTTTGGCTGAGAACCGACAATTGATTCGCGATTTTTGGAACTTCTTGTCCCGCCCTGCCCCGCTCGATCCCCTCCAGGCGAGCTACTTCACAAAAGTCAATGAGTCCCTGTTTGAGAAGAAGACCGAGGACATGATGGAGCTTCTGACAGCTCTTCCTGATGCTGTACCTAATTTACTCAGGCATGTCGAGTGCCCTATGGTCATGGACCTGTTGCTCAAAATCATTGCCCTCGACCGTAATGAGGGTGGCCAGGGTGTGGTCGAGGCATGCGAAATCTCCCCACTAAATCTGATGCACCTGTGCTAACATCATGCCTCTAGTGGTTGTACTCCAAAGACATCATCCCGAACCTGCTCTCCTGCCTCAGCCCCGAGAACAACTGGGTCGTCCAGACTGCCGCCGGTGACTTTATCAAGGCTATCATCACCATCTCCGCCAACGCCTCCCAGAACGAACAACAGTGCATCGGCCCTAACGAGCTCACCCGTCAGCTTGTTTCCAAGCCATGCGTCGAGCAGCTCGTTGGTTACATGCTTGGTGGAGGTAACCCTCTGACTGTTGGTGTTGGTATCATTATTGAAGTCATTCGAAAGAACAACTCCGACTATGATCCAGACATGGGCACCGAAGCCAGCGCTGCCCCCTCCAGCCGCGACCCCATCTACTTGGGTACCCTCCTCCGTCTCTTCGCCGAGAGCGTCCCCAAGTTCATGAACCTGATCATGGACGTCCCTTCCAAGAAGGAAAAGATCGACTCGACCTTTGGTGTCAAGCTCGAGCCCCTTGGCTTTGACCGATTTAAGACATGCGAGCTCATGGCCGAGTTGTTGCACTGCAGTAACATGGGCTTGCTGAATGAACCGGGTTCTGAGGAGCTCACTGCTCAGCGTGATATCGAGCGACAACGTCTCCGCAATGAAGGCAAGTTGGGCCCGATTAAGGAGGAAGACCACTCTGCCGATGACCTGACCATGCGCTCCGCTGCTCCCGAGGAGAAGAGACGTCTCGAGGTGACCAACGCAGATGACGACGGCTTCGAGGAGGTCGAGCCCAGCAAAGAGATGAGTGAGGACACTTCTCATGAGTTTGTGAAGGCTGAACATGACATCCCAGCCACTTCTTCAACCTCGCTCTCTGGTAAGGATGAGGACGATTTTGTTGAGGAGCCGCTCAGCCCTCCTCAAACAGGCGACAAGGCAAATGAGACACGGTTCGATGAGCCGGACCTGATGGTTGCACCTTTGTCACCCACAAAAGCCAAGCCTGCTGATCCCGTGGTCACCGACCCAGCCAAGGCTGATTCAACTGAGAAGCCCGAATCTAAGGAGACCAGCAGCGAAAAGACCGAGGAGCCAAAGCCTGAGGCTGCTACACAAGAGGGTGCTTCCAAGGAGGACACTTCTGACTCGTCTGCTATCTTGACTCCTGCGCCTTCTGAGCCTGAGTCCAAGGATCCCGCCGACCTCACAGTCAAGGTTGAGGAGCAGCCTCGCGGTATCTCTCCTCAGCCTGAGGATACCCCAGCACCTCTCTTCTCCGCTCCACCTCCCCCCGAATCTGGAGCTGACCGCCCACCCCAGGCGGCTGAGAAGCCAGCTGTTGATGCCCAAGCTGCGACCCAAGAGGCTTCAACTTCAGAGGCCAAGACAGAGGAAGCCAAGGAATCCAAGTCTACAGAAGAACAGCCTACTGGTCAGACTACCGAGGAGCCCGTTGTTGGAGACTTCCTCAAGCTTCAATTTGTTGAGCACCGCGTTGTTCCAACCATTCTTGTAAGTCAACCATGCTATTGATAGGATATTTCCTAACCCCAGCAGAACTTCTTCTTCGCATACCCCTGGAACAACTTCTTGCACAATGTTGTCTATGATATTGTGCAGCAAGTTTTCAACGGCCCCATGGACCGCAGTTACAACCCTATGTTGGCCGTTTCGCTTTTCGAAGCTGCTGAAATCACAAGTGCCATCATCAACGGCCAAAAAGCCAGCGACGAGTCTCAGGCCAAGACCAAGACCCGCATGGGCTACATGGGACACCTTACTCTTATCGCTGAGGAGGTTGTCAAGTTCACTGAGCGACACCCTCCGGAGCTCCTTTCGGAGACGGTTCTGGACCGAGTCATGAGCCAGGAATGGATCAGCTACGTTGAGGGCTCACTTGCCGAGACGCGCGAGCGAGACAACGCCATTCTTGGTGGCGTACGGCCAGAGGTGGCTATGGGCAATCGATCAATGGGCGGCAATGGACTTGGCGGCGTTGGCCTGTCTGGTTTGAGCGGAGGCTCTGGTGGTAGTGGTTCTAGTGCACTTGCTGAGGCTGGCTTGAACGGTGGAATAGAGCTCAGCCAGGACAGCGGAAACGGCATTGGTCCTTTCACTATCAGTGCTGGGACATTAATGTCGGGCTTTGGTAGTAGCAGCGACGAAGAGGATGAGGACGGAGATGGAGATGAGGAGGACGTCAATTCTGAGGTGAGTGGTTCCGCTGAAGGTGAAGATGGTGGTTCGGATCATGGCATCCCTGGATACCCTGGCATAACAGAAACTCTTGAAGATGTGATCATGCGTTCGCCAGAGCCTTTTAGAAGGGATTTTGCGGAGTTGGAGCAGCTGCAGGACGTCACAAGGGGATCTCCTATGGACTTGGACGAACCTGGAGCACCGCTTCAGGGTTCATCTCAAGATGAAGAGCAACAGCATGCGGAGCAGGTTGAGGATGTCTCAAAACCGGCAGGCAACCCTTAGGAGGGCTCATCCTACTGGGGAACACTTGACCGCCTCCGCACAAGACGAGAGAGGCCACGCAGGCGGAGTCCCGAGATGCTGCAGCTCGACGACCTTGAGACTTTCGAGGACATCGAAGTTGAGGAAGTCATGAGGTTGCTGAACTCGACGAGGTTTTGAGATATTTATACCAGGCGTTGTGGGATAGAATGGGTGGACGGGTGGCAGGATTATTATATCATGTAAGGGTCGGAAGATAGCCCGAGTTTGGGATCTGTATAGAGTTACGATTGGAAACGGAGACAAGAGTTAGGAGTGTACGCTGCATACGAAGGAACGAAATGGAATGGGGGATCAAGCTTCGATGCCAGAGTTTTCACAGGACGCCTATCCCGCTGCCCACTCATCTCATATCTTCACATCTCCTAGTGTCAACTGATCATTTCACTCATGGACGCCTCGTACTGACGAGACCTTTTTAGTTTCGAGCCTACACGGACCCCTTGAACAACTCGGGAGGGTCAATGGAGCCTCCCTCGATTCCCCCACCAC
>JABCJZ010000115.1:0-24381 GCA_013184445.1 Fusarium sp. NRRL 53497
GCCCATGCCTAAGCCCATGTTTCCCCCCCCTCAGCTTTGCCCCCCAGCACCCCGCTGCCCCTTTCATCAGCCATGCCCCGCCCCACCATGCACTGGTGAGACGCGGGATCAGCGCCCAGCTTCGTGTTGCTGACACAGCTTTTGCAAACAGGTTTGTCCCGTCTCGAGTACCGTGGATATGATTCTGCCGGTCTAGCCATCGACGGCGACAAGAAGAAGGAGGTTCTTGCTTTCAAGGAGGTTGGCAAAGTCGCTAAGCTCCGAAAGCTCATTGACGAGTCCGACCTTGATCTCGAGAAGATCTTTGATTCACATGCTGGTATCGCCCACACTCGATGGGCTACTCACGGCCCCCCTTCCACCACCAACTGCCACCCCCACCGGTACGTTTGATAATTCCGAAATTCTCATCTTGATTCCTTGATTCTTGATCTTTGTTCTTGTCTGGGAACGCGAAGATCAGTTCTGAATCGGGGAGTAATTCCGGAAACCATTTGCTAACCATAAACCCCTGAATACAGATCTGACCCCAACTGGGAGTTCTCCATTGTCCACAATGGTATCATCACCAACTACAAGGAGTTGAAGACTCTCCTCCAGGCCAAGGGCTTCAAGTTCGAGACCGAGACCGACACTGAGTGCATTGCCAAGCTCACCAAGTACATTCACGACCAGCACCCTTCCATTGGCTTCACCGACCTTGCCAAGGCCGTTATCCAGGAGCTCGAGGGTGCTTACGGTCTTCTCATCAAGTCCGTCCACTACCCCCATGAGGTCATCGCCGCCCGTAAGGGTTCTCCTCTCGTTATCGGTGTTAAGACCGAGCGACGCATGAAGGTCGACTTCGTCGATGTTGAGTACTCTGATGAGAACGCTGCCCTCCCCGCTGAGGCTGCTTCCCAAAATGTCGCCATGAAGAAGAACGACCTTCTTGCCCCCGACACTGGCCTTCTCGGTGCCGCCGACAAGTCCCTTCTCCACCGATCTCAGTCTCGTGCTTTCATGACCGATGATGGCATGCCCATGCCCACTGAGTTCTTCCTCTCCTCCGACCCCTCGGCCATTGTCGAGCACACCAAGAAGGTCATGTACCTTGAGGACGATGACATTGCCCACATCCACGAGGGCTCCCTCAACATCCACCGCCTCAAGAAGGCTGATGGCAGCTCCAACGTTCGAACCATCCAGACTCTCGAGCTCGAGCTCCAGGAGATCATGAAGGGTAAGTTCGACCACTTCATGCAGAAGGAGATTTTCGAGCAGCCCGAGTCCGTCGTCAACACCATGCGTGGTCGTCTCGACATTGCCAACAAGACTGTCACCCTTGGTGGTCTCCGCTCTTACATCTCCACCATCCGCCGATGCCGCCGCATCATCTTCATTGCTTGCGGTACCTCTTACCACTCTTGCATGGCTGTCCGTGGTGTCTTTGAGGAGCTTGCTGAGATCCCTATCGCCGTTGAGCTGGCTTCCGATTTCCTCGACCGACAGGCCCCCGTCTTCCGTGACGACACCTGCGTCTTCGTCTCTCAGTCTGGTGAGACTGCTGACTCCCTCATGGCTCTTCGTTACTGCTTGGAGCGCGGTGCCCTGACTGTTGGTATCGTCAACGTTGTCGGTTCCTCCATCTCTCTCCTTACCCACTGTGGTGTCCACGTCAATGCTGGCCCTGAGATCGGTGTCGCCTCTACTAAGGCCTACACCTCCCAGTTCATTGCCATGGTCATGTTCGCTCTGTCCCTGAGCGAGGACCGTGCCTCCAAGAAGGCTCGTCGTGAGGAGATCATGGAGGGTCTTTCCAACGTCTCTGCCCAGATCAAGTCCATTCTCGAGCTTGACTCTTCCATCAAGAAGCTCTGCGAGAACTTCAAGAACCAGAAGTCTCTCCTCCTTCTCGGCCGTGGTAGCCAGTTCTCCACTGCCCTCGAGGGTGCTCTCAAGATCAAGGAAATCTCCTACCTTCACTGCGAGGCTGTCATGTCCGGTGAGCTGAAGCACGGTGTCCTGGCTCTGGTCGATGAGAACCTCCCCATCATCATGATCCTCACCCGTGACGATCTCTTCAAGAAGTCCCTCAACGCGTACCAGCAGGTTATTGCTCGCGGTGGTAAGCCCATCGTCATCTGCAACCCCTCCGATGAGGAGTTCAAGTCTTCCGAGGCCGAGAAGATTGAGATCCCCAAGACCGTCGACGTCCTCCAGGGTCTTCTCAACGTCATCCCTCTCCAGCTCATTGCCTACTGGCTTGCCGTTCTCGAGGGTCTCAACGTCGATTTCCCTCGTAACCTGGCCAAGTCGGTCACTGTCGAGTAAGCTCGTCACTGTGTCTTGACAGGATTGTCGATGTACAGTAATGAGTTTGGCGGCTGCTTGGGTTCCTCTTGCCGACACGCAAGAGGTTTATGATGGCATTTGGAGTTGGGTTTTGGACAGCACTGGCTTGCAATCAGAGTATTGGCCAAGTCTTTTGTGTTTTGTCTACCTGGATAGCATGGAACGAATGTTTGGCAAAAATAAATGAATAAATGGGAGACCAGGGACCAGGCTGGTCGTGGTCAGTTTTAGATGGTAAACCTCGAAGAGAGGTTGGATAAGCAAGTTGGCTTATTTACGATACATTAGTTCCAGGCAACGTAATCACGAATATCAAGTCTTGCAAATTGAACAAGAACGAATTCGTCTGGGTCATGTATATTGTGATGTATTGTTACAACTACCAAATGTCTTGACCTGTTCCACGGTCATTGAATGATAAGTTGTATTGGTAGTAATCCTTTATCTGTCTGGTCAACGCTCGTGTGCACCTCGTATTGTCAAAGTGTTGTCATCATCATGATTGTAACCAGCTGAATCTTCTCTAACGTAACACAAGTCAAGTTTTCTGACTTGAATCTTGGCCAACCTCTCTAATTGATTAATATGTGACCGATTTTGGTCACACAATCTTGTCATTTAATAACTGCCGTGCTGCCTACCTAGACAGTCTGAGTACCATATCCACGAATTCTCTCTGCAAAAGCCCAGCTCTGGGCCTCGAGCTGCAGCCCATCGGTAATCTCCACACCATCCTTTGTGACAACCGCCATAGAGTAGGAATCCAGACTGCGAGCGTCACGGTAGTACAGAACCTTCATGCACTCCTTGATGATCTTGATAGCCCCTTCCTTCTCTAGGTTCTGAGCGGTCTCCTCATCGGGAACATGACGACGCATGATAGGCTGAGCCAGCATGGAACCGAAACCGGTGGCCAGGCTGGGGGCACTGTAAGTGCTGCCGAGAAGATCGGCAGCGGCGAGGAAAGGCTTGTCGTCGTCGTCGAGACCAGCAACGAGGAGATGGTTCCACAGAGGGTCGAACTTGGAGCGGCGGCGATAGAGCAGCTTTGCGAGGTAGCGGTGGAGGTTGGCGGCGTTGAGACGCGGGGCGTCGGGGGAGGTGTAGGCCTCATCGAGGGAGAGATCGATGAGGTGGCGGTCGAGGTACTGCATATCGGAGATATCACCGCTGAAGCCAACAACGGAGGAGTCGGCGAAGGAGCGGAGTCGCTTGACGTCGGTGAAGCGGGCCAAGGAGCCGTATGAAGCTGGGGATAGTCAGATTAAGCTGCAGATATAATTTAGAGACATAACGGACCTAGGTTATCAGCAGCCATGACAACACCGTCCTTGAACTTGACCGCGATGACGGAGGTACCAGTGACGATGGGCTGCTGGGTGTTTTGCTTGGGGCCGTTGTCGGCCATGAAAGTAGCATCGTAGGCACCGTAGACATCGTCTCTAGGCTGTGTAATGTCAGTTTATTGGAATTGGTAGCGCTCGAAGGGTCCATATGGGAGGACATACACGACCCCAAGCTTGCGGACGGTGATCCATGGTTTATGTGGTTGAGGGAGACGGGAGGTGAGAAGAACGGTGGGAGTTTGAGAATTTGGCGGTAGAAGAAGGTGCTGTTTGTGGTGAATATGGTTGTCGTCGTCGTTGGAGGTGATGATGGCGATGATGAAGTTGAAAGAGAGCTACTCGTCTTTGGCCCAGCCTTGCTTGACTTGACCTCACTGTCGCGTCCAACGGCAGCCTGCGACCAGCGGATGAGGTTAATGTGGAGGGGTGTTACATAAGCCAATTCTGATGCAGTGATTGGCCTGATTGCCAAGCTGCAACAGCTGTAGCTTGTCAAGTCTAGAGTACCTGGCGCTCCGGCTACAGTTAGTGTAGGCTAAGGGTATTGCTACCATGGAGCTCTCGCATGAAGCTGAGCCCACTTCGCACCTGCCCACCTTCCATGCCCGGCACTGGAACTGGAAACTGCCCGCAAAGCGCAAAACATGAGTGAGGTAGGTCAACACCATCAGCCTCATCTCGACTAGACCAATTCCTCACCGTACACAAACTCAGCCTCGCCATTAATCGCTGCCTCCTCTGAAATCTGCTGCGCATAAATCAATTCTCTCTAAATCTACCCGTACAAATACCAAAATGCTCACTTCCGTGGGCCGGGCCGCCGCCCGTCGCGTCCAAACAGCCGGCCTCTCTGCTTCCACTCCCTCCGCCGCCCAATTGCTCTGCCGCCAATCGGCCGTAACATCTACGCTTCCCATTCGAAACTTCACTGTCTCAGCATGGTCGCCTTCCCCTGCGGCAGGCGATAAGAAGGCCGCCGCCAAGAAGACGACGACGACGACCACCAAGAAGGCCACTGGCACCACCAAGTCTAAGCCTAAGGCCGCTGATACCAAGACCAAGACGAAGGCTGCGCCCAAGACCAAGGCTGCTGCGCCCAAGACCAAGAAGCCTAAGAAGGAGGTCGACCCCGAGAAGCTCAAGAAACTCGAAATCAGGGAGCTCAAGAAGTGGGTGCTTAAGGACAAGCTAGCTCAGCTACCCGCCAGCTCGTGGATCTTGTACACGGTTGAGAACAGAGGAAATAATGCAGGCGCCGGTGGAATTACTCAGCAAATGACCGAGTTGGCAGGGAATTTCCGTCAACTCGACGAATCTGAGGTCAATGTTTGTCTACCAATCTTCCTCCCTGGCTCTACTCGATAAGCTAACACAAATCCTAGGAACTCGCCCGCAGAGCCTCTGTCAACCGTCAGAAGAACCTCGACAACTACAAGGCTTGGGTTGAGACTCACGAGCCTGCGCGCATTCACATGGCTAACAAGGCCCGCCGCCGTCTTGCTTTCCTGACTGGCAAGCCCGCCAAGATGATTCCTGATGAGCGCCTCCCCCATCGCCCCTCAGGTCCCTATGCCCTCTACCTTGCCGAAAACTTCGAAAAGTTCGGCCGCAGTGAGACTAATCAGCCCATGTTCAAGGAGATTGGCCAGTCCTGGCAGGACCTGAGCCCTACTGAGAAGGCTCGGTATGAGGAGCGCGCCGCTGACCAGTCTGTCAAGTACAAAGCCGAGATGGAGAAGGTTGAGGCACGCGCAAAGGCCATCCAGGAGACTGGACTTGCCTAAATAATTGAATAAGACGGGGTGTCGCTTAGATTCAAGAAATTTTATGTTCAAAGAGCTGTTTCCTTGAGTGATTGTTTGTATTGCCAGTGTCGGAATCTAGGGGAGCTATGATATGTTTATGATGTGGGAGTGATGGTCATGGACTGGGGTCTTGGGAATGGTAGACTTTGGTCTGGTCTGGTCTTGTCTGCTTTTTGTTCGTGTTTGTTATGAATCAAGTGTATGTGTGGTACTGGGCACCCTCAGATCCAGCTGAGCTGGTGATGGATATAGTCATTTGAAAGATAGTTGCAACCCAGAGGCTCATCCAATGCACGTTACGTCTCTTGATGTAGTCTTCTAACCTAAGACGACAATGCTCTGCCGCCATATCCAACATTCATACTCCGTAATGCCAAAAGGATGTATAATTTATCGATAAACAAGAAACCAGCCAACGCCTCGCTTATAGTAAAAACGTCCAAGCCCCACTCAGTACTCCAAGTTGAGTACGATATCCAAGCCGGGTGAGATATAACATCCAGGTCATCCCTGCTTCTCATGAGGCGGAACTTCCAAGGCGACCTCCCCATCTGGTCCGTACCATTTCGCACCGGTTGCCTTGACTTGCCTTCCACTGGCGAGGTACAGAAGCAAGTACGTATGTTTCACAACATGACCCCAGCTGTATAGACGAATCCAATCGTGGGTATTGCCTCTACGACACCAAGTTCCCCAGCCCGCCAAGCCGCTCTTGAGATAGTTGCTAAGAAATACCCAAGTATCGAACCGAACGGCCGGATTCCAGTCTCTGCAGTCCAGGAGCCAGTATCCTCTCTCAAAGGGGTCAATTTCCCGGTTTGTCGTCGGACGATATCTCGAGGACAGATCATGGGCGAGCTTTGCTAACTTCTCAGATATCAAATCCGCAGGGTCTACATCGCCAACTCCCACAGGTGGAGATGGTGGCCGGATTTCCAGGCTGCTGCTGGCTTGTTCCACCTGCGAGGTTTTTGTTGATAAGACTGGGCCTGTGTCGCTGGAGCTTCTGACGAGGTCGCCGTGCTCTAAGTGGCCGATCTTGGATCGCTTTGCTGGAGGAGGCTCTGACCCTGCGCGAGGTGATCGAACTGGTGAGTGGCTGCTAACCACACTGCCTGATATATGGGTGACGTCTGGAGCCAAATGCTCAAAGGCTACTATGTCTGTATTCGCTGAAGGAATAGGAGCTTGAGCTACCTTATCTGGCTGTGATGTCGTTGGTATGACATTTATGGACTCTATGAATCCAGGGGCTTCAAGAGGTAGAGACTCTTCTTGACTGGGAGCTGGCAGTGAAGAAGGTACATCGACTCTTTGTCCGAAATCAGGCACCGGAGGAGGCTTCCTGTGCGCGGTTGGAGACGAATATGGGATAGAGGCCTGCGATGACTGCGTTCTTCCGACATAGCGCTGCAGTATACGTGACGGTGAAACATTCAATAGCCCGGCATCTGGCATGGGATATGAATCGCTGATCTGACTTGGAGGCGCACACCAGGAGTTGAAAGATCCAAAACCAGCGCCGTCCGATGAGGGGATCCCATCTTGAGCCAACACTGTACGTGGTAAGCATTGCGATGAGCGGTTATCAAAAACCTCCCCGAAACTTAAATCTTGAGATGTGATCTCAAATGATTGCCCGAATGAAGTCGTTACTCGGGTTTGACTTGGTGATGGTGCCCCCTGATCTCGTATTGGTACATGTCGTTCTTGCTCACTTGTCTGTGACGCTAAAGGTAACTGCATACGATTGTGAGGTTGGAAAGCGATATAAGCTTGTGCAAGTTGGCGATATAGAACATCATCGGTTGGTGCTGTGATGTGGACGAGTATCTCTGCGTCCTCCGAGCTTTTTCCTGCCATGTTTTGAATGCCAGTAAAGCATGTCGGCTGATGCTCGTCGAAAGACAATATCTTGCCGAGCGAGTAGAATTAATTGCGATCAAAGGTGAAAGTGATATTATGAAGAGGTCGATATGTTGTTTATATCCAAAGCAATCCAAAATAGAGATTGAGAGCACGAGCCAGGCGAGACAAGGGTGGAAGTATATGGAACGAAGTGATGAACAGGCAACAAGAGAAGAGAGGATATGATGACCCTTAGGCAAACTTGAGAGAGCAAAAAGTGAACCTAACTTAGGTACGTTTGTAGAGGAGAAGTTAAAGTCTCGTGACGCATATTGATTCACGCCGTACAGGTACAGAGAGACACTAAGTTGAAGCCGCTGAAGATTTAGGGAGTTGATCCACTGATTGGTTGCTATGGTAGGCATCTAGCTTCCACTACCCCCACCATATTCCCATTAGCCTAAGATATCAGCCACACAGAGCAAGACCCTTGCTCTCACCACCAAATTAGCTACAGCGCTGTACGGAGTATCGTACCGTAACCCCAGTCTAGGTCCATAGGATATCATCGAGACTCTCTCTCTCTGGCTTACCCTTCCCACCTTCTCGACTCCTACTGCTACCGCACTCTTACATACGCGCACAAAACAACCAACGATGGCTGAGAAGACAAAATCTAGAGGTCCCCTCGGAAGAGTGGTTGTCATTGGCGGTAACGGCTTTCTAGGCCATCACATCGTCAACCAAGCCCTCGAACAATGGACAACCACCGCCACTATCGGCGTCGATCTACGATGCGAGCGCAACCGCAATCCCAATGCCGAGTACCGAGAGTGCGACATCACCGACTCTGAGCGTCTGCTCTCTCTGTTTGAAGAGCTCAAGCCCGACGTTGTCATCCACACGGCTTCCCCTGTAGCCGTCAACCCCAAGATTGGTCACGATGTCTTCAAGAAGGTCAACGTCGACGGTACACAGGCTGTTGTTGACGCCTGCCAGAAGACAGGCGTCAAGGTTCTCGTGTATACAAGCTCTGCTAGTGTTATCAGCGACAATGTCACTGATCTGCTCAACGCTGATGAGAGATGGCCTTTGATTCGTGGGGATGCGCAGACTGAGTACTACTCAGAGACCAAGGTATGCTCACGCCATATTCCAACGGTCTCAGACAGCCCGACTAACAGGCCACCACCCACAGGCTCAAGCTGAAGAGATCGTCATCAAGGCCAACCGCCAGGAAGGCTGCAAGCTCCTCACAACCTCGATCCGTCCCGCTGGTATCTTTGGCGAGGGCGATGTCCAGACTCTCGCCGGTATTCTCAATGCCTACAAGCGTGGCAAGCACACGATCCAGGTTGGAGCGAACGAGAACCTCTTTGACTTCACCTACGTCGGCAACGTCGCCCACGCCCATCTCCTCGCCGCACAGCTCCTCCTCGCCACCGCTGCTTCTCCCACTATCCCCCTTGACCACGAGCGCGTCGACGGCGAGGCCTTCTTCATTACAAACGACACACCTGTCTACTTCTGGGACTTTGCCCGTGCTATCTGGCGTGCTGCCGGCTACGAGAAGGGTACAGAAGGCAACTGGGGCCTCAACCGTGAGGTCGGTATCGCCCTTGGATATATCAGCGAGGTCTTCGCCAGTATTCTCGGCAAGACACCCACACTCACTCGCAAATCCATCATCATGAGCTGCATGACCCGCTACTACAACATCACAAAGGCCAAGCGTGCTCTACGCTACCAGCCTGTCTGGTCACTGAAGGAGGGTATCGACCGTGGTGTGAACTGGTTCCTTGAGCAGGATAAGGTTGCTGCCGCTGCCACCAAGGCGTAATTTGTATAGTAACGAGAGAAATGAGCAAGAGGGGGCTTCCTTGATGAGACAAAAGGGGCAAATGGGGTTAAAACTTCAGATCTGGCCATAAACGGTACATTTTTGGGCTATATATTCAATAGGTGACTCTTTAATAATAGCCGATCTTCATTTTGAAGTAGTTGGCGTTTTCCAATAATTCCACAGCTGGTATCTTGTTTGACATGTTGCCATGTGAATATTTAGGACTGTGGTCAGAACCCTGTGCTTGGTCATAGACTCATGCCCCTATTGCCAAAGAGTCAAGTTACATTAGGTAGGATTTAGAATAATTAATGTTCAACTTGATTCACAAGAAACACGCAAGTGGCAGTAAATTCCAATCATATGTCATGAGTACCCAATCAGAACGGAATCTATTATTCCTATCTCGCTTGTTGTCACTTATATCTGTGACCAAAATCCCATTTGATCCCAGAATGAAACCCACATGTTTGCATCCTCATGTCTGACCCAGCATCCACGCACGTACTTTTGGCACGAGGAATCAATGAACCTTTTCATCTTCATCTTTATCTCGCCCTGCCTCGCCCTGCCCTATCTCCACACTCAAAGGGGAATCAACCCGCTAACATGGTTTACTCCATCCAACTCAGGTATAGAAGAAGATTGAAAGATAAACGAGTAGAAAACACGACAACACCCTCTCTTGAAACCCTTTTTTGTTTTCGTAAGAAAAAAAGGTATAACCCTCCAAGCCCCTCCGCTCTCCCAAAAGAATAAACACTGAACCAAAAAAAAAAAAAAAGAAAAAAAAAAAAAAAAAAAAAAAAAAAAAAAAGATGAGTAGCAGACAGACGTCTCTCATGCCACTCAGGTGATGGGAGCCTGAATATGACATAAAGCTGCTGGTCGAGAAGAGAAGAATAACGGGAGAGAGATTATCATCTCACCCCTCCAGAAGAATGAAGAAACTACCAGGTTTGTCGTGTCGGTTGCTGTAGAAAATAATGAATGCTTGGGGCTTTTGGGTTGGTGAAATGCTTTCCCCCCTGTTTTTTCGACAGTTGCATGCTTTATGATATAGCATAGACAAGCCTGAGGAAGAAGCGAAGAGGAACGCGGTCGACTATGCAAATGACTCTACTCCCAAATCATGCCTCCTGAACTGCACGTAGAATAGCGAAACGAAGCTTGACGCTGGGCATTTCCGGGCCCAGCCATGATCAAGAATGTCATTGGAAAAAAAGAAGTATCATGAGTTGCCAGACACACCGAGTCCGCTGCCTTGGCGTCCCATGCCAGAATTACGCCATTCTCGCCTCCTGCTATGCTCGGCGCTATCGAGCTGACTGTCAGACTGGTTGAACTGGTTGACCCCATAAGGCGAAGCATTGCCCAGATCGTTCCGTCCTCGGAATCGGGCCGGAGGAGTTCCATGCCCATTGTTGGGTTGAGGCATTGAAGGATCTTGTATCGTGCGGACAGTGGTTTCACCCTGCCATACTGCTGGGTCAGTTTCTACTCGCCGAGCTGGTGGTCGGGTGGAGTTGTCCTGACGGTTGTAGACCTCGTTCACATCAGTAATGGAAATCTGTCCCCGTCGATCTTGGAATCGCTTCAGGATGTCCTTCGTGGTGAGATCTCCGCTATTGCTAAAGATATAAGGGTCGTTCATGAGACCAAGGATCTCATCAGGAACCTAAAAGAAAAGTTAGCTGGCAATGTCAATATAATCGTTGATAGAACCAATTCTTACCTGACACATTTCCTCGATATATGTAATCATCATTTCCACGGCATCGATAACATACATGGCCTCGCTATCTAGAGCAGGGGCCCTGGAAGGATTTGTTAGGATATTGGGTGCGATAACGGTGGCAAGATTTCTCGTATCCATCTTAGAACCAAGGTCTTCATCCAGTTGGTGGAAAGTTCCAGCCCACTTCAGGAAACTGAACAGAATCTCTAGACAATCTCGATGACTCTTTGGTAGAAGACAGCAGGTCAAGTGCAGGCACTGCTTTCTCTTATCGTGGTCTGAGATCTTGGCCGCGCTGACCCAAAGCCTGTAAAGCTTGTGGGTCATCAGGGGATCTGGTAGATCTCTCAGGTAACGCTTAAGAAGAGCGGCAAGTTGAACAACAGGCTGCTCCATAAAGTTGACCACATCGCAGCCCTCGGCGTTGATGACATCCACAAGGCCTTGCTGCTTCTTGATGTTGCCGTTCTTTCGGAACACACCCTCGACTGAGAGATCCATCTTGCGCATCGACGTTACGATATCGTCAATGACTGCTGGGATGCGAAGTGTGCCCGGACCAACACCGTCTGTCGAATCCGCACCATCCCTTTCGATGATGATTTCCAGAGGTACACCGAACACTCCCTTCTTCTTGACGTTCTTGCTCTTGTCGTTCTTGAAGGCCTTTCCAAGGTTCTTCCAGAAAGTTGCCTGTTTACGCGACTCAATGAAGCTGAGAAGCTCTTCTAGTGAGAATTCTTGCTCGATCATGGGCTGCATGGTGAGAACGGCGAGATGGCGCACATTGAAGTATTCCAGGCCAGAGAGCTCAGAAAAGAACTTTCGTCCAATCCGCTGTGGCATCATATCAGAGCGCTCTCGGTCAGTTGACTGCGTTCGCATATGACCCTGGTTTGAAAACGAGGCATCTAGCGAACGGTCTTGAAAGGGCTGTGGACTCTTCTGCTGTTGCTCTCGGGACTGCTCGACAGCTACTATCCTTGGAATATCATCCAAAGTAATGCCGTCATTCTGTCCAAACATAATGTCGGTAGAGCCTTGGGCACCATGACCTTGGCCGGCATCACCAGCTGAGCCTGGGCGTGGTCCCCTACCATCGGTGTCCATCACACGAGAACTTCGGGCCTGTCGAACACTAGATGACAGGTGCCTATCCAGTCGCGTACTTCGTAGCCTGCGCACATCATTAAGAGTGTTCTCATAAGACGACTCTCTTTTGCTGCCGCCCGGTTCGCGTGATGCGTCCCCTCCCCTCGACCTTGGATCGCTTCCCTGACCATCACCTGCACCATACCCGTTGTTATCGGTGTCATCCTTTGATCGCGGAAGGGTGCCGTTGGCTTTTAGAATATCCAACAATCGAGCCAGGGCGACTCGAAGCAGAAAGACATATTGCTGTAGTTTTGAGACGTGCTCAAGTGGTAGAGTATTGGCTCCAGCACAGTTTGTGCAGTAGAGTTTCCGATCAAGGGAGTTAAAGCGGGCCTCTGATAACGACCGTCCAACATCTCGTCCGCATTTTGTGCACTTAGCACAGTTCAGGTGCCACCTCATGTCACCGTTCTTAGCACACTCGTCCTCGACAGATCTGTGGCAGAGGGAACAGTGGTCTGAGTCGTTGGCAGAGAGCTTTCCGCCACTGGCAGTCACCGCCAGCTGGCCGTCGTCGTTCTTCACTGCGTCAAGGTCACTCAGGTCGTCGAGAAACTGGTACAGGCCAGTAGAAGCGCTGGCTTCGCGCTCAAGGCGTAGTGCACCCTGGAGACAGATTCGAATGAGGAGTTTGAGGTAATGGGCGAGACCTGTGACGAGGGATAGCAGCTCCTGTGTGACGCCAAGTTTGTGGGTAGCGTTGTCTTGTGTCTTGGAAAGTAGAGAGAAGAAGGAAACAATTTTTTTGCATAACAGTTTGGCTTCTCGCCCGTAGGACATGCCTAAAGAAAAAGAGTTAGACTAGATGGAATAAGATTTCAAGGTTTGTGAATTTGTACCTTTTTCGTTTAAGCTCACCATAGTTGCATCGAGGCGATCTGCTGATTGGAACAAGATCTCAACGTGCCAGATGAAGCGCTTAGCAACAAAAACACCCTCCACATATGAGCCATTGCTAACATGGAGCAGCATGTCGGAAATGCAGGCGGCAGAAGACTCTTCGAAGGTTGATAGAACACTCCATATACGAAAGACCTTCTCCTCCATGCGCTCTTCCTCCTCGCGGATAAGGTCTCTGCCTGCAGCATCATCCGAACTCTCGAGCGCAGGTACCGAGTCTGTGGGTTGCGCCAACCGCACATTCCAGAATTTGTGAATCATATAGCACTCGGGGTGCCAATGCTGATTTTGTCCGTTTCTAAAGATCTCGACGAACTGCTTTAAAATGGCCGTCTGGCAGCCGTTACACCGCTGGGCAAACTGTGTCGAATAATGATAATGGCAGTAAACGTTTCCGTCATGTTCGTAGTAGCTATCCTGAGCGCCAAATATCGTTGAACATAATGAGCAGGTAAAATGATCGACATGGTACTTTCGTTCTAGGGCGGTGATATAGGAGCCACGGAGCGCTCCCCCGCACTGGTAGCAAAGGAGTCCAAGTCGACGAAAGTAGTCGGTTTCGCACAGAGGATATTGTCCCCGGCCGTTCTCGTCCTCGGCTGGGAAGAACTTTGAAGCTACTATCTCACCGCAGTCCTACAAGTTGAGCATATTAGTATCTGACGGTGGTCGAGTGGGAACGGGGCCGACCTGGGATTCGCACCTGACACTTGAAACAATCGAGATGGAATGTCCCATCAAGAGCTCGCACGAACTGGCCCGTCAAGGGCTCACCGCACGCCTGACATGTCCTCGTCTGGCCGCTGGCAGACCTTCCACTTCGCCCTCGCGACCTGTTCCGCTCAGCACTCTTGCGGGGCGGCTGGTCCTCAGCCCATCCTGGGGGGTTGGGCGTACCGGGAGCGGAGACGGGCGGCCGCGGTCGATAACTGTTACCGTCCGGGGTCCGGGTCCTATATACAGGACCGCCATTTTGCCAGTTTGAATCGGCATGCGGGGGCATGTCCTGGGCGTGATATTCGTGAGAGTGGTCGTCATGGCTATGTTCGCCGAGCATGGCGTCGTCGTAGCTCGACGCCATCGTGAGAGAAGCAATCCAGGATGTCGAGATACACGATTCCCCCTCCTCGATCCAAACCAATCAAGCACGAATGACCTATCGGCGCCAAATTTCCAGCAGTGGTCGGCGGGCGTTTGAAGCGGTCGGCATCAGCACCAGCTGAGATTAAGGCGGCGACGGCAGCAACAGCAGGGACTGTGTCGAGATCAATTGGCGAAGGCAGGCGAATAATTCAACAGACAGTGAGAAGCGGTATCGGTCGTGGAAGATGTAAGATCGAGCACGGTTTGATGTTCGCGTGACGGCCCAACAATAAGCCCACCCAGTTCGGACTGGGATGACGAGAGGCGGCGGTAGGAGCAAGTAGGTAGCAATGAAGAAGCGATGCGGTGCGGCACAAGATAACTAAGACCCGATCGACCTAGTACCTAATGTGAGGCTGGAGCATGTACTGCACTATAGACAGTAAGGCTGAAGCGGAGAAGAAAAAAAGAGACAATGGAAGAAGATGCGATCGATACAAGGCGCGGCGCAGCGCGTCTGCGGCGGCGTGGGATGAAGGAGCGTGGGAGTTAAAAGTCGAAGCCTGTCGTGAGAGAGTAAGGTAAGGTAAAGTGAGGTACGGATACGGTGTATGGAGTAGAGTAGAATATGGAGGTAGCAGGAGGCGCCTGTTGGTAGGGGAGCTGAAGGCAGTCAGTTGTGGTGTTGGTGGAGAGCCCAGGGCCCCGTGGATAGAGGACAAGACTCCTTGTCAGAGGACGGGAGAGAGATAGGTACTTGTGTTGTGATAGAGGATTAGGAGGCAAGTTGAAGTACCTTACTACACCTTTACGGGGACTACTAGGGGCAAAGGTCGGGTACCAGTGGAGGCAACCTTGGCGGGGGGCTGCTGGGACAGTGCCTAGATGAGACTGGGCGGG
This sequence comes from Fusarium sp. NRRL 53497, assembly GCA_013184445.1. Taxonomy (NCBI): domain Eukaryota; kingdom Fungi; phylum Ascomycota; class Sordariomycetes; order Hypocreales; family Nectriaceae; genus Fusarium; species Fusarium sp. NRRL 53497. The sequence continues at coordinate 14,953 of JABCJZ010000115.1, forward strand.
AGATTCTACACCAGATCATCTGCGAATAAGGGACTGGAGCTAACTAAAAGTGGCCTCAGGAGGGAGGGACTAGTACCTGGGCGACTGGGTAGCAGCATCATCATCCTACCTAGGTAGGTACGCTCGAGATTCGGGTTGAATACAGCCTGAGTATCTGTACTGTACTCGAAAGTTGACTTGAATAATAGACCCAGTCAAGCAACAAAAGTACATTGAGTCAATGACAACTACCAATGCATGCAGCAAGCAATACTGTACAAGGAACCGCTGCCTTATGCAGATGCTGGGCTTGACGCAGTCCAACGAACGAAATGTGAGATGCTGGTGGGCTTCTGATGGTGGATGGAGTCGAGGTGGACCCTGTTTGTATTAGGGNNAGGGTCCACGTCCAAACCCGAGGACATGAATGAACTAGAGTAAAAATAAAAATAAATTAAACGGTGAATCGTTTGTTTCGAATAATACTTCCATCCTTCACTTCTTCAGGTGCAGGTGTAGGTAGCTGGTAGATGCAGATGCAGATGCATGTATCCGTCAGCACAGCCCTCGATGGATGTGATATTATTAGGTACGGTACCTTTCTTACTGTAGTAAGACAGTAGGCAGACTACGGATACCCAGGCAACCTCATAATGTATTTTGCCTCTCAAGTCCTACGTTCTCAGAAAAGGAGAAGGGGCCAGAGACGATTATTCCATATCGTCAGCAAATATTAGTGTCCATCCCCAAGGATGTCACTCAAGCAACTGCCTCTGTGTCGTTCTGAATATGGAGACAGGAATTACAGTACATACCTCGCCAGGCTCACCTATTAACTACCTATTAACTACATACGATCCTTGACTCGAAGTGACAAGACTGAACCCATGCCTGTCCACTGGGCGTTGCTGGGAATGTCTCCGCCTGAAGCCAGCCTGAGCCTCTAACTAGGTGCCTGCAGCACTAGATAACTGGTCAAAGCAGTCCCTGGACAAAAGCACGGCTTACTTTGCAGCCGTACCACATTGTTTCTCACTACTCGAGACACAGAGAGTTTATGAGGTCATTCCAGTCCCCAGATTCCCCCTTTAAGCCTGTACGGAAACGAAACAGACTAATTTTCAGTAGAAAGACACAAGAGGAAAAAGAAGATCCGCCTGGAGGATCGAAAAAAGCACAGTCAGATTTCTACTCTAGAAATACGCTACTGCAAATAACATTGCCTCATTGGAAATCGGAAATTGCTATGATGAAGATCTTATCACGTGTAGGTGTGGAGGATTAGGGGGCCACGACTAAAGTCCAAGAATGCCAACACAAAGCCATACACTAGACAACTGTACATAGAATAATGTGACGTTTAAGCAGCAGCTATGTCGAGACGAATCGCTTCTGTCTCTGTATCGTTGAATGTTTACGTTCAAGTGTTGAGACCAATATCGAAAAGGCATGAGATTATTCCAACAGTAATAACTAACTATAAATTACAATTATACATGCTACGACAAAATAGGATAAACACTCTTGTTGTTTCAGAGCATGCATCAGAAATGTCAAGAGGCGCATTGCTGACGCTCATGCACACACACACAATCCAATCCTTGAGATTACTCCACAATCTTCCCGTCAACCCCCATCTTGTAAGCATCATATCAACCCTGGCATCATTCTCGAGGTCTCCAGATCAGATGTTGATAGACAGGGCACGTGCAGGCTCGGATCTGGATGTCGTATCTGACACTTGATTCAATGCGTTATCATGAAATACTCTCAAGCATGCACAAGCTCTTTGAGTCTCTTCTCAATCTTCTGACGACCCTCCAGAGTCCTCCAGACCTCGTGGGGCGCGCCATCGACAATGTCCCAGCTCTTCAGATTCTCGGTCAGCTTGGTGAGGTCTCGTTGCTTCTTCTCCCATGTGTGGCTATCCTTGACGTGCTTGCCGGAGCTAATTACAACAAGCGGCGTATCCTTGTCCTGGATCTGACGGCTGGTCTGCGCATCTCGTCGAGTGAACGAACCGGCCACCAGACTCTCCTGCAGTTTGGCAAAGATGAACTTGCCATTCTGCTGGGCTGATCGTCCGTATACTCGGTCGCGGCTCGTTCGTCCGCGGAAGATAGCACCAGGGATTCGGTCCAGGCCGAGTGGGGAGATAACACCCCAGAGCCAGAGGACGAATCCTCTTCCAGGTGATGCTACGTCGCCAAGAAGATCCTCATGTAGAGGATCCACCAGGAGCAGACCTTTGATACCATCTCCGTGGCGTGCTGAAAAGACTCTTGAATAAATCGATCCAATTCCGGCACTTGCCAGAATCCACGGTCCGCTCTCACCAGCATCAGCCAGAGCCTCGCTGAGTGTATCAACCACAAAGCCTGCAGACGATGGGGAGGGTGCGTTGTCTGACCATCCGTAGCCAGGTCGATCAGCGAAGCAGTATCGTGAGATGGATCCATTCTTGACAGCGTTATCGGCAAAACTCCAGAAATCATACTCGACGGTTCGCTCGCCGGCTTCGAACAAGACAGTAGGCAGATGGCCGCCCTTGGAGTCAGTTTTGTTGCCGTGGCAGTAAACGTGGATGCGATATTTGCCATTGTCGACCAAGTGTAGCTTTCCTGGGTGTGATACGCCTGCATCGAGGGCTCGGAGGATGATGGTCAAGGTGATGAGGAACACTGCCACTGACATGATAGCGTAGGCGACAGTGGAGATCATGACCTCGGACCATTCGAATAGGGTTCGTCTCGTTTCAGCTCGACCGGTCAAGCGTTGCTCCTCTTCAGCCTTGCCCCATTTCACAGTGCGGTCGACTAACAGAGTCCATAGGCTGGTGAGGAGGGCCCAGATGACACTGATGGCACCGACCCATCCTTCTTCGTATCGAGTCTTTTGAACGGACAGGATAAGGACCATGTCGAGGAGAATAACGCCCTACCTGTAGTGTGAGTGGTAATGATCAAGTCTGGTGGTCATGGAGCAGACTTACCGACGTAAAAATGGCCAAAATTCTGACTGATTTGGACGGCACCTCAAAGAAGAGGAGGGTAAAGATGAGATTCACGAGCGTCCATGTCGCAAATCCAAAAGCAAGCCAAGGGCTGCCACGAGTTCCGAGACCAGGCGGTGTCACAAACGTAGAGACAAGAAGTAGAATCCACCAGACGAGTGTTATCAAGGCAAAGGCAATTGTCAAGTATCGCAGAGCTCGAATACTCCAGAGATTGTAGGGAGACACGGCGGGATCATCGGGCGCAAGTAGACCGGCTTGAGTTGAGTTGACGCGGTTTGGGAGTAGTCGAGTATGCTCATCTGGAACAGACTGTTCGCCCTCTTCAAGGTCATTATCACGAGAGACACCGTTTGCACCATTTGCACCGTTTGCACCGTTTGGTCGCATCTCGTCGCGGTCTTCGCTCGAGTCCTTTGGAGAAGAGAAGAGCGGCATTTTGGACAGTTGCTTCGTGGGAGTTTATGGTCAACTCGTTGGTTGAAGATGGATCGTGGATGTGCTCCGTGTAAGTGTGAACAAGAGCAGGAATGTGAGAGTGAGGTGAGTGAAACTTTTTCTGTCAGAAATCAATCGCTAGGTAGTCACAACATTCACAGAAAAAGCCCCTTCATTTCGGACAAAGTTTCTCTGAGTTACCTACCTACCCAAGGTATCTATATAAACCCAAAACTCAACTACCAACTGATCCATGATGAAGAGGCTAAAAAGTATAATACGTCATAAGCCAGCCATTTTCAGCTCCCTCATTGGATGTCACCAATCGCTATCGTTAGCGGTACACAAGGGAGTGCTAGTGCGTACATAAGCTTCCGGGATATGGAGCTTGGAGCTGGAGTTGGGGTCTAATCATGGCCACTTGATCTCGATATTTTGTTTGCAGCCATACATAAAAAACAAGGCAGAAATCGAATTGTCTATCTTTGAAAATGAGGGCTAATCTTAATGATGCTTTGTAAAGTCTGGTTCCAGATGTAAAGTACAGTTAGTTTCGTCCATCACCGTGACATGTTTCATATCATATAATGAACTCGTCAATAGTACAAACTCCGAGTCAACGATAAATAATATGTAATCAGTCTTGGCTGGCCCGAATCTGCTCGGCATTTCCCATCTTGCAATCTGCAACGCAATCACCCCCGCTGTTGGTGACCCCGATGACGGCCGCACAGCATCATTATCGTCGTCAGAATTCAGAATCAAGAATATTCCTAAAGCATAATTATTTCTTATTGGCGATCATGTTTCCGTCACGTTTGCGGCGCTTAATAATTAATGACCTTTATTTAATCAACATCACCATGCCGTGAGCCTTATCCATCACTGTTATTCTAGGTCTGCTTCACTTACACGATTTCCCACAGCTCATCAAGGTTTCGTGAAATAGGCACTCATTTCCTACCACCATTCTTTATCATAGTTGTCATAAACTCCAATAAGAATATTTCAGTATAGTCTCAGTATTAATATTAGACAAGTATTGTGAGTACTAGATGGAAAATGGCCCGAGGCCAACAAAGAACTTGTCATTTATATAGCCCAACCTCGCAATCATAATAGGGTATCTCTGTATCCTGCGTTTTGACTCGACTTCTGGCCAACTCCAGGCTTCGCCCATTTGTAACATAGAAAATAAATCGTAAAAAAGAGCGTTCCCTCCCGTGAGTTCTGTGTTCGTTCATCGTTACACATCTCCCGTCGTAAATCTTCGTTCCGGCTTCAAGTATCCCAAGGAGTCACAGGATTGTATTCTTTGGCACTTGGAACCGTACTGATGCTGCTCGATACTGAATGAGACGCTTGGCTGAGTCCTGAATATGATTGTGCCTCTTCTCGCTGCTGTCGTGCACGTTCAAGTGCTTTCTCTGGACTCGGTCCTCGAGTTGAGGTGATAGCGCCTTTAGGTATTTTCTCAATAGGTAGATGCAGCTTTGCCGCAGCTCGAGGATCCTTCATGTCGATGCCATGTCGCCTGTATGTGTTTCTTTTCTGTTCTTTCATAGCTTGTGCTGATGGCTCACTCACTGACAGCCAATCCTTGACTTGAGTGAGCCATCGTGATTTTTCCTTCTTTGACTTTTCCGTATCTGTTGATGACATGGAGAGTCTAGATCTCTCGTTTCCGCTTAGAGATGGGTCGTATTCAGCATGTGAATGGCGTGTTATAAAAGCTGATGACCTGGGGCTGACGAGAGTGTCGGGGGTTGAGCTGGTGGCAGAGGACATGATTGTTTCCGCGGGAAGGTCGCTAAGTTGGGTAGGAAGTTTGAGATGATGAGATTTGAAAGCTTGGTGGGATGATAATCGATGTTGGAACACTCCTGGTAGACCAAAGTTGGAGAGTCAGGTTGCCTTATAGCGGTCCAACGCAGTCTATAAAGAGCTGCGAGTTGATGATATGCCAACTGGTATTTTTCGAGATGGGTCTTGAATAAATGGGGATTCTGAAGAGCTGAGCGTATCTGAACTAGGCATAGTCCTCTCTACCTTCAGAACACTCGTGATCTCAATAATCGCCTCCCAAGACCTCAATGTCGTAAGAATGAATTCTCTCAAGAAGATGAAGTGTAATTCTGAACCCCGGTTTTGACAAATGCAGGAACAAATTCAATAGTTATGATGGTGTGGCCCCAAGCCTTTGGCGTTGGACGTCAACGGCGGTAGTGAGAAGATGATGCAAGTGCACGAGTCGTGCAACGCTTGAAAGGAAGCACTGCCGACGGTAGCTAGACTGCTAGAGGGTCGTCGGATAGATGGAATGCGAGAAGAAATATTGCTTCTGAAAAAGGAAGAAACAAGAAAAGGAACAATGAGACTATTTCCCTCGGGGTGAGAGGAAGAATGGAGAGATAAGAGAAGAGGAACGGTTGACAAGGAGAGGATGAGGGGGATGCTCATAAATCATGGGGAGGAGAGTATCTGAAGAGAGAACCTGCCAGGCACATACCAATTTGTTGCTCAAATGTACCGTCCATGTCCATGAGATAAGAAACAAAATCAATGACCAACCTTGGCAGCATCCAATAGTACAAGCGAGGAACTTTCATGCATTACCTTACCCATCCATCCTTGTTACAAGCCTCCAGCGTCACTTAAACTCCAACGCATCCCATCACACCCTCACAAGCTGGTTTACCACATCCGATCTTGGGCTAGTTTGAGCTGAAGGGGTCAACACGAAAAGTGCGCATGGGAGCTGTTGATTGGGTGAGATTCGGCATGAAGCTGAGAACCTTCTCGCGAAAAGATGGAACGGTGAGAATGTGGCTTTTTGGGGGGTTCTTGGTCTCTGTTCGGAGCAGCAGCTGAAGTTCTGTCGTGAATGTTTGTCTTAGTTGGTGGCTTTGATGGCACTCAACCCGTCAATCTACCCTGGAAGAAGAGAGGAACTAGGTCCAAATGCCGTGTTACAACCCACCACATTGACATTGTTAATTCAGTCTTTGTTGCGAGGCTAAAAGTCACAACACCGGCGTCAAGGTGCCGAGGATGCAGTTAATTAATAACGATAAAGTGTCAAACGCCTCCATTGACGATCATTAACCAGACCGGAAATCTACAGCATTGTCCTCTGCAGCATCTTGCCTTTGATGTTTAAGTGGCTAGCTGGACCTTGATCAAGTGACACAACAAAAGCAATTATACGGTTAATGATGGATTGCGACTTGCTAAATAGGCTGTCAAGGTTTTTTTCCGGTTAACAACCTTGTAATTAGAAAGCAGATGCTAAGTCTTAAGATGAACTTTTCATGCAAATCATTTGCTAGCCTCTCATGTCATTTGTCAACCCAGTTTGCTACACGACACTAACGGAGCATCCCTCCGTTAGCTGGAGGCATTTTCGGGTTGCTGTCTCACAGAGTTTATCATGCCCCTGACTACCGCCGACGTCTTGAAAAAAAGGCTTGGAATATGCCGCGTCTCGGCGCACAAAGAAACGCCATCTTGGCTTGTGCACAGAGCCGCCAATGCATAAAGTCTGTAACCTCAAGACAGAACTCTGACCCTCGGACTCTTTTTGGATACAGCAGAACATCTGAGACCTTTTTGTGGAGGTAGGGTTTCCGAGAATTTGGTAAAAATGGGAGCCGAGACCAAAAGATCGACATAGTTCTCGGGATAACGTTGAACCTTTTGACAGAATGCTTTGACACGCACACCAGGGAAGAGGAACGTCACTTGTTTAAACCTATTAAGTTTAGTATGACCAGATATAGAAGAGGATCGTAAACTGCCAACCTGACAAGATAATATTGAATGCCAAACTTACACAAGACTTCTCATCCATTTCTACAAATACCTTGGTCGAGCAACCTCCTTGTCTACTGGGTCAGGCTCTTCTTCTCACGTGTGCTTGGATGACATTCTACAGAGGCAAAAGTTACTGGAACATTGTGTTTCTCGAGTCTCAGCCTCAACCCATTAGAGTAATTCTGCGGTCTCGAGCTCTGCTAAAGTGAACACTCAGATATGACATGTACTCGTCATAGTGATTCTGTGTCACCAACTCTTCCACACCAATCTCCCTGCGTATAAACAGTAGAACTCTCCCTACGTTTTGTCTTTGTCCTGGGGTTACAAGATGTAAATGGTCCCTGGGAGATAGAAATACAACTGAATGTCTCAAACAGTTGGAGCCAAAAAATGATAAACTGGTCCGTGCTCTCTTGCATCGGAACTGGCGCGAGATCTTGTTTGATCGCTAAGAGTGGATACGATGAACAGGGTCCACCCTTACTGGGCTTGTGAGGCCCCCAGGCCCCGCTCGTCCTCAGCGCTGAGACTGAGCTGAGGCTGAGACGTTTAGATACCGTAGATGCCTCATGATGCCTAAAAACATTAATACGACGCCATTTCTAAACAAACTGTCATACTCATGCAATTTGATCTAATTATCAATCCTTGTACGCAGTCCCTTTGACGCTCAACCCTTGCACCAATTCTAAAACACAAATAGACTTTCAATGTATTTGAGGTTACATTCAAGTCTCTCCTTAGTTAATCAACTTGGCTGACCCTGCCATAAGATGTTGTTTCAGAGGGGTCACAACAGTCCGATTACCTTGTTGAGACACCTGACACCCATTCCCTGTCTTCAGCCTCCCGTCCCGTCCACTTCTCTTCTCATTCCCTCATCTTCCGGTTTGCCTTTGTTCCTATTGGACCAGTTCCTCCGTAGCCCGATCTAGTCCTGGACCTCTGCTGTGCCATCTCCGTTCTTCGGTGCCTAGCTCCAAGTTAACTTGCGCAAGAGCTTACATCTCAATAACGCGACATCCTGCGGCGCAACTCAATCATGCCCGCCCTCACAATCAACACTGATAACCCCCCCAACAACAATCCTCCTTCAGCAGCCCGACCGCCTGTTTCTCCTATTACTCCTCCCTTGCGCCCAACCCAACTCCCCGCGACCGAAGCCACCAGCGCTGGTGTCGGCGCCGGCGCCGGCGGTCGCCCAAGTCTTACACATTCGCAACCTGACCAGACTGCGATACCACCGCCCGCGCCTCAACCAATAGCCTTTGATTCGAACCCAGACGTCATTGCGCTCAAGTCTGCGATATCCATTCTACAAATCCAGCGACAACGCGCTACTGCCGACATTCAGGCTCTCAGTCGCGCAAAGGATGAAGCTGTGCAGGATCCCGAAGCCTTTATAAAAGACCTCGTCGCTGGCAAGATCAATGCACCCACCGACGACAACGACAGTGACAGCGACGATGATGATGCAGAGATGAGCGGTCAAGGCGCCAGTAATCAGCAAGACCCTGGTGAAGGCTCCTCCAAGCAGCGCATCGCTGCCGAACCACCAGCATGGACGAACATCCCCCAACCACAGAACGTCGTTCGCTGCCCGCCAATCAACTGGTCGCAATATGCTGTCGTCGGTGACTCCCTCGATAAACTACACAACGAGCAAGCCACACGTCCCAATCAAGGTACACCGGCAACGATTGGCGCAAACGGCATGTACGAGTTCAGAGGTGAAGGGAAACAAGAGAGATACCAAGGTGTTGCGGCGCCCTATGCCCCCACCCAGGATCGCTTAAACAAAAAGCCCAAGAGTAGGAAGTCATGAGAAAGGATGGCACCATGATTTTTACGAAAGGATGACTATACACGCAAATTATCAGTATTATCTTTGAGCGAATTCTTACTGCAATGGATAAATCACATCTGCAATGCGGCGTTAGATTATAGATGGTTGGCGTTTCAGAGGATCCAAGCAATACAACACAGCATTTCAGCTACGCCTTCAGTTAGAGGTCTGACAAGGGAAACAAATAAACAATTCTTTTAAAGTAAGGTTCGCTCATTCAGCCGTAAAACGGAGGCTTCCTGTGTATTTTTGGAAACCTTCTAATGATATATATAATAAAGAAACAGCATCATTGCAGACAGGCTTGCGAATCTCATGAGAAGAGTTAAAACAAAAA